>JAPKLY010000132.1:193861-286203 GCA_026898435.1 Prunella vulgaris | reverse complement strand
TCAAAACAAGGAGACTCAAAGTCTTCTTTAGGGACCAACAGACGAGAATGAAACAGGGGCGATGGCACGATGGCGAATCTCGAATCGGCGATTAAGTTAGTTGCGGCGGTGCTAAAGATCTGGTCGATTTCCACGCCCAAGATCCGCTCGATTTCGGCGCCGGCGCCGAAGATCCTGGACCGGGTTTCTCTCACCCTTTTCTAATTTCTTCTTCCTGAAAATGGAGATCGATTTTCTGGGTCTCAACTCCTCAAATTACAGCGTCGAACAAGAGGGCAGAAGAATGTATTCACAGATACAGGTATATATATATATATATAATATACATATGTTAATTAATTTTTTTTATCTAATTTGGTTTACAAATTTTGAAATTTGATGGAATTTTGGTATTTTTGGTGTAAAGGAGTTGAGATATCCTTGTCTCTTAGTACAAATTCCCACAAAGAAATCCTTAATTTTCAAGAGGTTTGATTCTCTCTCTCTGTCACTTTCTCTCTCTTCAAGATTTAGTGTTGAGAATAATAGTTACGTTTTTTTTGTTATAAATTCAGAAAAAGAAAAAGACATGGGAATTTCCAGCTTGCGAAAAGATAATTCCTTCGTGTAGCAATAGCAGTTTGGCCCCTGAAAACTCCTGCAAGAATGAACAACTATTGCTGGTGGCGACGCCGGTTTTCCTCCGCCGCCGGATTTCTGTACGACCTAAACGACGCCGCATCCAACCTGAGGCATTTGCCCTTTTGTTCTCTCTTTCTTTTGGCATTATTTTTCCGTGATATATTAAGACTTTATTTATCAAATTTAAATTACTCATTTATTTTGGAAAATAATTATTTTGAATATTTTTTTGTAGGCACGTTCAAGATTCAGTCAATGATCTCCCCAATTTTCTCCAGATTGTGGTTAATAATATATTGCTATTTATTAAATTAATCAATGTAATTTTGTATTTATTAATTCAACGCAATTCCATCTCATTATGTACGTGTTTTTTTTTTAAATAAATTACCTTAGAGAGCGGTTATACACCGCTTTCTAAGTTAAATATTAAAAAATATCTGACCCAATTGTAGAGCGGTTAAGAACCGCTTTCTAAGTACTCCCTCACTTAGATAGCTTTCGCTTGGAGAGCCCTTATAACCGCTCTCTAAGTGAAAAAATAAGGGCTCTCCAAGCCCAAATCTGTACTAGTGAATATGGAACCTCTCAACAGCTCCCGTTCTTTTATGGGGTCCTATCGGGATAGGTAGGCCCAAGCCTTTCCCCTCCCTCCAGAATCCCGAGGGGGAAAGAGAAAAATTTAGAGGACTTTAAAATTTGTGTTTTTCTTTTTGAGTTTTTTAGTAGGATAAATTTTAATTTTATAATATATGATAAAATAAAAGTAGATTTAATATTGCTTTATTGGATCAGATAGATTAATTGAGATTAGACTAATTGTGATAGGACTAGATAGGATTGAACTAAATATGATTATTTGGTTTGGTAGATGTTTGGATTTGTGGGATATCCTTGAAACTAGAAAAAAAAGTTTAGAGTTTGATTTAAGAGATAAAATGTGATATAAGTAATTAATTACAAAATTATGACAAATTACACCCAACAATTCAACCCCACATCAAGATTACAGCCAACAATTCAACCACATTATGAACAAATTACAGTCAACAATTCAACAAAATTAAATAATTTGTGTCAGTCCAACAAAATTAAACCCGTGGCTTCTCAAATTCTTCCGTTCAACGCCCCATAACATTTAACTTGGATAGATATTGCATCATTGACCAAGGCCCTCCACAGCGCGGCCAAGGCCCAACAATTTCGTCCCCGACGTCCTCCAAACCAGACACAAGAGGGGTACAGTACAATGCAAGCAAGGAATCCAAAGGATGGAGATTTCTCACATGTTGAACAAACGCGACGCAAATGATCTTCCCACAAAACTAGAGTTTACAGCTGGTTTTAAGAATTGTGTTGTGAATAATTTTAATTTTGAGGTCAAAATTGTAATTTTATCTTAGATTTGAAGGGTAATATAGACATTTTACAGGTTGGACTAAATAATCTCATGTGAAGGTAGGACCAACTAGTCAATCTCCATTAAGATCACTTACTTGGATTCGAATCCCCAGTCATAGTCCATCAAACAAAATGAATTATCAGTTGGGATTACATGATCTCTAGTCCACTGAATCCCCCAAACCAAACAAGGTTGTTTAATTGATAAGTTTATATAGGTTATTTATAGGGGTTAGAATTATGATTTTAAAATTATATTTCCAAAACTAAAAGTACAATGAGTTTTAAATCTTAAAATCCAAATACGATTTTAAAATCCCAAAAAGAACATCCTACTATACTGGACTTGCTTGTAAAGTTGTAATGCATTTTCTTTTACACTTAGTTTTTATTTTGGACTAGAAAAGTAGACTAACTTGTAGTTTGTTTTTTCTTCAAAAAATACGTTTTAATTTTTCTGAATCACACACTTAGTTAGAGGTTACATTAGACAATCAGAAATCTTCACTGACCTAAGAAAAAATGGAACGTGCTTAGAGGGGGCGTGTGGAGATCCTCCATCCCCTTCGAATACAATACTTCATTTTACCATATACGTAGATTTTTTTTTTAATGTCTTGAATTAATAAAATTTATTAATTCGTCTCTCTTAAATTATACTCTCCTTTACATTTCGCCCTCCTGTAACAAACTTCAGAACCCATACATGCAAACCAAAGGCCCTCAATTGATGAGTTAAACAGGCTCTAATTAAATGCATGATATCATTTTCATCTACTCATCTTCGGACCACTAGCTTCTTCACAAAATTCAGAATGGAAAAATGCTTCTTCACTTATTTATGTAGATGATATTCTTGTAATAGGGCCGGAGAAGACCCCTGATCTCTTTTTGATCGATGCTCTTATCTCAACTTTTAACACATTCTCCTTAAAACATCTAATTTCTTATTGAGGCAAATGTTTCTACCATAGTTATCACCCCAACTCAATCTAAAGTACATCAAACATCTTCTCCTCAAAGTAAATCTTGACCAAATCAATTCATGTCACACACCATCATGCTCTAGCCTCAAGTGTTTTTTAATATGTAAATATTAGTTGTCAGTAGTTAGTTAGTTTACCAAGTTTCCAAATACTTAAAAAATTATCTCCAAAGCCACCTTATATCTCCCTTAATTCGTTTCCAGAGAAAATTGAACCTGGATCGCTCACTCAAGTGAGGAGTCCAGTGACCAAATGAGCACGACTGCTCTAGCCTCAAGTTTTCTTACACAAATAGTTAATTCCCTCTTTGATACCTAACCCTGATATTTCTTTTAGGGTATGTTTGTTTCAAAAGATAAAGTTATTCACCCCTAAAAATGCATGTTTAGGGGATACACAACTTCATCCCTCAAAGCAAACACACCTTAGTCTATACAAGCTAAGCAAATTCCTACATGTGAAAAAGTTGATAATCATCAACTCGGAGGTCGTTACGTTCCTACAAAAGACCAACCAGCTGATATCCTTCACCAAGTCCCTATCGGGAACAGTTGGCTGATGGACAAAGCAGAGCATGTTAGACATCACATAAACTATTACGAAGAGCTAGGGTTCTTGTTAAAGCTGGGTTGGTTAGTGTTTAATTTTTACCTCAGTCAGTTAGAATGTAAGCCTCACACATCCCATTTCAGCTGCTCAACAGAAGCTATGTAACTGCTTCTGAAATCTTCCTTTAATTTGCAGAATCAGGACTGTAATTTTTCGAGCTGACAGTTTAAGAATAGTAATTTTAAAAAGTCGCAAATTGAGTCTGGATTTATTGGAATATATCAATCAAAATTGGGTCCAAAATTCAGCCCAAATTCATCTAAATTGGGTCAATTAATCGGTCCAATTTCAGCTCGAATTGGGTCAAACAGTTACAAATTGTCATTTTAGTGCTCCACCAAAATTAATGTCATATAAGGCAATTTTTTCCTTGCACGTTTTGCAAAGTGGAATTTGATTCGGAGTTTAGGTAACCTGCATTTGTAAAATAAGCTGGATAAAGCCAGCATTTTAATGTTATATTGTTATTATTTAATTAAAGAAGGTGGATATTAATTAATTAACTTGGTGGATATTAACTTAGTGGAAATTTTCCATGTTGACCTTTAGAACTAAACCATCATTAATCTTGTAGCCATTTTGGTTGTGATGTTAATTGTTTTTAAATTTTTGGACCAAGTGGGATGGATTAAGTGTAGGAGCAACCCTACATACGTATATAGCACTAGTCCAATGTAGTCATGGATTCGAGTTTAAAGTCTATGCATTGACTACTCTCCGATGGTGCATGGAATTGCATATATATGTATAAATGTCGTGTTAGATGGTGCATGGAATTGCATATATATATATAAATAAATGTCGTGTTAGATGGTGCATGGATAGGTTTGATGTTTTTTTTTTATTGTTCATTATTTGAAATTCATAGAAATGAGGGAGGGGTGTTACTCTATTAAAAGTAGAGGATCAATGTTTTATTTATTTTAATCACGTTTTCTTTTTGTTAAAAGGAAAAAATTAAAGTTAGTTTTTAATAGAAAAAATATCTATTAAAAACCATTTTGAAAAAAGATTTGTTTTTAGGCTTGCAAAATGGAAAAATAAAAATCTAGATATATGACAAGCCGCTTATATATTTACATATAATTTTGAACAAATAAAAAAGATTTTTTTAATGATAAATAGAATATAACAATTTAAAATGATATTTTTTGAAATAAAAGTTAGTTTATTAATCAAGGCTTACATAGACTTATTCATCCATATTTTTAGATGCACCTAAATTAAGGGGAAGAAAATAACAAGGAAGACTCATTATTTACTACACTTTCAACTCCACTCTTTCTCTCTCTCTCTCATCAGCAAATTATAAGTCATAAGAAAGGAAAATAGGACTTAAATAGTAGTAGTGCTTAATACAAAGAAGGTCAGGTCAGGTCAGGTCATCAATGGCGGGGTTGGATAAAATAATCTCAAAACCCCCATCACTTTTAGTCCCTTCTATCTTTCTCATTCTCTTTTTCTCTTTCCTCAATTTCCACTTCCATTTCATCTCCTTTCCTTCCCCTATTTCTCTTTCTTCCAATCATCATCACAACCATGTACGTACTTTCCCTCTCTCTCTCTCTCTCTCTCATAATTAAATGTGTGTGTATATATATATATATCATTAATGATTCTGTTTTTAATTAATTAATAAATTAATTTGTTGATGAATTGCAGAAAGATGTAAATATAAGTGGATTAGGGAGAGTGGAGGAAGAATTAGGTGTGGCTCGAGCAAACATTCTATACGCAGGAAGAAGACGTGAATACAGGTTTTACATGAATGACCCCACTTTCATTCCTACCGGTTCTCTCTACACAAACCCTTATGCTTTTCATCAGTAATTCTCTCTCTCTCTCTCTCTCTCACTGAATAATATTATTATTAGACTTTTAATTTTTTTTTTTTTTAGACTAGTATTTTATCTTTTTTACTTTGCAGTCAAATGAATTAGTTGGTCGATCATGCTTCGATTTCGATTATCTGTTGTATATTTATACATATATTCATCAATATAATCCTAATATATATAATCAGACTAATACTGAAGGGTAAATTGATATTAATTAAATTACTAGGTAATTAGAGATACCAGCGACTTTAAAAAAAATTAAGTCAACATTTAATTAGTGGAAAATACAAGATTGACCAAAAGTTAACAAAAACTGGGAAATTTTTAGAGTGCGATTATTTTCTGCTAGTTATATAAACCAATATTTTAAAGGGCTAAAATCAATTTATTTATGTTTGAGACTGCAACATGTACTAATTTTTTTTTACAAAATTCTATCTAAAGTTAATAAATCATTTATTTCAATTTGCAATCTATATTAGTTTTTTTAATCTGATTGTACTAAGAAAAATTTACAAAATGCTATCTAGAGTTAATTTTTATTCTTCTTTTTTACATGGCTATATTTGTTAAGATTATACTCATTATTTCATATTATTTATTTACTTAATTTATATTATAATTATTAATAATAAAAAATTGACATTAAAAAAATCTAATTTCTATAGAACGATGATAGCATAATTGGAATTCAACTTTTAACCCATGAAAGAAATAAGGTTTTTTTTACTGGCATCGACTTTTATGTGGCAAAATATAAATATAAATAAATTATTGATATAGAGATTGACGAATATAACCTTGAAAAATATAGCACTAACAAAAAAAAAATTTAAGTATAGGTTGTAATTGGTCAATTTTTCATAGTATAGGTTGCAGTTTGATAATACGGGTTGCAAATTGAAATAAGTGATGTAGTATAGGTTGCGAATTGATATTAACCCTATTTTAAAAGACTAATTCGTAGATGTTTGTCTATATATAGTAAATCGAGTTGTGAAGTACTTAATATATATATATAATCAAATTTGAAAAAAGGAAATATTTTTAAATTCGTACATTTTTAAAATATTATTTTTAAATTGATATAAAAATTTTGCATAATAGATTAAATTTGAGTTGAATAATAGAGTTTTTTTTTTTTTTTTTTGCATGTTGTATCAATTTGAAAATAGTGTTTTAAAATTTATTATTTTGTAACGTGTGCAAAAATTAGTTACAATAATCTTTTTACAAAAAATAAGTAGAATTTAATTTTAAGTGATTCACAAATATTTTAATTTTATAGAGTAAAAATTACATTGATATAAACCCAGCTTGATCATGCTGGATAGTAGAGCAATCTAATGCATTTTAACTAAATGCACGTCACTAAAATGTGAAATATATAAAGAAATTGACACTTGAGCTTGTAAACCTGCAAATAGCGCTAAATCATCACTTTCTTTTAGAGCATCACTATAAGTTATTTAAATGCTAAACTTAATTCTCATGAAATAAAATAAGGGAATAATTTAGAAATTTAAAATATTTTTGGGACTAAGTTTTCCTCTAAAGAATAGATATGGATTGAGTTCGCGTGAATTCTCTTTTATAAACATCAATGTTATGTATATTATATATACAATTACTGTTAAAATATATTTGATTTTGTGAGCAAAATTGTACTAATAAATATATATAATAGTAATATTATATATATATACACATAATAGTGGTACCTATTTGATGAAGTTGAGTTCACGCGAACTCCAATTCACTCATTTTGTCTCCTCCAAGACACATTTAGGTAAAAAAATATATAAAAAATTAATAAGTTTGACCAAGACGTAAATGAACGTAATTTGATCAATTTTCAGATACTATAATCTGTTACATGCAGTTATGTTTAACTTTTGGACTATTTTGTGTGCTTACAATAATATTGGGATGACTAAATTTTTTACCCAAAATATGTATTAATAAATTAGGAGCTACATAGAGATGGAGAAGAGGTTGAAAGTATGGGTGTACAGAGAGGGTGAGCTCCCTCTATTTCATGTTGGTCCTCAAAAAAACATATACTCATCGGAAGGACATTTCCTAGAAGAAATCGAGAGACCCGGTCATAAGTTCGCGGCTGCCCATCCCGACGATGCCCACGTCTTCTTCATCCCCGTTTCCATCACCAAGATCGTCCACTACCTCTATGGGCCCCGCCCCGACTTAGGTCGGGGGTGCGTCCAGGATGTGGTGGAGGATTACGTTAAAATGATAGCGAATAAGTATCCGTATTGGAATCGGAGCGGCGGAGCTGATCATTTTTATGTCGCATGCCATGATTGGGTACGTACACTATATGTTTGGAATAAAACAAGATGTTTTATGCACCATGGTGCTCTGTGCAATTTGTTAAAGTTGTTTTCACTTAAAAATTATACTACCTCCGTCCCATAAAAATTTGCATACTTTCCTTTTTATTTTGTTCCACAAAAGTTTGTATACTCCAAAAATAGAAATATTCCTTTAAATCTCCACCTTTAAAATTTTTAACTCACAATCTCCAACATACACATTATACTCATTACATTTTTTCTTAAAAGTCGTGCCCCCAAAAGTACCGTAAATTTTTGGGGGACGGAGGTAGTAGTTGTTTATACTAAATGGTTATGCCTATCAAACCAGTGTTAACAACTTTAAATCTAACTGTTTAAAAATATATTTGAATTGCACGGCGCACTTAACGTATAAAACACCAACACTTCGAATGATATTGTGTTCAAAATATTGATTTATATATAGTATTAGATGTAACGTGTATATATATTTGTTCTGTTTGATACATGGAATTAATAGTGAACACTGAAATGAGATTGAAGTGGTAGACTTTGAGATAAAAATGGGATTACATATGAGATTTAAATTTTGAAATATGTTATGTAACTGTCTCTTTATTGATTTATCTATGTAACATTCAAAAATACTTGTGAATTTTGAAATTCGTAGTAGTTTTATAAATGCAATAGTACTCCTTTCATCCCCAATTTTAAAATAAAATAAAATAAAGTAAACAAAATAAAAATATTTTGAAAATTTATTTATAATTAAATAAAATGTATGAGTAATAACAAAATAATATTTTAAAAAGAAAAATGAAGATAAATATGAAAACGGATAAAAATAAAAAGTAAAAATAAATTTCGTGGATGAAAGAATGTATTCTTATCCATCTTATTTTAATTATATGCTTAATTAATTCACATACCACAAACTTATCAAATAACAGAAAAGTTCATGACATATGCTTGACTGATTCATGAATTATTTATAACTTATTAAATTTATCCTAATACACCAAATATTTTTGAAAGATTTCATTTTATCTAATCAGTACCTTGCCCTGAATCTAAGTCTCCAACTCAATGAAAAAATTATATCTCATCTATATAAGGACCAATTCATTATATTTATATCAATTTTTTCAGTTGTTTTAAGTTAAAGTGATTAATTATAGTTTTAAATTTGAGCATGACTATATTTTAAGTCCTTTCATTCTTTTTAGATTGCTCGAAAGCTCATAAGAAAAAGATTTTTTTTTTCAATTACCTAAAATGACAATAAAATAACTATATCCATCTAAACTAATGCTTTACAAATATTATTTACACCTCATATCACTATATTTTTAATACAACATCAACCAATACAATAACTTCCATTTCATAAAGTTAAAAGGACATCCTCAACTTTACATGCACCTTTTAATACTAATGAACAACTTTCTCACTAAAATCCATGTCATTTTTCATTTGAACAATTTAAATTGGGAAGGAGGGAGTATTCTATTAGTTAAATATTCATACTTTCTATTATACAATAATTTTATGGATTAAAATTTTTTGAGTCCTATAACTTATCTTCATTTTGAATTTGGTCCATATGGATTATACATTTGCTCCATTTGGATGAGTGGATTTCACACACAAATATAATCACTCTTTCCAAGTAAGTTAGATGAATTTACAAATACTTAGATTTGAGTTTATGTTCAAAATGGAGGAATTCTAAATACTCATCAAAATCATGTCATTTGTGAAATCTCTCCCCTCTATTCTTCCATCTCTATTTTTCCTCTACTTTCCCCTTCTCTCCCATCTCTTTACAATTCGTGATTTGAAATATATGCCTTTTTACATGTACTTTTTTTAAAATTCAATTATTTTCAAATTCATCCATCCATCCAAATGGAGCCTTAGATACTGGCCAGTAAGTTAAAAGGATCAAAATTAAAATATTTTCATACATATAGAACAAATATCAAAATGTGTAATTTATGTAGACCAAATTTAAATTTGTGACACGTTGTAGGATTAAAAAAATTTAATCCCATAATTTTACAACATTGCGTAATGGCACACACTCATGACTTAGGGTAACCAATTAATTGAACCTAAATATTTAAGAAATTAAAGTTTTATAGTTGTACAGCTTATTACGAATTTGAATATGGTATTACATAAATTACATATTTTGATTTTGGTTCTGTAAGTTTGAAAATATATTGACTTGTAAATTTTTATATAAGGACAAAAATCAATATATTTTCAAACTTACAGGATTAGAATCAAAATGTGTAATCTAGGTGGACCAAATTCAAAATGAAAACAAGTTTTATGACCTACAAAAATAAAATCCCAATATGTAGTTAAATACAACTGATCTCCATTGATGCATGGCAAATTCATACATATGTTAACTCATTTTTACTCTACAATTAATTTGTGTATATATATATATAACAATATTAGTGGCAAAGAAGATCAAATATAAGTCGCAAAAATATTACCCACAAGTGCTTAGTTATACGACAAAATAATTTCTCTGCTAATTCATGCTAGTAACGAATTTTTTGGCTGCTAATTATATATTTCCCATTTTGAGATGATGCATGATAGAAAGTTTGTTCAACATTTAATTTGCATGCATGCATGCAGGGACCATTTGCCACTCTAGCGAACCCAAAACTTTTCAAGAATCTCATCAGAGTCCTATGCAACGCCAACGTCTCCGAAGGCTTCATTCCGACCAGAGACGTCTCCTTACCGGAAGTCAAAGTCCCACCAATCGGGCTCAACCCGCCCGACTTCAACCAGTCAAAGTCCACTCTCGCCTTCTTCGCCGGCGGGTCCCACGGCTACATCCGAGAGGTATTATTATTAATTCATTGAATAATTTAATCTCAACTATTGTATAAATGTGTAAAATTAATTGATTGGATACTAGAATTTCAAACTATATTTTGCGCCATTTTTTAATTTTTGCTCAAAAAAGTTGCTTAAAGGTTGGCATGTGCCAACTTCTTAACCAACCAATTTGCCAATTTTTTCGAACAAAAATAATTTTTTATTTCAATAGTAGAGTTTGTCCAGCCAAATTTGGAATATTTCTTAATTAATTCATTTATATTAAATTTTATGGGGCCAGATACTACTCCACCATTGGAAAGACAAAGACAAGGACGTGCAAGTCCACGAGTACCTCCCAAAACACTTGAACTATTTCGAAATGATGTCACAAGCCAGATTCTGCCTGTGCCCTAGCGGGTACGAGGTGGCGAGCCCGCGGCTGGTGGAGTCGGTGCACATGGGGTGCGTGCCGGTGGTCATCTCGAAGGCGTATCCGTTACCCCTCGGGGATGTGCTCGACTGGAGCAAGTTTTCGGTGGAGGTAGGGGTGGAGCAGATACCGGAATTGAAGAAGATATTGGAGGAGATTCCAATGGAGGAATATTTGCGGAAACAAAGAGAGGTTTGGAGGGTGAAGAAGCATTTTGTTATTCATCACCCTCCTCAGCCTTTTGATTGGTTCTATATGGTGCTTCATTCTGTCTGGCTTAGGAGGCTTAATGTTAGGCTACAAGTACTATAGACACACATTATTATCAAATTTATATGTCTTTTTATTTTCCTTTTTAATTGGACCGTACGTGCTGAGGGCAGCTCATGTTTGCAAGTGATTATATTTTTGGGAGTATGTGTCTATTGTGTACACTTGCTCATGGTAAAGTGCTTTTTTTAAAATTAGTTGTTTATGTTATTATCGAAAAATTATTTTAATTTATATTAAAAAAATAATTTAATATGGAATAAATATATCTTCATGAGTAATATCGAAAGTGATTTTTTAGAAATATACTTAATTAAAATTGTATAGTGTTGTATGTTACATGTAAGACTAAATTAATTTTTGAATAAGTGATTCAAATTGATGCAAAACAGAAAATTAATCATAAGTGTAAATTAATAAAATTAAATAAAAGTTGTTCTTTTTAAAGAAAATAATTTTAAAATTGCTCTAGGGATCAATAGCGGAAAGAGAATATTTAATCAATTAAGGGAGTGTATTTGCAGTTGCTCTAATTTTAATCAAAAGTTTATGATGTATATATCACTACAAAAAAGACGGGTTTTAGAGACCGCCAAACATTATTAGCGACCATTTTTGCGACCGCTTATGGCGGTCGCTAAAACAATAGTCGCAAACATTTAGCGACCGCTTTTTCAAAGACGGTCGCAAATTAACGACCGCCAAAACGGTCGGAACAGTGGTCGCAAAAATGTCCGGGTATTGACCCGGTTTGGTTTGGTTTATTCTTGCGACCGCTCCATTGCGGTCGTTAAATATATTTTAGCGACCGCTAAATGCGATCGCAAAATATTATAATCATTATAATAATAAATTTTATAATAAATTTGCGACCGCTTTGTGCGGTAGCTATATTTATATTAACGACCGCCTTTGGCGGTCGCTAAATAATTTACGTAGCAAAAAAATGTGGTCAAGATGGTTTGAAACCAGACCCTTTCTCGAGGCTGGCTGGGCTCGAACCACTTGGCCACGGACTCAGCATCTTAACCATATCATCACATATTTTATATGAGCCTTATTTGACTCAGAATAAATGTTGTAAACTTTGTGCCCGCAAGGAGTCGAACTCGCGACCTCTGGGCATCTCAGAGGTCGCTGTTCCACTCAGGCACTTTCTTCTTTCGTTTATTTTTCTGCAACTAATTGTATATAACTCCAAATTAAGTCACGTTTTTTTTAAAATCCATCAAATTAATTCCTTTTTGTCTCTAATTTATTAATGTATATATATTTCAATAAAAAAAATTTAATGTTATAAATTTTATAATTTACATTTCTCTTTTTTTTTTATTCGACTTTTTGCAATTAATAGTATATAATTCCAAATTGTGTCTCGTTTTTTTTTTAATTCATCAAATTAATCCTTTGATACTTAATATAAACATATATATTTCAACCACAAAAATGTAATGTTATATATTTAATAATTTACAATACCAAATTTTTAATTTGTTCATTTTTATTCAATTAATTGTATATAACATCAAAGTAGCCACAAATTTTAATATTCTAAATTACTACAATTTGATATCATAAAAAATAATTTTGATGTAAAACATAAAATTTTAAACATTCAAAATATATTAATAAAAAGTTAAAATACTTAATATTCAATTCAAATAATTTTTTTTTCAACACATAAATTAACTAGCCGTTAGAATTAAAATCGGGCATCCATTCTTCAAGATCCTCAAGATCCCCACCATCGGCACCCTCATTCCCACGAGAAGACGCACCCACTCCGGGACCACCATCCGTACCAGCACCACGACCCGTATCGGCATCTGCCTCATCATCCTAGTCCTGTGGAAGTGGAATTTTAGTAAGTGCAGAAACTTGAGCCAACCAAGCCTGCATCTTTCTTTCTTTTCTCTCTTGCTTGTTCAACTTGTCCTTCAACTCGGCCACTTCCTACTGGAGATTGACGTCAGGATGAGCGGACACAGAATATGATGATGATCTCGGGCGGTGCGTCTGACGGGCAATCTTACTGTAAGCTCCCAACCCTAGTATCTTACCCCTATTGACTCCGGCCAAATCAACATAGAGACGGTCCTCATCAATAGGGGTAGGTGTAGGGTTCTCCGGAGTAGGTGTCGCTTGGGTCCGAGCCTCATCGAGAGCAGTTTTATACTTGTTCTGAAATTAAACAAAATAAAATATTAACTTTATTTTAATAGAATAATTTAAATATATTTAGTAGTACATTCTAATTAGATACTTACGTGAAGCTCGGTGGTGCGGGCATACGTGGATTGACCAGTCTCATTCACTGGGTGAAGAATGGAAAGAGACTCGAAATGTTTTGGCCTCCGTTTGTGTGCGTTCTCCTTTAAGAATTAATTATAATAATATAATTAAATATAATAATTAATTATAAATTAAATATAATAATTAATACTTACAAAAGCGAGCCCGTGCTCGTAGGCGGTCCAAGAGCCACCGCGATGAATGGCGACTCCTTCTCCGTTCGGATTGCCATCCGATTTTCTCGCGCCTTACGAGCCCTCTCCTGGTGTGCCGGATCAGTCCAGTAAGCCACCAATCCATCCCAGATCGCCCGTCCATCACCGTCTCTCCCAAAATCAACCGTCTTCCCTTCTTCTGTCCATGCTTTCTTCATTTTGTAGACGACTGCTTTCATCCGGCCCTGTACTAGACTGCACCATAACTCCTCCACCCTAGCGTCGTCTGTCGGATCCCAAAAGCACAATTTCTGCAATTCAAACAATTCCCAAAAATTTAATTACTCAAATATTAATAATTAATAAAAATATTAATTATCACGCAAATATTAATATTTTTATACCTTAAATTCGTCAAACATCGCTCTCATCGAGGCCTCAGGTACACGAGTCCACGAGCCAACTCCATAAGGCCAAGTGACCTGCATAATGGACTCCGTGACGCGCTCAGTGACCGTGTGCTGAGGAAGCAAGCTGAATAAAAAAAATTATTATAGGAATTATTATATAACAATAAAACAAAATAAAATATTAATTTACTTACTGGCCCTCTCTTATTTCTATATACTCCCGGGTCTCACGTAGAGGGTGTTGCCGCGATGAAGATCCGGCCTCATTAGACTGGGAGGGTGGGGGCATCAGACACTCGGGAGGTCGAATCGGTGGTAAAGGGAGGGTCGTGGCCTCCCTCTCCCTCTACCTTTACCTCTACCTCTCCCTCTCCCCTGACCGTCACCCTCAATCTGATCTGGTTGTTCACTCATCTATACCAAATTGTACAATCAACAATTTAACAAATAATACTAACAATATTACTAACAATAATAATACTAATAATATTACTAACAATAATACTAATATTAACAATATAAACAATATTAACAATAATTAACAATAATAATACTAACAATATTAACAATAATACTAATAATAACAATAATAATACTAACAATATCAACAAAACAATATTACAACAAATCAACAAAACAATATTACAACAAATCAACAAAACAATATTAACAACAAACTAAACCAATATTAACAATATTAACAACAAATCAATATTAACCAAATACTAACAATATTAACCAAATACTAACAATATTAACAAATATTAACAAATACTAACAAATATTAACAAATATTAACAAATAATACTAACAATTAAACTGTTTTTCTAAAAAAAAAATACTAACAGTTAAAAAAAAAAATCATTTACCTTTCACCGGAGATTTTGACGGCAGCGGGAGGACGAGGCGGCGGCTGAAGAGGCGGCGGACGAGGCGGCAGGACGAGACGGCGGCGGACGAGGCGGTCACAATTTTGTTTAAACGGTCGCAATTCCGACGGTAAATTTACGATTTTCGACCCTAAGTTTACGATTTTCGACGGTGAAATGACTTTTACAATTCTGGTGAATGAGGTAATAATCTGGTTTTGTTTTAGCGACCGCTATAGCGGTTGCTAAAATAACTAAGGCGGTCGCTAATTACGCGGTAGTGGCCACGTGGCCACTCCTTATAATCAGTCAAATGCGGCGATTTGCGACAGCTAAAAGCGGTCGCTATTCCAGCTTTCGAATTTCAGAACCGCCTTTAACCCCCTCTATTTTTGATTTTGCGACCGCCTATAGCGGTCGCTAACATATATTTTATATTTTGCGACCGCCTATAACGGTCGCTAGTATATATTTTATATTTTGCGACCGCCTATAGGCGGTCGCAATCATTTTTTTTTTTTTGGAAATTTGTTATGTTATTGTGTTAACCCTGTTAATTAAATTATAATACTAATATTATGATACTAACTCAACTTATAATATGCACAAGTTAAACATATATATAAACACATTTGCTTAATTAATAATCCTCGTCATCATTATCTTCCTCATTATCATCCTCCTCGTCATCATCATCTTCTTCATCATCATCTTCTTCTTCTGCATCATTATCATCATCATCATCATCATCATCATCATCTTCCTCGTCATCTTCTTCCTGTTCCTGTTCCTCTTCCTCTTCCTCTTCCTCTTCCTCTTCCTCTTCGTCTTCTCCTTCCTCTTTGTTCTCAACAATTACCATATCTGGATTTGCAGCCACTAAATCAACTGAAGAATTTATACCTTCGTCCTAAACCACTGTTTCAGCTTCTTGCACTTCAGTTTGGAATGAATCTTCAAATTGTGCAGTTTCTAATGTGGATAAGCATGGCATTTCCACCAACGACCTTGCCTTGACCACTGTTCTTAAGTTCGGTTTGCCTGAAGTCGGATACTTGCAATAATAAACTTGAGATGCTTGTGATGCAAAAATGAAGGGGTCATATGCAGCTGGATATTTTTTGCTGGTGTTAATATCAACGATCTTATAGTTTGCATCGACTCTCTTCCCTTCGCGACCCGGATAAAACCATTCACAGAAGAACAAAACAATTTTTCTCTGTGGCCACCCCGGATATTCAACTTCAACCACCTCTTGCAACACATCATAGTAATTGACCGGTGCTTCGTTGAAGTTTCCACTAGTAACGCAAACACCGCTGTTTGAAGTGGCTTTTACTGAAGCATACGCAGCTGTGTGAAATTTAAAACCATTTGCATAGTACCCATTATAACAAGTCATGACTCTTCATCGGACCGATCTTCCCAGTTTCTGGCTCAAACGACCTACCTATGTTGGACACGTAATTGTCCGGAAACCACAGTTCCTTCACCGATTGAAATAATTTTTTCTTGTCTTCTCTGGAAATTTGGTAACATGCTTGTGGAAAATCACGTGGTCGTTGACCACTGGACAGACTAGGACGAGAACAGAACTTACTTAACTCTTCTCTGGATTTTTTAGTGTCTTTGGTCTTGCCTTCTGTATTCAAAATCGTGTGGAACAAGTTATCAAACACATTCTTCTCTATATGCATCACATCCAAGTTGTGTCTAATCAACAATTTACTCCAATAAGGAAAGTCCCAAAAGATGCTCTTCTTCTTCCAACCTCCTCGGATCCGTTTATTGTGTTCCATTGTGTGCTCCTCAGTCGTTTTCCACAAGCCAGTTACTGTAACTTCTCTCAACAACGAATCACCTAGAATAAAATGCGTATTGTTAAACTAAATATATCAAACTCTTAGAATAATTAAGTACTGGTTAAAATATGAATAATATATAAATACATGTTCGAACTCGTGGTCTTGGACGTTTTACAGGAGGTTTACCCTTTACAAAATTCTTTTTGTCCCTCCGAAAGGCATGATCATCACGTAGAAACTTCATGTGGTTGTCGAACCATGATATCTTCTTACTCTTTGGAAGATAAAATGCCTCAGACTCATCCATGCAGTAAAGGTCACGCTAGTCTTCTAGCTGTCGACCACCCAGATAACATAGCATATGCTGGAAAGTCGCTGATGGTCCATAAAACAGCAGCCCGTAACGTGAAGTTCTCCTTTCGGTACACGTCGTACGTCTCTACTCCCAAATGCCATAAATATAACAACTCTTTAATCAACGGCTGAAGGTAGACATCCAGTTTATCCTTCGGGTTGCGAGGACCAGGCACCAACACAGTGAGAAATATGTGTTGAGGCTTCATGCACAACCAAGGGGGTAGATTGTACGGAGTCAACAAAACAGGCCACAAAGAATACTTCTTCCCGTGCATACCGAATGGAGCAAATCCGTCTGTGCACAAACCAAGTCTCACATTTCGTTTCTCACTCGCAAAATCTGGGAACTCTCTATCAAGATGTCTCCACGCATTAGAGTCTGCAGGATGACGCATCTTTCCGGAATTCTGATCAGAACACTCCTCAGCATGCCATGTCATGTCTTTTGCAGTGGCACTCGACTGATATAACCTCTCTAGACGAGGAGTGATGGGAAGATAATACATCGACTTGAAAGCTGTCTTCTTCCTACGATCAGAGGGTTTGAACCTAGGGTGCCGGCACATCCTGCACTGATTAATGCTCTCATCGTCGCCCCAAAACAGCATGCAACCATTGGTACAACAATCAATCTTCTCAAACGGTAAACCCATATTCTTCAACAGCCTCTTACTTTGATAGAAATTTTCTGGAGCTGTGTTCTCTTTGTGTAGGGCCTGTTTAAACAACTTGGCGAATTGATTGAAGACTTTCTGACTCACTTTGCCTTCAGTTTTGATGGACAACATCTGAGCGTTGAATGACAACTGAGTCTCAGTATCACAACCAGGAAATAATTTTTGATCGACAGATTTGAGCATCTCGAAAAATTTCTTTGAACGTGGATTTGGTTCCTCCTCCATGGCTGTGTGGTGAACACCCAAACCAGACTCATCAATCATCGTATGATATCGTTGGAATTCATCTAGCTCATCCAATGGTGTAGACGGGTCGCAGCTCGAACTACCAATCTCAAATCTCTCACCTCCACAACTACTCAACTGATCATAGAAGACAATCACTGTTTCCAAATTATAATTCCACATGTCTTCGCCATGTCTGGTCCAATTATAATAAAATGGAGCAAAACCGAACCTGACAAGATGAGTTTTAACCTTATCTATGCTAAAAAATCTTTTGTTACTGCACTTTCTGCCTGAACAAGGACATCTAATCCGACCACAACTATCCATGCAATTTGGTTTACTACAGGCAAACTTAATAAACTCATCAAGTTTCAGGCAAAATTCATAATTCATATTTCCTTGTATCAAACGAGGCATTTCATACATCCAACGACGATCAGGGAGTTCCATCTGATACAAATTAAAAATGAATCACATATAAATTATTAAAAAAATCGGCAGAGTTTCGACTATAAACAAACATATCAAATTTTTTAAAATAAAAAATCAACTATAATTACAATAATTATTCACATTATAAATTCTAAAATTTAATGTGTCACATGAAGAACACTTATAAAACATATAATACACAAAATTTAAAATTAAACGGTAAAATTGTAAAAACGTACGGTGAATTAGAAGCAACGAGCACAATATAGTAGTAGACTTCCACAATTGCCACCAACACGTTGAAGCAATGCTCGTTTGAATTTGGGAAATTTTTTTAGGTGTGAGTGGGGTTTTTTCCCCGAAAAAACTGAAGAAAAGAGAAGTTGATTCTGTTCCATAATCGCGTTTTAGCGACCGCCATATTATGTGTAGCGACCGCATTAAGCGGTCACAAAATTATATAATTAAATGGAGCCAACTACCCTAACCGGATACTACTTTAGCGACCGCTTTCGCGGTCACAAAATTAATATTTTATATTTGCTACCGCCAGAAAGCGGTCGCTAATTTTAAAAAACAAACCGGTTCTTCTTTTCCGGGTTACCAATTATGGGTTTAAAATTTTGCGACCACATTTATGTTTGAGACCGCCTGTATGCGGTCGCAATGTATTTTACTAATACTTTTGCGACCGCTTATGGCGGTCGGAAGTTTTTTAAATGATTTAGCGACCGCTTGGCGGTCGCAAACATTCCAAAATTTACCAAAGCACCTCGGCGGTCGCAAATACAGTCGCTAAAATGAATATTTGCGACCGCATTATGGGCGGTCGCTAAAATGCGGTCTCTAAAACCTGTTTTTTTTGTAGTGTATGTTGAGTTAACACTACAGAAAAGCGACTTATAGGGATTAAAATTAGTAACGGTCTTAACAACTGCAAGTCACTGAATATGGAGTTTCGCGATCAATATTTTAAAAGACAGTCGGTAATTTTGGCGATTGACGACTATTTTGGTGGTCGTGACGTGCGAGAATTTTAAAATTAAGGTTTAACGTCGACGGTCCAAGTTGGTCGCTAGTCACCACCATTGATCCACGTATTGGAAACGAGTATGATATTAATGACTGACAATATGGCAACCACTTTGTGCTAGTTGGCGACGGCCTCAAGCAGTCATTAAAATTTTCATCCCAGCAGAGTTAAAAGTCATACAACCCCCTCCCGTCAGTTTCCTCCGCTGCCGCCCGTCTATTTTTACAGTATATTTTTTAAAATTATTTTAGTTATTATTATGAATTTACGCGTGTTATTATTAGAAAATTAGTTGTCATTTAATAAATTTAGTTGTTATTAATAGAAATGTAGTTTAGTTTAGAAATTTATTTAAATTATTATAAATTTATTTATGCATGTTATTAATAAAATTTTAGTTGTTATTATTATAAATTTATGCATGTTAATAAATTTAATTAAAATTATTTGTTTAGTTGTTAGTATTATAAATTTGCACATGTCATTATTAGAAATTTAGTTGTTAGTTGTTGATGATTTGTCCTAATTGCATTCGTTAGTGTGATATTTACTAATTAAATCATCAAACAAAATCATACGAAGATGTTTTAGAATTGAATGATAAAGAGTAGAAATAGAAATGTATATATAGCACGTTTTATGTATCACTTACTTAATCTACCTAGTCTAATATGGTGATAAGTGTTAGAAGACATGTCATTATACTAATTAAGTTTAATACACAAGTTAATGGTGCGTAGTCCTTGATTAGTGTGATTTCTTGCATTAATTTGACTATTTGTGCTTAATTGTTGAGAGACGTATTTGTGTTGCTATTTTGTGAAAATTGTGATTTATTGAACAAAATACCTCTCAAAAGAGTTTTGTGAAATAAATTAAATTGGTGAAAATGTAAAGAAATTTTTGGGATTAAATTTTATCATGAATTTTGAGTGGCCCATTTATGGGATATATTGTTGCTGATAGGGAGTTTGCAAATTAATTAAATTGAGCTGAGTTTTGTTTGATGCTGCAGAAATAACTTGAAAAAGAAAGAAGAAAACAAGCATTACTTAAGTGCGGGTCCCACCCACATTTGACCAAGGAAAATGTTATCTTCTTTGCTTTGAATTAACCTTCATTGAGCCACTCAAAAGCTATGTTTTAAAAATCCGGTCGAACCGCGAACCGGGATAAGCAACGTACAGCTCTAAAGCGTTGGACCGCCCAACTAATGAGCCGCTCAAGAACCGGCCAAAAACGGAAATAAACAGGTCGAACCGGTCTCAGTTCGACCCTAAGAACCGCCGGCTGGGAGTTAAATTTAAAAAAAAAAAAATTGAAGGACTATTTTGCAAATTAAAAACTTAATTGTAGCCCTAATTCCTAAATTCTAAATCCCTAATCTCACTTTCACGACATTGACAAAAAAAAAAACACAATGAATCAACACATACAAATAGTCTGTCTCCGATTCCGTTCGATCCTATAACTGTGTGCCGACTGCGTTTCCTCCGGCGGTGGCGGCTGCGTTCCCTCCAGCAGCGGCGGCGGCACGTTTCCTCCAGCAGCGGCGGCGCATTTCCTCCATTGGTTGTGTCCTCAACGACGCCTCTCTGTTCTCTCCAAAAGTTTCAAGACCATATATAATTAGGGATAGCAAAATGACTCGCCCCGTAGTCGGCCCGCCCTGACCTGCTCCATTTGGGGCAGCCCCGCCCCGCCCTGCGCATGGGGCAGGGCAGACATGAGTTTGCATTTTTACTGCCTGCCCCGCCCCATCCTGCCCCATTGTATATATTAAATAAATATATAATATTTTATAATATATAAATACATTATATATATAATATTTTATAACATATAAAATAAAATTAATATCCTACATTTATAATATATTAAATAAATTTAAAATTATATTATTTATTTATTTATTGTAATTCTAATGTAAAATTATTTTTGTGAATATATTTTGATAAATTTATTGCATTAATTTTATTTTAAAATAATTTTTTATTTGTCTAAAATATATATTATATTTTTGTATAAAATTAACATGGGCAGGGCGGGGCGATCTGCCCCTCAATGGGGCAGGCATGGGGCACAATGTTCTGCCCCGCAGTGGGGCATGGGGCAGGACGGGGCGGCGGGGCAGGAATGAGTTCTTAGATACCCGCCCTGCCCTGTCCCATTGTCATCCCTATATATAATGAGTCTTTTGGGTTGACCTGAAACTATTTATCTAGATAGCTAGTCTCTGTTTTCTTGATTATATCAATGCATTTATTAATAGTTAATTTTGGCCTTATCTATTCTATATGAGTCAAATTAAAGATCACTTATATTTGTTTTGGGTGGCTTCCACCTCTGAAGTAGATTTTCTTATAGTATTTACTTTGTTAGATTTGTGGTGAATTTAGCTTTATATTTGATATTTATATGATATTTGGTAGATTTATTTTAATATTAAATATATATTTATATAATTATGACATCATACCGGCTCAATCGCTTTATTAACGATTCGACCGATCAAACCTGGTCCGACCAAAATTTTAAAGGTGTCCGGTTCAACGTCCGCTTCCGCTTTTTAAAATATAGCTCAAAAGCTGTAACTTTAACTTTGACTTTAACTTCAATGCCTCATGTTACGATTTTGTCTTCCACAAAACAACTCCCCACTACTTGAAACCACCAACACCATTAATGCCATGGAAGAAACCACAAGCCTCACCACAGCCCACTTTCCCTCACATCACCACCACTCTTGTCGCCGGATTTGCCACCATGCCGGAAATTCCGTCGCGCCTGGACGCCCCAATCCACCTTCCCCTGTTCTTCCGTGCTGGCGCTCAACGCCGGAAGTGTCGCCATTACTGCCGGAATCAAGAACCCATCCGCCGGAAAAGCTCCACGTCGAAGCCCCTCCACACAGCAACTCGCCGGAACCTGCAATTAGTCGCCGGAAATTCAAGACGGCTGCCTGAAATTGTGAAGAAGCGCACTCAATAGTCGGAAATAGCAGAGGAACAAGCCACCACCGTGCCGGAGTTCGAGTCCCAACCACTGCCTAAATCCCCTGTTCTCGCCGGAAAAAAATGTCTGCTGCCGGAATCCGTCGCACCTGCTCGGCCGGAGAGATCACGCCACTACTGCCCTGTTCGAAGAAGAGGGAAGGGGCCCACTATTTGAAGAATTGCTCGTCACTTGAAGAAATGCTTAAAAAGAGCGCCGAAGAATTATGCACGGAAGACCCACTTCAGTTCGACCCGTACTCCTCGCCAACCCGTGCTTGTTGAAAGAAATTCAGAAATTTGTTTTGGGCTTTTTAACTCTGAGGCCCAACATCTCATTTACTTATAAAGGTTAAGAAGCCAAGGATAGAGGACATAAAAGGAGCAGCAGCCGATTTCTAAGGGGATCATTCAGGCATCAGACACTAATTCACACTCTGATTTTTATTTTTTTCCTCTCATTCTCACACACGCTCAAACACACATTAGCTAGATTTTAATGCTTTTTTAGGTAAATCTTGTTAGAATTCAAGAATTATTGAAGATTTAAGTTGTGTTGCATTCTTATTAGGTGATATCTATCCTTTATTTTTAATTTTGTTGGTTTAATATTACTACCTCCGTCCCTTAAAAGTTTGCGGTACTTTTGGAGGCACAGTTTTTAAGAAAAAGTATAATGATTAGAATGTGTATGGTGGAGATTATGAGGTAAAGATTTTAAAGGTGGAGATTTAAAGAAATATTTTCATTTTAGGAGTGTGCAAACTTTTGTGGGACAAACTAAAAAGGAAAGTATGCAAACTTTTGTGGGACGAAGGTAGTATTGTTTATGGATTGTTATTTTTCTTTTATCATGGGCTTGTTTAATATGATGATTGTGGGCTAAATTTGTTGTGTTTGAGTGTTTGGAATTATGTGGGTGATTGACTAATGAAATGATTTTGTGATATTATCCTAATTGAAGATTAGATGATTATATTAATGAGGATTGTTAGATCAATTGCATGATTTTGCTCTTTTAATTCATATGATCAGTTGATTGTTTGTTGCAAGGAGAGTTGGATAGACATTTTATTTCGTATGGGTGTGAGTTTAATTAGGTGATTGAGTGTATATTGTGTTATCGCAACGAGCGTTGGGTAATTACATTAGAAAATTCATTAACATATATTAATTGCTTGAATTAACATTTAGATAATTAGTGAGGGGACAAAAGGTGGAGCACCTTAGTATACGAGTGGAAAAACACGCTAGGATTTTCTTAGGCTCGTGTGATTACCCCGGGTGGGAAAGGGTGAACTATTCCTATAACAATCTACATGCTTAATTGACGCGTTATTCCTAGGCTTATCCAGTACGGTTTAATGTGTTATTTTACGTGATTGCTCCTATCTTTGACCAACAAGAAAAACACCTGAATACATCTTTCTCATCTTGTTATCTTTGTTGATTTCTACTTGCTTGTTATTTTAGTTGGCTATTTTAGTGATTTCTTGAGTTTTATTTTAAATTGCTTTTATCTAGTTAATCGTTTAATTTTAGATTGTTGCTTTAGTTAATTGGGAACAAGTCGATTTACACTACAATTAAGCACCGACACATAGTATTAGGGATACACTGGCCACTAATCTTGTGGGATTGATAATTTAACAGGGCACTTTCTAGTACTACACGAACTTCTTACACTTGAGAAGTAAGTGTTGGAAAACAAGTGTCAGTCCTTCTCTCATGAAAGCTGGTCATGTTATGGGCCTCTTGGTGACTGGTGGTCAACTCTGTCTTGGACTTTCATTGCGATTGATTGGACTCTTGTCTTGATGGCGAGCAACTCTATATGGTTGTCAGTTCCACCATCATGGGGGCGAACAAGTTTTGGTGTTGACATATATATATTGCCAAAAAAATGCGATAATGCTAAATGACGTTTGCTTTCATGAAAATTCCATTCAAACTATGTGATGCAGCGAGAAGACGATACAATCATAAAATCCATTAATTCTGAGAATACCCTGATATTTACGATCTTGTGAATATAATTATTAATCCATTGATTTTTAGAATAATGGAAGAACAATAAATAAACATGAAAAGAGATAACACTCTTAATTCAATATCAAATTTAACTCACCTAACAATGATAATCTAATACCTATTTATAATATTAAATGAAATCCTAACAAATAAAATCTCCTCAAATTTTATCAATAAGTATAATATTACATTCTTTATCTCCATCACTATTATAATTTTTTAAGATAATTTATTAAGTTTTTTAGAATTTAGTCTTTGGTGATCATATAAAAGAATAAAATCATATCAATCAGAGGAAGCTTCACCACCACAGCCATGAGAAACGCTTACAAAATCAAATTAAGCTCTATATTCTTTTGCCCAATTCACATTTAATTTGGGGTAAGTTGGGCCGACCCATCAAACTAACCTCAAATTTTTGGTTCTATTTATAAGTGCATATACCATGGTCGTTTTCAATATTGTATTTTTTTATGTTATGATTAGTGTGATCTTTATTAGATTGATACTGAAAATAAGTGAAGAGCACGAGGCGTCCACCGCTTGCATCTGGTGACTGTTCTTTGAGGACATAAGGAAGGTGTCAGATTAAAGATAGGGCCCCCAGACGTGTCTGGGCCCACCATCCTGGCCCCCAACAACAATGCTACCATCTTCTGAAATTTGTATAAAATATGTGTCTTTTATCTCTATTCTTTTTTCGCCATTAATGGACCTTTACACTTTCTCTCCTTTGTTGTTTGCTGTTTCAAATCCCATCTTTGGAGTTGGGTTTTTTCTTCCTTTATTTATGAGATTTTTTGCTTTTATGATTATGTTTGTTGAGGCTTGTGGTCACTACTACGTAATTTAATTTGGAGATCTATACTTAGAAAGCGTCAAAACATACCGTCTCGAGGCATGATATGATGCCCAACGTGCCGTCGCGAGTGCAGCCACCTTGCTGCCGATGCCAACCGTGAGTTCTATATAGAGTTTTGTTACTTCTGTATGAAGTTCTTCGCCTAGCAATCTCCAACCACCGCAACTGAAAAGTCAGCGACACGACGCTACACTAAATTTTTATCCCGCTAATACACAAATCTTGAAAAATAATAGTATAAAACAAATGATAGCTTATAATTAATTAAAATAATTATTTTTAGTTTCAATCATCTTTTTATTCATGCTGTCATAATAAACTCTTTTACATTACTAATATTTGAATGCATATTTATAATAAAATTCTCAAATTATCCTTAAAATTTATAATCGAGATCAATATTTATCTTATCTTTTAATTCTAGTGAAACTAAATATATAATTAAAGTGTATATAAAAACTTGGCAAAAATAATATTCAAATATATTTGACTAATTATTAGATGATATACTAACAAAATATATAATCTTTTATATACAAGTCCATACATTGCAAAGGAACGGTGGATATTACATTCATTTAATAATTAACAATATTTTCTAGAATATTTTACAATTATCTATACAAATGAAACATTTAATAAACATTCTAAAACCCCGGTTCGATTCTCTTTAGGAACGAATTAGGAGGGAGATATAAGACTGGTTTGGATATTTATGGAGTGTATGGAGATTTGGTGTACTAACTACTAACAATTAACATTACCGATAAAAAAAAACATTCTAAAAAACTATAAGATACAAATATTTTAGAGAACACTAGTTTTCAATTTACAATTTTATTGAAAAACTAAAAAAAATTTAATACTATCAATATGTACGCTTATTATATATACATTTAGGTAGTGTTTGTTTACGTCTTGAGGTGGATGTAGCACATCCGGATGGAGAAAAAAGTGGATGGGGCAAATCCTGTGAATAGTAAATTTGTGTTTGGTTTGAATTGGATGTGGTAGGGGTGGATAGAACTTTATGTCAAATCAATACTTTTTGGAGATGATGATGTATTATTTTATTATTATTAGTTAGTGGAGTAATGATTGAATGATTGTATATTAATTATATTTCGTTGTAATACATAATTTTTTTTTTAAAATAACCTTGATAATTAATAATTTTTTTAGATAAATTAAATTAATAATAACTAATATAAAAACAGTGTATATATAATACATAAATATTTTCAATTTTAAATCACAAATAATTACTAATAGTAGAGGTCTTGTAATACTCCAAGATAATAATCTTAAATGAAATTTAAATATATTTATAATATTAATTAATTACATATATATATATATAGTTTATATATATATTAATAATTAATATATATATATATAATAGGATATTATAATATGTAAAAAAATATATAATTAAAATTAATTCTTATTTTATATTAATTGATATAAATTAAATAAAAATATATATGATATATGTGAAAAAGAGATAAATAAAATGTATTTGATGTTAGTCCCGAAACGAGTTAAATCAGTGTATGGGGGGGGAATACATTTTTCTGAAAGACTCAGAAAAATGCTCTAACGCACTCAGTCAGGATTCCCTGAAGTACTCAGTATGCTGAATGTCCACAGGGGCAGCAGGGACGGTTCAGTAACGAGCCAGATAAACTGAGTGTGAGTAAAGTGCTCGGAAGCTCAGTAGAGATAACAAACCTACTGACTGCTCGGAAGCGAGTCAGTTGGACTACTATCTCAGTGAGTCAGAGTACGTGCGGAAAGTGAGCCCTTAGATTCTACTCGTTTTAGTTTCTGAAAAGCGTTTTCTCTGAGTTGCTTAGTAAATTGGTGGTTAAGGCTGAGTGCACAGTATTCAGATTCAGGATGATTGATTCAGTCTTGAAGTTAAAACCAATGCAGTATGTTCAGTTTAATATGATGACATTTATGATCCTGAACAAAATAGTAAATCAGCACACAGGGGACTTTTTAACGTGGTTCGGAGATAACCAACTCCTACGTCCACGACCTGATTTAACAGGAAGCTATCCTCAAAACCCTGAGGATAGGTACTTGGGTTTTACGTGCCAAGGGACACGAGTAGCCAACTTTCTCTCTTAGGAACTGACCCCTGGGCATTTTACAAGTCCCAGTCCTTCTAACCAACCTATCTCACACTTTGAGAGGTTTGGTATTCTGGTTTCCAACTAAGATAGCTCTAGCAATACAAATCAGTGCTAAATAATAGAGCTATCGATCTAAGCAAATACAGAGTGAATCCTACTACAACACTAGGGAAATTTAATTGCAGAGTGTTGTTTGTGATATGCTTTGTGTTCTTGGATTCTTGAGAGTTTTCTCTTGGAAATTTCCCGTTAACCTTGAATGGGTGCAAGGTTCTCCATATTTATAGGCGAGATTCAAAATAGATCCGTTGGAGGAGATCCACTCAAATCTTTCCTATTTTAGGTAGATTGCAGGCTAGAAATACTGTTCGACCTATCCGCCATGCTTATTCTGGCAAGTTGTCACATCACCTGCAACCTTTTGAGACGCATTAAATGCCGCATTAAATGCTGCGCAGACTCCGTGCTTGCATGTCGAAAGATCATTGGCTCTCCGCTATAACGGCTAGTTGACCTTCAGACATTTATCCTTCCTCGTACATTCAATGCTCTGAGTCTCTTGTTAATAACTCAGTCTGAGCGTGTGTCTTAATGGAGTCTTACTGACATTCTTTTTGTCTCTTGTCCCATAGCATAAATAACCTTTTGCTTTGGACTGACATGATTCAGGTGATCTGAACCACAGCCTAAGTCAGGTCCTATGTGCATTCAGCACAGCCTGATAGGTTATTCAGCTCAGCATGTGTTACTTTTTTGCTTCGGACTTACAGGATTCAGGTGAACTGAACCAAGGCCTAAGTCAGGTCCTATGTGCATTCAGCACAGCCTGATAGGTAACACTTACTCTTCACTGACTGAGTTCTGTTCTGAACATGCTTAGTGTATTCAGTAGAAACATCAGACAATGGTACTTCAGGAATGACTTCAGGATGAATCAGCAGGCTTCGATCTTCAGCTTCAGAACAGACAATCTTCAGCGAGACTGACTGACTCCTTCAGAATGGTTTACGCTTCAGACTTCAGTAAATTGGGTCGACTCCAATATTCTTCAGTCTTCAGCATGGTCCTTCTGTACTGAATCTCTAACCTAACTATCCTGAACTATTTTATCCTGAACACTATACTTAGGCAAACTCATCAGGGGTTTTGGGATCTAATCAAAATACTCAGATTGTCCCAACAATTTCCCCCTTTTTGATGATGCCAAAACCCTTAAGCAAATTCCTATTCATCTATACAATCAGCTGACTTAGTCAGTGAAAATAACTCAGTACCACCTGACGAACTAGGTACTTAGTCTATAAGATGAAAACAAGGAATGGGTTAGTACAGTTCTTGATAAGAATTCAGAAAAGTAAATTCAGGAGTCAACAAGAAGTTGTACTCAGGAAAAATAAATAACGTCATTGATTGATAAGAAAAATACAAGTATCCTGAAGCTATTACAAAATTTCTGAACAACTAACTCCTGATCTAATCTTCATCCTTATTCCAAGCAGTCAGTGGAATCTCGTACATCTCCAGTACTCGATTCAGGACCTGCTTCATCCTGTTCCGATCAGCAACGGCCCCGGCAGCTCGTCCTACTCTGACGACTTCTTCAGAAATTGCTTTCCGGTCCAGCTGCTTAGAATTCCTAAAGAGTGGAGGAGGATATTTGATGAATTCCGGAGGAGCGATCTCAACACCTTCAGTGTCAGCATGTCTGATGATTTCAGCCCATAGATCAGGATGCTCCTGTGCCATCCAGTGATGGAGTATGACGTCTTTTTCTTCAGTCTGATCGTCCCATAACCCCACTACATAGAATAGGTATGCCCACCTATTCCGGATCGGAATCCAAACCTCCAGCATCTCAATCGGAATGAAGTCTTCAACAAACTTCGATGGAGGATGACTTTGATCTGGTCTGACCACAATCTTCCGCTGAGTCTTTATCCGAGATCCAGATGATACAGATTTCTTTTTCTGGACCTGAGAAGTCAGATACTCATTAGATTCTTTTAGGCGCTGGATCTGACTGAGCATCGAAATTTCTTTCATTTTTGCTATCTTTTCAGCATCAGTCATCACCAATTTCTTCTGAGTGGTCAGCCCAGATGGCATTATTTGTTCCTCCATCTCCTTATATAATGGCTCGAGAGCCGAATCTTCAGAGGGTCTCAACTTCTTCGGATCTGAGCCTTCAGCAGTTTCGATGGCGGCTACAGATCTAGTCCTCTTTCTATCCGCAGCCTTCAGTTCCAGGGGAAAGTTCTTCTTCTTAGCTTTGCCAGTAGTGGCAATTTGCTTCTTCCCTTCTTCCCCCTTTTTGGCATCATCGTCATTAATACGTCTGACAACTTCATCCACTGACTCCGCCAAAAGATTGAACTGACTATCCATCTCAGTCTGCTTCATCTGCAATTGCCCAATCTGCCCTACCATTCCTCTCAGGCCGATACTGAGCTGATCAATGGCTGAATTGTGTGCAGCCTTCAGTCGACCCTCGAAGTTTGCCATCCTTGAGTCTAGGGCAGATGCAATTTTCTCCTTCTCTTGTGCAGACAACTCCCTCAGCAGGTCCTCCTTCAGTTCAGTTCTTAACTTGACCAATTTCTCATCAACCAGCTGATCAACCTTTTCAGATAGTTGTTGATCCAGAAAGTTGGCAAGTTTAGTCTCCTGCTGAGTCTGCACATCTGAAACCATCTGATTGCAGTTCTGAATGGCATCCTTGGTTTGCTCGGAAATGACAGTGAGCTCTACATTGATTTCAGACCGAGCTTCCCCAAAGAGATCAATTGCTGCATGCATATCAGAGGCCATATCATTCAGGTCTTTATCCAGCCTTTTCATCTTCTTATTCAGAGTTTTAGAACGTGAATCAACCTTAATTGCCTGTCGCTCAACGAGAGTTACCCTTCTGTGCATATTCGAAAGAGCTCGTGAGGAATTTTCAGTGAACATAGCCGCTGGGGTGATCCAGTTTCCTCTAACTCGGATAAGACCTGATCGACCCTCTCCTGAAGCCTCCGCTGCCCCGGGTCCAAGGGGTGCATCATCGGCCGGTGCACTGACTCCCTCAGTGCCACCTTGCTGAATGTCATCAGCAATCACAACCACCTCTATTTCAGCTTCCTTCTCCTTTCCCTTCTCTTCAGCCAACTGAGTCTCGGGCTCAGGATACGTTCTGCGAACTGTTCTGATGAAATCCACCATTTTGATCAGATGATGTAGAGAGTTAACACCAAAATGATCAAAGAGGGCGGCTTCTAAATCTGCAATGCAGTCCCATCCTCTGGACTCTCCTAGCTGGCTGAGCTCAGACCAAGTAGCATTTCTGATCATGGCAAAAGTGCGGAGTTGCACAACTGCCTCCTTCTGAGCCTCAGTAAGATCAGGGAATCTCCTTTCCACCATCTCAGCTGCCTCTCCCCTTGCAACTATCTCAAAATCTGATAGACTGTTCACATCGGGCGCAGGGAAAGGCCATGGTGCTTCATGCTGAACTGATTCAGCAGCCTCTTGCTCAACTCCTCCTTCCTGAGCAGGCTCTTCCTGACCCAAACTCTGATAGGTTTCAGCAATAGTAAGGATCAGCTGGTTGGGATCAGGGGATGCAATCGGAGCAACTTCAGGAACAGCCTGCGCCTGAGCTGGTTCCTTCTCAACAGCTTCAGCAGAATCCTGTGCCTGAGCTGATTCCTTCTCAACAGATTCAGCAGATTGCACCTCCATAAGCTTCTTCTTTCGCTCAGCTGACCCAGAGTAGAGAAATTTCAGCTTTTGTTGCTTGGGTCTGGAAGTCTTGGATTTATCCTCCGCTGGCTTTGCTGTATCAGACTCTGAAGACTTGCCTGCCTGAGCCTGGACTTTTCCAGTCATGCTCGCCTGGGCCTTCTTCTTCTGAGTCCGAGGCCTTCTCCTTGTGCCAGCATCATCGGAATAAGCTCTGAAGAGATGAATTTTTGCTGGGATCTCGAGTGATTGAGCCTGATCCACATCACCGAGATCCAGAGTCTCCAAGAGCATGGATATCTTGGTGCCAAAATGCATCTTGGCCTCAAAAGTCACCTGCCCCTCTGGCGAGTACTTGATTTTGCTGGTCTCAGCCACCAGCATTTGGAGGAAGTAACCCTCCCAGTCAAAATTGTGCAGAGGGGAGTCGGAAATAGCCATCATTGTGAACAGTTTTGGCCTGGAGATCTGCTCCAATCCTCCAGCAATTCCCATCACTCCCTGACTTGTCAGGTCGAAGAAGTGACGGTTTTCAATCCTCAAGACTGATTTATTCAGGCCGGACTTCAGCACGACATCTCCATCACACAGGGACTGGAGAAAATCCTTCTCATTCCCAAACCCGTACTCCACTGGGCTTCGTCCTTTGTTGGGAAGATTAAAAACCTCCTTAATCTTCTCCCGAATGTTGAAGGTGACCCACCTCCTGACCATCTTCTCCTCACCATCCTTTCCCTTCTCACAGGTGGTCAAGGGAATACAAGTTTCCCACTCCTGGGAGTCCTTGTTCTGCGCCATCTTCAGGTAGAAGGCAGCAATGAGTCTGGGGTGGAGCCTCTGTGGCTTTGCAGTGACGAACTGCAGAAGACCTGCATTATTAAAAAGGTCTCTCACAGGCATAATATTGGGGTTAGTAAAAGAAAAATCCCCATAAGGCTCGTAGTGTATTTCGTTTCTTAAATGGAAAAGGTTTCCAAAAAAAGGTATCGGCAGAAGGTGAAGCCATGGAAGATTTTAAGAGATTTGAAGAGAATCGGTTTTTTAGAGAAGATAAGTTAAGAAAATATTGGGTGCATAAAAGTTTTAACAACACGATCTTCTCTTATTTATAGAAAGAAAAATTCGGTTTTAATCGAACGGTTTAGAAAATAGTGACCTATGGGATTCAATGGACAAGATTGAGCAGTAAAAAGCATTTGTCTTTTCGGTTCTTCAAAGGTAATTGGTTAAAATTTTATTGATAACTGTTCCCGCCCACAGTGCATTAAATGCACATTAGAGCATGTCCGTATTTAATTCAAACAAATTGAATTAAATAATAACTGAATATTAAAACGAACGGCTGGGATCATTTGGCAAATTAAATTGATTTGACAATACAGCACAGTAAAAAGGATGATGCACGCAATACCAGATGACTTAGACAAAAATCAGGAAACATACCAGTCAGTCAGATATGTATTCTGACTGATACCACTTATTGCCCTATCAGGGTGACAAGCCCTGAACTCTGTGTCCTGAACCTTAGTCAGTCTATACTGATCATCCATTTTATACTGAATGTTCCTCCTACAACCATTCACATTCTCTCTGAGTTCCCTTCATCCTGAGTCCATATGAGTTATTCCCCCTGACCTTGTGCATTCTTATCAGAGATTCAAACTGAATCACCTAAGCCTGGGTCAAGGAGTCCTAACTCTACTGATAACTCAACAAACCTGGTTTCAGGCAGAGCCTTAGTCAGGATGTTAGCTCTCTGTTTTTCAGTAGGGACTCTCTCCATCCTGATGTCCTTCTTCTCAACATGATCTCTGATAAAGTGATGCCTGATGTCTACATGCTTACACCTAGTATGTAAGACTGGGTTTTGGGATATGGCAATGGCACTATTATTGTCACAATAAATTGGGACTTCAGTGGCCTCAACTTGGTAGTCTCTCAGTTGTTGTTTCAGCCAAAGAATCTGAGAGCAACAACTGCCTGCCGCCATATACTCAGCCTCAGTAGTAGACGTTGCAACACTGGTTTGCTTCTTAGAAAACCAAGAGATCAGTTTACTCCCTAGAAACTGACATGTTCCCGTAGTTGATTTCCTATCAAGTCTACAGCCTCCATAATCAGCGTCTGAATACCCAGTCAGTTCTAGGTTGTCATCAGAGGGATACCAGAGTCCTAAGCTGACTGTACCTCTTAGGTATTTCAGAATCTTTTTGGCACTCTCTAGATGACTCTTCTTTGGATCAGACTGATACCTTGCACAAACTCCAACTGCATAAGTGATGTCAGGACGACTAGCAGTCAGATATAATAAAGATCCTATTAGTGCCCTATATTCAGTCTGATTTACTGAGGCTCCTTCTTTGTCAGGATCCAGCTTCTCATTTGTGTTCATGGGAATGCGTGAGACTCTGCTGAACTGAACTCCAAATTTCTGAATTAAGTCCCTCGCATACTTGGACTGATTGATGAAAATTCCGGAGTCAGTTTGCCTGACTTGGAGACCCAGAAAGAAATTCATTTCTCCCATCATTGACATCTCAAATTTCCCAGTCATCAGCTTGGAAAATTTCTCACAAAGCTTCAGATTAGGAGATCCAAATATTATGTCATCCACATAAATCTGGACCAAGAGAATGTCTTCCCCTTCGGTGATCCGGAAGAGGGTCCTGTCCACTGTTCCTTTCACGAACCCGTGGTCTATCAGGAATTGGGATAATGTATCATACCAAGCTCTCGGAGCTTGCTTCAGGCCATAAAGGGCTTTCTTCAGGTGGTATACTTTATTACCGACTTCGAATCCAGGAGGTTGCTCAACATACACCTCTTCATTCAGTACACCATTCAGAAAAGCACTCTTTACGTCCATCTGATACACTTTGAATTTCTTGAATGTTGCATAAGCCAGAAACAACCTGATTGCTTCTAATCTTGCGACTGGAGCAAAGGTCTCATCATAGTCGATACCTTCGGCTTGAGAGTAACCTTTTGCTACAAGCCTGGCCTTATTTCTGACAACAACATTCTTCTCATCCCTCTTGTTCTTAAAAACCCATTTGGTGCCAATAACATGTTGACGCCTAGGTCTATCCACTAACTCCCAAACCTGATTCCGCTCAAACTGATTGAGCTCATCCTGCATGGCTAGGATCCAGTTGGGATCAGCTAGAGCTTCTTCTATGCTTGTAGGTTCCTGATCACTCAGGAAGCAACAAAACATAGCGCTTTCACCAAAGGACAACCTCGTCCTGACCCCCTCATTGATATCTCCAATGATATCAGCCAATGAGTGATCATCTGGCCATCGCCTCCTGCTGACTGGAGCACTGGGAGCTACTGATGTTCCATTGCCTGATCCTGAAACATTAGTCTCAATAATAATAGGCAAAGAAGCGGAACGAGCAAGAACAGGGGATACTGAGTCATTTCCTGAGGGTTGACCAATATCAGAGAAATTGTTTCCCCCTACAGTGTTGGACTCAGTATCTGTCTCAGGTGCAGAAGCATCATCACCGACAGTACGTACCTCAGGTTGAGTCTGTCCTTCCGTCTGAGACTCAACATTTTCTGAGGCAGGGGCTTGCTGAGGGTTGGCCTGAAGTCCATCCTGATCTTCATCATCATCATCCCATCCCTTGGGAGCACTGACAAGTTTGATCTTGAATTCAGGATTCTTCAGACTCAGCCTTGTTACCCTTTTGGTAATTCCCTCAGTATCAGGACTTGGAACCTGTTTCCTATGCACTGATGCAGTCTCATCAAACACAACATGAGGTGTTTCTTCCACACAAAGGGTCCGACAGTTATACACCCTGAAAGCTTTACTGACTGAGGAGTATCCTAAGAAAACTCCCTCATCAGATTTGCTATTAAAGGCTTTCAGCTGGTCTTTCCCATTGTTCAGGATGAAACACTTACACCCAAAAATATGGAAATAAGAGATGCGAGGTTTCCTCTTGTTCCAAGTTTCATAGGGTGTCTGAGCATGTTGTTTGTTCAGCATAGATCGGTTCTGAGTGTAGCAAGCAGTGTTGATTGCTTCAGCCCAGTACTTCTTGGGCAGTCCTGATTCAGCCAACATGGTCCTGGCAGCTTCCTTCAGGGTTCGATTCCTTCTTTCAGCTACCCCATTCTGCTGAGGGGTCCTAGCTGCAGAAGTCTCATGAGCTATACCATGGTTAGTACAAAAGTCAGTTATAATAGAGTTTATAAACTCGGTTCCTCGATCTGATCGAATCCTGACAATGCTCTGACCCTGTTCAGTACTCAATTACTTGAGTAACTCAGGAAGCTTGACCTGTGTCTCCTTTTTGTTCAGCAAGAAAATAACCCATGTGTACCTGGAATAGTCATCAACAACAACAAGGGTATATTTCCTACCATTTATGCTGACAGGAGTTACTGGACCAAAGAGATCCATGTGCAGGAGCTGAAGCACTCTGTCAGTAGAGAAGGCTTCCTTCACCTTGAATGAGGCTTTGGTTTACTTGCCTTCCTGACACGCTCCGCACACGTGGTCTTTGCTAAAAACTTCATTAGGCAGACCATCTACAAGAGAAAGTCTAGAGATTTTGTTAATAATCTTGAAGTTTAAGTGACTCAGACGTTTATGCCAAAGCCAACTGAGCTCAGAGGAGCTCTTAGCGACCAGACAGGTTTCAGGAGGGCTGCTCTTGAAGTCAGCAAAATATACATTGCCCCTCCTGACACCTGTAATAAGAACCTGCAGTGTAGATTTGTCCTTTATGAGACACATATTAGATGTAAATTCTACACTATATCCTCGGTCACAAAACTGACTAACCGAGAGCAAGTTATGTCTCAGTCATTCAACATATGATAAATTCATAACACGGACAGAGTTAATAACAAGGGTTCTGAATCCTCTGGTGAAACCCTTAGAGTTATCACCAAAGGTTACCTGCGGGCCTTCTTGAGCTACATAATCCTGAAGGAGATCACGGAATCCGGTCATGTGCCTGGAACATCCTGAGTCCAAGTACCAGTCCTTCATCAGATCCTCCTTCTTCTTCTTGTAGCCCGCAGTGACCTGAAAAAAATCAGGCCTCAGGTACCCATCTCGTATTGGGTCCTACTGAGTCAGCCATACCCTTCGGGATCCAGATTTGTCTGACAATTCTGACAGCATCAGAAGTGTAGACCTGTTTCCCTGAAATGTCAACATACACAGTTCTCTTCTTCCTTTGTGCCTGGGAAGTTGAGGGTGTATGGGTGTCAGCCTGAGATACAGGAGCCCTATATTGATTTCTGGGGGTGGGCCTCCTGTTTCTCCTTGACCTGGGTGCATTGGGCTGAAGTCTGTCCTGAGAAGGAGCAGCTCTGGCCTGACCTCTTGGCACATGAGGTCTGGCCTGAGTGTTTCTGGAGTCAGGTCTCCATTGCCTTTCAGAAACCACCTGGTTTGTCCTTCTTCTTAGAGAATTGGGACGCTCCTGATGGGGTCTGTGCCCTGTCTGAGGAGTCTGAACCTCAGTAGTCCTAGGTCTTGCCTGAGGTCTCCTTTGTCCTGAGTTCCTTTTGTTCTGAGCATTTCTAGGCTGGGCCTGAGAAGTGCTAGGAACAAAATTCTTCCCAGTTTGAGGATTCCTAGGTTGGACCTTGGAGTTCCTTTGGTCTGTCTTCCTAGACTCAGAATGAGAAACTTTGACCTTTTCCTTAGGTTTTTGTCTTGGTTTCTCAGTCCTTGCCTGACAGGTTCAGCAGGCATTTTCTCCTTCCATTTGCCTTTATTCTGATGAGCAACACTTGAGCTCTTGTCATCAGTTAGAGCAGGGACAAACTTTTTCTGAGAGTTGCTCCCTGAAGCACCTCTCTTTTTCTTGCCCATTGGGTCTTTTGTGGCATCATAGCCTAACCCAGCTTTAGCACCATCAGTCAGCTGAGAGAAATTTGTCAACTCATCAACCACTTGGGTAGATGTGTATAACTTCTTCAGCTTGACCTCAAGATGCCCATTGGCTTCTTTCAGGGCCTTAATTTCAGTGGTGTATTGAAGCACTAATTCTGAATGAGCTTTCTCTTTTGAGATCAGCTCAAGATCCCAAGCAGTTTGCTCAGCACAAAGGCGAGCTTGCCACTCAGTTTCGAGCATCATTCTTAAGGCAGTTCGCTCAATTATCAGTTGTTCCTGAGCAAGGAACAAATCAGTATCACGAGTCTCAATCAGCGAGCTGATGACACCCTTCAGTCTTTCTACCTCCAGTGGAGCTTCATCATGCTTATTCTTAGCATTAAGTAGCTCCTCCTGAAGATGTACTAATCTAAGGGCTTCCTCAGTATCTCTTACTCTGAGAGACTCAGTTAACCGATCGTTCTTCTCACTCAGTTGTGCGTTCACATCCACTGTGTGAGTATGAGTCTCCTGCAGCCTTGAGAAGTCAACCATCAATTGCTCTAGGGCGAGCTGAAGGTCGAGTTCTCCTGCTGAATCTGAGCTAAACTCAGGTGCGTGATCAGGAGAAGAGGCAGAAGAACATACCTCATCATCTGCCATCAGGCAGATGTCATCATACTCCTCATCTGAAAAGAGTTCAGGAGACCGGCGTCCAGGGCCATCTGAATCTGAGGAGTCCTCAGCTAGCAACGTTCTCCGGTCTGAAGCCCTGAGCTCTCTTTTAGCTCTCCGATCTTCTCGCTCACGAGCACTGAGCTCCGGACAATCATACTGATAATGTCCGGTCTTTTTGCAGTGGTAGCACTGATCTGTATCAGAAGAAAGCTACCTGTCAGTGTACCTTTTATCAGAGGATTCCCTCCCTGATGATCTTTCAGGTTTGGAGCTGGATCTTCTGGGCTCATCCTCTCTCCTCTTTTCATCCCTGCGTCGCTCAGGCTCATTGCGATCCCTCCTGGAATCTGAACCTCTTCTTTCTTCTCTCCGGGGGCTAGATCTCCTGGGGCTGGAGTACCTGCGATCACGGGTGTCAGTATAAAATTTCTTATACCTGCCGAAACGAGAGTTCAGTTTCTCGAATCGCCGTGCCATCAGGCTGTACTCCAAGGCTAGCTCATCTTTGTTCATGTCTTTTAGAGACTTGGAGCCAGATCCAGCCTTAGGCTCAGGAGTAGCTTTAAGAGCCACGCTCTTTTCCTTTTCAGATATCTTCTCCTCACTTACTTCCTCACTGACAACACCCATCTTCTTCCTCTTATCGAGGTCAAATTCTAGAGCCTTTAACTCAGAGAATAGGTGTGAGTGAGTGATGTTTGTAAGGTCCTGAGTGTTTTTCAACAAAATTACTCATGTGTCCCATCTTTCAGGGAGACAGTTCAGGATCTTAGAAGACACCTCCCTCTTGGGAAAATCCTTCCCAAGGGTTGCTAGCTCGTTCATCATCTTAATGAACCGAGCTTCCATCTGATCGATGGACTCTCCCTCTAGCATCTTGAAGGCCTCAAACTTCCTGATAGCGAGATCTCTCTAGTTTTCCTTAATCTTTTCAGATCCTTCGCTCATCTCTCTCAGAGTATCCCAGATCTCTTTAGCTGTCCTTAGATGCATCAGCCTGACCGAGTTCTCGTAAGAAACGGTGTGGAGTATAATGTTCTTGGCAACATTATCCAGTCCGATTTGCTTAATCTGATCAGAATTAAGCGCGGACCTCTCCACTTCTTCATCTCCGGCGGCTGGAACAGGGACATTGCCAGCAACAGGCCAAGTCGTCTGAAGATTTCTCATAAATCTGATTGGGCCATGTTCAATCACCTGTGGCATCTGATCATGGATGGAATAGAGATGTGCGAGTACCCTGAATTTCCAATAATCATAATTGTCAATAGAGAATTCAGGAAGATTGCCCTCGAGACGTTTAGAACCGGATGCCATGATATGCAATTTTTCAGAAACAAGATCAGTTCAGTAGACCACCAAAAGTTTCTCCTAAAAAACTGTTGGTAAACAAAGTCAGTGATCTTTTGAACCACTGCTCTGATACCACTTGTTGGTCCCGAAACGAGTTAAATCAGTGTATGAGGGGAATACACTGATGTCAAATTTTTCTGAAAGACTCAGAAAAATGCTCTAACGCACTCAGTCAGGATTCCCTGAAGTACTCAGTATGCTGAATGTCCACAGGGGCAGCAGGGACGGTTCAGTAACGAGCCAGATAAACTGAGTGTGAGTAAAGTGCTCAGAAGCTCAGTAGAGATAACAAACCTACTGACTGCTCGGAAGCGAGTCAGTTGGACTACTATCTCAGTGAGTCAGAGTACGTGCGGAAAGTGAGCCCTTAGATTCTACTCGTTTTAGTTTCTGAAAAGCATTTTCTCTGAGTTGCTTAGTAAATTGGTGGTTAAGGCTGAGTGCACAGTATTCAGATTCAGGATGATTGATTCAGTCCTGAAGTTAAAACCAATGCAGTATGTTCAGTTTAATATGATGACATTTATGATCCTGAACAAAACAGTAAATCAGCACACATGGGACTTTTTAACGTGGTTCGGAGATAACCAACTCCTACGTCCACGACCTGATTTAACAGGAAGCTATCCTCAAAACCCTGAGGATAGGTACTTGGGTTTTACGTGCCAAGGGACACGAGTAGCCAACTTCCTCTCTTAGGAACTGACCCCTGGGCGTTTTACAAGTCCCAGTCCTTCTAACCAACCTATCTCACACTTTGAGAGGTTTGGTATTCTGGTTTCCAACTAAGATAGCTCTAGCAATACAAATCAGTGCTAAATAATAGAGCTATCGATCTAAGCAAATACAGAGTGAATCCTACTACAACACTAGGGAAATTTAATTACAGAGTGTTGTTTATGATATGCTTTGTGTTCTTGGATTCTTGAGAGTTTTTTCTTGGAAATTTCCCGTTAACCTTGAATGGGTGCAAGGTACTCCATATTTATAGGCGAGATTCAAAATAGATCCGTTGGAGGAGATCCACTCAAATCTTTCCTATTTTAGGTAGATTGCAGGCTAGAAATACTGTTCGACCTACCCGCCATGCTTATTCTGGCAAGTTGTCACATCACCTGCAACCTTTTGAGACGCATTAAATGCTGCGCAGACTCCGTGCTTGCATGTCGAAAGATCATTGGCTCTCCGCTATAACGGCTAGTTGACCTTCAGACATTTATCCTTCCTCGTACATTCAATGCTCTGAGTCTCTTGTTAATAACTCAGTCTGAACGTGTGCCTTAATGGAGTCTTACTGACATTCTTTTTGTCTCTTGTCCCATAGCATAAATAACCTTTTGCTTTGGACTGACATAATTCAGGTGATCTGAACCACAGCCTAAGTCAGGTCCTATGTGCATTCAGCACAGCCTGATAGGTTATTCAGCTCAGCATGTGTTACCTTTTTGCTTCGGACTTACAGGATTCAGGTGAACTGAACCAAGGCCTAAGTCAGGTCCTATGTGCATTCAGCACAGCCTGATAGGTAACACTTACTCTTCACTGACTGAGTTCTGTTCTGAACATGCTTAGTGTATTCAGTAGAAACATCAGACAATGGTACTTCAGGAATGACTTCAGGATGAATCAGCAGGCTTCGATCTTCAGCTTCAGAACAGACAATCTTCAGCGAGACTGACTGACTCCTTCAGAATGGTTTACGCTTCAGACTTCAGTAAATTGGGTCGACTCCAATATTCTTCAGTCTTCAGCATGGTCCTTCTGTACTGAATCTCTAACCTAACTATCCTGAACTATTTTATCCTGAACACTATACTTAGGCAAACTCATCAGGGGTTTTGGGATCTAATCAAAATACTCAGATTGTCCCAACATTTGATATGTAAGATAAAATTAATGTGATTGATATTGAATTATGTGAAATAAGTTTGTAGGTGTATAATAAGGAGTGAATGTGTATTTTTGATAAGATGGGATGTGCAAGTCCAAAAATTGGGTGGAATGGTGGAAAATACATCCCCATCTGGATGGGCCCATCCTCAAACAAACACACCCTTAGGTTCATTTGGTGGCCAGAAAAAAAAATTGTATAGAATTGAGGGATAATGACACGGTGCCCTTTTAGAGTCTAAATCACATATGGGTCCTGCTACTATTCATTAATAACATGTAAGGCCATTTTGTCTGACATACAGCTGTATCCTTTCTCTCTCTCAAAACACTATCTCTCTCATCCGTAGGTGAAGGGTCTCAGAACCCCTCTCTCTCAAGAATCTTCTCTCTCTTCTCCGGCGTGAAAGGATGTGCGGGCGGAGACGGCAACCGGTGAAGGTGGGCGGATGATACCGACGGGACGGCGGACGACACCGACGTGGGCGAGATAGTGATGTCGGTCGGTGGAGGTTGGCGGACGACACCGACGGGATGGCGGAGCGACGAACGCGCTCTTCGCGCTTAGCCGGAGCTTGACCGACCCGGATATCAAGGGATTGAAGGCGGATTTGCGCATATTTCTTCGACAAAACACGCTGCCGCCGGACATCTCCATAATAATCATCATCTCCGACGTCGTCAGGGTAAGACCCAACGGCCATCGACGCTTGCCTTCGAGGCCCTTTTCTTCTTTCATACGTCACCTCGCCCACTTCTCCTCTCGCTCGCGCCGCCGCATTTCTGCAATTAGCCTCTTCAAGTAAGATTCTGCAATTAGGTTTTTCAAATAAAATTGGGTGCCCTTTTCAATTTCTATTGAATTCTTTGAAATCACTGTGCAACGACGACGTGAATGCATTTGTGAGTTCTTAGTTCTTCAATTTATGGGTTTGCAATGGAGGTGCGAACGGAAACAGTGTTTCCTTTTCTATTTGCAATTTTGGGATTTCAATTTTCTTAACTGTTGCAATTTCTGGGTGTGTATTAATTTCTTAGTTTCTGGGTTTGTATTCAATTTATGAGTTCTTGCAGTTTCTTAGTGCTTGTCAACCTAATTGGGTAGTCACCAGCCCTTGATTCTATGATTCAACTTAGAAAGCTCTGAGGTTTTGTTAATCATCGATGGCTACGGACTCTGCTTATTCAAACCCTCACACCAAATCCCTAAACCCCTCTTTATTTCTTCATTGTAGCAGGAAAGCCCTCTGTTAGATGCCTTTTCCAAGATCCCCTCGTCGTTGTTGCGAATTTTGGAGCTCAATATTGGAGACTACTCCGAGAAGAAAGAGTGGAATTAACAGACCTCTATGTTGGAGGCCTTTTTTAACTCAATGTTTCTTGTTTCAGTGTTCTAATTTTTTTTTTAATCCGTTGCTATTTTACTGTTTCTGCTCTATATCATGATTTGAATTGGAAATGTTGGAATTTATTGGTTCTGGGGTTTGTGTATCTACCCCTGATAAGCGTAAAGAATGCCACTCCAATGTTGATTGAATTATGGAAGGGAATTTTGTCTGTTTTCAGTTGTTACTCGAGTCCTGGAATTGATGATCATGTTGTTCTGTGGCATTCTTTTTAGAGGAGGGTCGCTGATTCGCCATTTTCGCCCTCGATTTTGGGCCAGGATAGTGTGTTTTCCGGTGAGGTGTCGACACCCTCCCAAGCCGCCGAGAAAGGTGCCCAAGACTCCTCACAAGGTACATTATGCTATGTTGATGTTTTCAGCTGGTGGAAACATGGAGAACATGTTGAAAATTTCAGATTTTTAGTTACTGTTTTAGAACAATGATATAATGGTGAACTACTGGACCAATGTAATGGACATGAATGATGACTAGTCATAGTTCTTTATTTATTCAGTATCTATTTATTTGTATGAAACTAGTATCATTTAATTTGGCAATACGATTCATTGTGGTACACAATCAATAGTACACTAATTTGTTCAATGGTACATACGCATGATCGATAGTACACGTCACCGGAATTATGATCGGCAAGTATAGCTGATAATCAAAGGTATTAATGAGTTGTGTCCGGCACAGTACACGATGTGATGTGAACAGTGACACGATATGATGTGAACAGTGACACACGTCACATCAATCACTGTTTTTGTCAGTGTAATAATTGCTGAAATAGTACCCGCGGTACAATTAAATGAAATATAGTACACTTGTTCAGTCACAAGTACACACATAATTTCATTGGTACACAACTCTATCACACCATGCCTACCGTCCGCCATTAAACAGTAACTATCTTATAGCCTGCCACCTATCACATCTTATCAGTACTTTTTGCTCCTACTTGTGTTTCTTAAAAAGTTGAGCATCCTAATGTAGTTATGTATTCTAATATGCACCCTAATGTTACTGACCCTAGAATTGAAACTCTTTAAAAGGTTGAGATATTTTATAATAATCGTGAACTCATAATTAAATTGAAAATTGAGTAAGAGGTGGTGTATTTATATAGAATTAACCAAAAAAGTATTTCACACGTGTACGTCAGCATGTCAACATTTCACGCGCTCCGGCGAGACACGTCATCAGTTGCTGGCCAGAAAAAAAAACTGTATCGAATTGAAACTTTTTAAAAGGTTGGGATTTTTTACAATAATCGTGAAACTCAGGATTAAATTGAAAGTTAAGTAAAAGGTAGTGTATTTATATAGAATTATTTCTTAATTTTAGATGAAAATACTTCTTTGTAACTAAGGGGAGTATATTCGTTTGAGATTTCGTAGGATTTTTTTTCTTATAAAAAAGTCTGTTGGTATTCAATCAGGATTTTAAAGGATTTAAAAACAATTCATTTGTATTCAATCTGAATTTTAAAAGACTTAAAAACAATCCACTGATATTCAATCAGGATTTTAAAAGACTTAAAACTAATCCACCGGTATTAAAAAATATAAGAATTTTAAAGGATTGTTGGGTTTAATGGATTTTTTAGTGTATTTTATAAATACCAACAATCCCATCGAAACTCATGAAATTTCGGAGGACTTTTTGAATTGATGACTTTATTTATCCCCAAATTGATTTATATATGATTGTTTTTTTTAAGATTTAAAATATTTTTAACCTTATAATTTCATATTTGCATTCATATTTAATTAGTTGGTTACTTTTATTAGTCATAATACTAGCATCAATGATAAAGTAATTACAATGACGAGAGCTAATATAATATTATACATACATACATATATATATTAGAATAAATAAAAATAATTATTATAAGTAATTCATTAAATATATATATGTATATATATATATATATATATTGGTTCATTTAAAAAATTGATTATTAGCAAAACAATTTTTTTCATCTTAACTTATAAACATTACTGGTTAATAAAGATCGTGACTTTGAGCCTATCATTCAAACCCAAAAGCAAAAACGACAAGACGTTAATGCTTGGAGGACTAGTATAACTGTGGATATGTGGAGGAATGTTATTTAGGAGGACATGATATTTTGATTTTTTTTTTGTTTGTCTTTGATTTTTTTTTAAAATTCGAAGGTATGAAATTTTTTTGAATTCTTATCATATGTCATAAAATCCATTAAAATTCTGATTTTAAAAGTTTTATAAAATCCTGCAAAATCTTAAAAGTCATCAAAATCCTACAAAATTTTTAAAGTCTGCGTGATTTTTTTTCCAGCTAAAAAAGTCTTTTAAAATCATAATTCAATACACCCCCAAAGTTGTATTGAACTTAGATTGTTATGTAGCAAAGATTTTTTTTTATATATATTTTATATTTGAATAGGAAACTAATTTCAATGTACAATTTTTAAAAAAATAGAGTAAGTCTCTTGTGCACCAGGTGCACCGTGCAATTTCAGTGTATTTTTGGAAAGTTATACAATTTATTATTGAAAAGTTACACAAATTATAATAGAAAAGTTACACTATTAAAGATACACTTTTCAGTAATAACATGTGTGACTTTTCAATAATATTTTGTGTAACTTTTTAAAAATGAACTAGAATTGCACGGTGCACCTGGTGTATACAAGACTAAGGCAAAAAAATATTAGTAATTTCTTTATATAATATTACTATTAAATTAATATTTTTAGTGATACAATCAATACTATTAAAAGTATACATAAAAGATAAATAAATTTTTCGATAAAATTGATTCATATTTCTACTTGTGCCCTTTTGGAATATATTTTGTATCCATACCAAGAAAGAGAGTCATTCTTCCGAGATTGCTCCATGTCCAAGTGCAAAGTGAAAATGACTAGTATAGAGTGAACGTACAGAGTGAAAAAACACTCTAAGAGGTGTGAATTATTTTATTTAAGATTATTATTTGTTTGGGCCTTTCTATTGTAGGTAAAGTTTCGTTATACATGACGTCATTAAATCACTTGAATATCATTGAATTTATAATTCAAAGTATAATATAATTTTTAAGTGATTGCATTCTATACCAAGTCGATTGTATTGAGAAATTTTGCAGTTGTATTGCATCACGTTATTAATAAATTAAAGAGTTAATTTTGTACAAATGCACAACTTTTTCCTCAATTTTCAATTTAGTCATGAATTTTCAAATAATTTATTAATAATATACTTCTAATTAACTAATTACTTTACACGAAACTTGGCCATTCACGATTGAAACATACCTTCGATTACTCCAATTATTATTGAAGCTCAACTGAACACAAAACAGGGTTTCACTCTTGAATTAAATTAAACAAGAGAATTACAATGAAAATTAACGTCTAATTCACCAAAAAAACACAGGTTTCCTCGACGTTAAAAGAAGAAAAAAGCAATGAGCCAGTTACTAGTTATGAATGAACTAGTCTGTTAACACCACTGTAATACAGATTTCTGGATGTTTTTAGGTGCCTCAGTTTTCATCAACAAGCAGAATTTGTAACCAGGTCTGCTACGAATATCAGTGGCGCAGCAAATATCTCATAAGACAAACTTTAAGCGAACACTTCAGAGTCAACTTGCTGAACGTTGGGGAATATTTCTCGCATTGTAGACATATAGGTCGGAGCAGTTGCCTGCAAACGCTGAAGAATTGTTAGAAAAACACAACCAACTGGCTAAGCGATTCATCATCGTGCTACGAGAAGAATAATTAGCTTGTATTGGGGAACTAGATTCACCATAGTAAGCCAAAAAAAGAAGGGCACAACTATTAACACCCATCTAATTGCTTTATACACTCATATGTACAGCATTTATCGGTACAATAAAACACAACTATAAAGTGGGTGCAAAGAGTAATTACATAGTGCCAACAGCCAGACAAAAGACATATAAGTACATACACATGGATTGCGCTCCAGGTAGATAGTAGTGAGAGTGTCTCTGGAACAAGCAACAGCTTCAGCTATGTTATCCAATGATGTTATTTGGTTGTCATTAAGCCACAGATCTTCTAACCTGGTAACAAAATATTTAAGATAAGAAACATAACAGAGTCGATACCAAAAGTTGTAATGAATGATTACTGCACACTTTGTCAAGTTCTCAATGCCACTTATTTCCGTAAGCTTGTTAGATGCTACGTCCAAGACCCGAAGGTTGACTAGAGTTGATATGCCTTCCATTTTTGAGATACCATTATGGCTCAAGTATAATTCTTCTAGAGCAACACAATCCTGCGTAAACAGAAAAGTAAGACAAAGCAGAAACTAAGTAGATAAGGGGAAAAAAATGAAAAAAATGGGCATTATTTATATAGTCTACTTTGGCTACCTCAAGTCCTGTCATAGAAGTTAATCGATTGCTTTGAAGGCTGAGCTTCTTAATGCATTTTAGGCCACATAAGTCAATGACACGTATACGATTGCGGCCCAGCCATAGCTCTTGTAAAGATGTCAAATTCTGTAGGTTCTCCATTACCTGCAAACCAAACTCAGTTCATAAGTGCCTACTCAATCATCTGTTACAATATATCAATCGTTTTTAACTAGGCTACTCACAAGATAAGGATATTGGTTTACTTCCAATCTCAGTAAAGTAAAATAATTAGAGAAGACATATTTTAGTCCACAGAGTTTTTTTTTTAATTCCTAAATGCATGAAGATATTAAAAAAAAAAGGACCAAACCCGTAGTTTGTTGGACCCAAGCTCGAGAATTTGCAGCTCATGGAAATGTTCAATCTCCTCAATCTTCGTCACTTCATTTTTTGATACATAAAGTTCTTTGAGTGTGTTTGAGACATCAGATAACCCATTAAGTGAAGTAATCTCATTAAACGAAACATCAAAGACCAGAAGCATTTTGAATATGCTAACATCAGGAAGTTTCTTCAATTGATTGTCCCTCAGCACTAGCTCCTGGAGAAAAACAATAATGACATAAATACATTTCAGTATTAACAGACAATTAGAGTGAGATTGAACCATATCCTGGAAAATTCTATGCAACTTAACAACCTCATGGCCAAAATATTTTAGTCAAAGATGCCACAGAAACCAGATATCCTTTTGAGGGGAAATAGCTCTTTATATATGTCATATCAAGGATAACACGCCAAACTGTTTAACATGCTCTCCGATACTCCTCAATGCAATGTGGCAGACCATTTTACAGATATTCTGGCATACTCTGGTCATATTGCGCAACGCAATGCTTTTAAGTTTTAGCCACCTAAATCCTTTATGAAATATTTATTCAGCATGGTGATTGTTGAATATCTGTTTCATACGCCGAGAGTTTAGCCAAGTCAGGATATCTAGTGATTGTTAAATATTTTTTAACTTCATATTCTCAAACTGAACATAGATTAAAGCATGGTTATACTCTCCATCATTATGCATATACAGATATGTGCATAGTTGCTTCATGAAGAAATGGTCATCTGGGTTTTGAAAACATATAATTTTGCAGCTACATCAACCAGGTGGAAAAGACTATCACACAAATTTGATAACCTCTAAGCTCATATCATCCTCATTTACAGAAATCACATCATGTACTCAACTTACCAAACTAGGCCTACTTGTGTTCTTCATTAGAAGCGGAACAATCAAAGCCCATACTAGCTAAAAAACTGTGGTTTGTATTCGAGCAACCATGTGTAACACTCAAGGGTGAAACTAACCAAATCTGAGTCTCTGACTCCATTTCAGAAACAAATAATGTCCAACGCATCGTTGCTTATAGCTGCCCTGTGCATGTGCCACAACTTGAGAACCACCTTTATTCCGTTGCTTAAATATATTTATCACTTTCTAGTCCAGAACATCAGGATAATTAGATGCTCAATTGAACGTCATCTCATAATGTATAACTATATATATCTATACTGGGAACACCTAGGATTTTTTCCTTTTCCAACAAAGACCATGTATGGGACTCCTACATAATTCTCTACATTCTTCAGCATATGCATTAATGAGCAGGGGAACTAAGCGCAAGGCGACACTCTATGAGTTACATAGTTATAACCGCCATCTAGATAAATGAGAGCAAGCCATCCCCAACCTAGTAAAGGTGCTGGTCAGGTGTGAAGTTATTATTCAAATCAATCTTGATATTTCTTTACATACATAAAGCCAACCAAATACATTTTCAATTTTTACGGCCAATATTTCCCACCAGTGTCAATAATTTTCCTAAATATGTCACTTGTTAAGCATTATGTAAAATGAATGTAGTATTAGAGCACTACAAACATACTTTCTGGGGACATTACGACTCAACAGTTGCTACTTTCTTCCTTTCCACCGCTACAGAAATTTCACGTTCTAGTCACTAGCTTTTGCAATCAACCATTAAATTCCTCACACTAGCAGGCTCTTCACCATTTTAAATGAGTAAAATTCAGTATCTCTTGGTTCCGTTCCATGTGTTTCTTCCTCAAATTTTCTTATCCCACCATATCTCAAGATAGGCTTTTCGTAACACTAATCACATACAGATTTACATAAGTTTAATATTCAGCATCTCTTGGTTCCACGCCCTTACTCCATAATATCTCAAGATACATTTTTGTAATAGTAATCCAGGTATTTCCCTTATCATATGCTTTTGAAGAAATCTACTAGAAATCACTACATCACAAAAAGTTAATTGATACGGAAAATAATTTTCTTACTAACGAAAACATAAATCATATTATCATCCAGAGCTACCTAGGTCAGAGTTTTTGCTTAATCATTAAGAAATACTATTAGCATAGACCCAAAGGAAAGTAGTAAACAGTAAAAATACACTGGAACCTAATTCTTTGCAATTTAATTCACAAATTCTAAAAGAACCAACGAAAATTCCAACCACCATTAGCCACCAAAAACTATCCAAATAAGACGAAAATTCGAACAAAAAAGATAAAAATAAAATTAGGGAAAAACATAAAGTATTAAATTAATAAACAGAGAAAGAAAAAATCATTACTTCGAGAGCGGAGATGGAGTGCCACGAGGACAGGGGGAGTACGCCCTCATCGTTAAGGAGGTTTTGGCGCAGAGAGAGCTTCTTGAGATTGGAGAGCTGCGAAATACGGGGGTCTAACGCCGTCAAGCGGTTGGCAGTGACGTCCACTTCGATGAGGGTCGGTGGTAGTTCTACCGAGCTGAGATCGCGCAGCTGACAGCTGGTCAGGTCGAGGACCGTCGGGTCGACGAGGTCGCTCACAGCCGTGGGATCGTGGTTTCCCGGTTCCGCGGAGGAGTCCATATTCAAAACGCGACGATTGTTGTGTGTTGGTTTTGTTCTTAGTTTTGTTTACTATAGCAAAAACATGATTTATTTTTAGGTGGTGTTTGGTAGGGTATATTATTGATATAATATGAATTTTTGTACTGGCTTATTTTGTTTGGTAAGGGTACAAATTTTATGTTGACCTGTTTTTTATACGGTCGACCCTGTAAAAGAAAAGGTCATATTACACCATTTTTACTGTTCACAATGTAATAAATTATCTCACAATTTCCACCTTAAAATTTTTGTATGACTTGAATAGTAACTTTTGTTCTTATATATGTACATATTATACTCTACCAAATGAAATTACTTTTTCTATCTCTATATTATGCCCTACCAAATGAGATTACTTTTTAGGACTAATTTTATGTAACTTTTCTATTATACCCTATCAAATAACATTATATGGATTTTACTTACAAAATTTATAACTCCTAATATTGCCTACCGATCACCACCTTATTATTTATGATCAAAGAACATTAGAAACTCTCTATAAAAATAACCATTTAGGGTATGACGATATGTTTGGTTCGTAAGATAAAATTATTTATCCGTAAAAAATATACGGATAAATAATTTTATCTTATGAACCTTATAAAATTGGGTGCGTTTTTTTTATTATAAATAAAAATAAGCATGTAATTTTTAAAATATTTAAAATGAGTATGCTTTTAAATATATATATTTTATAATTGTTGTACAATTTTATTTTATTTTTTGCAATTTAAAGAGCAAATATGGCCCTTTTTAAAAAAAAATTTCTCTTATAGAACTGTTATATAATATTCTTATGAATATTGTGTACCATTTATGAGAAATTCAATATTTATCGCACATCCTTGTACAACATTATTGAATTCAGGGGTTTTGCTGGAACATAATGATTCTATAACACGTGTATAGGGGAAATGCTCGTATGTCAAATATTTTACAAAATCCTAAAATTACTAATCAGATAGACTGAAAGTGATCCTAATATTCAGTCAATAAGTGACTTTAGATCAAGGTCCAAATAACTCAATGACCGAGTGCTCAATGAGACTAAGTTCAAATAACATACCTACTAACAGTTTTAAAGCTTATTAGCTGGATATCTATCTGCATAAATTTGAGCGTGGAAGTTGTGACGCTTAAAAATTTTATACTCATTTTAGATTTACTTTAAAAAAAATTCAAATTTAGGTTTATTTACTTAATTGAGCAAAAAAAGTACCCTGTCTGTTAACAGGAAAGGACATACATTTGGGCAAGTGCTTCACCTGAATTTTGGGTATAAAATACCATACTATACTGACAAATTTATTTATATAGAGGTGTTTTTAAAATATATAATCAAAACAGGAAAAATGTTGTGAGTGTTAGCAATTCAAAACCAGCCGGTATCCATACCACCAACTGGTGATTTGGCACTGTCACTTCTATCAGCACTGTATCCTATTTCGATCTTGGTGTGCCAGTCGATTCTCGTGAAACCGACTGGAATGAACACCTTTTACATCTTCATATGGCTTGGAAGACAACAAGTATATGGTAGGAAGTGAGGCATCACATGGCACCATTAAGTCATGACTCAATTAAAAAAAATCCATAACAGGGGTTAATAGTGAAATATCAGTGGGTCTGTAACTTATTTGCACTATTTTTTTCAACATCTTCACTTCTTGTATAGTTTCTTTAAAATATATTTAGATATGCAAAAAAAATAATGAAAGAGTAAAAAATTTTAATTTAGAAACTGTATAAGGAGTGAAGAGATTGAAAAAGTAGTGCAAATAATTTAGAAACGTATAAGGAGTGAAGAGCTTGAAAAAATAGTGCAAATAATTTAGAGTTAGTTTATATACATATATCCAAGTGTGATGAATTAATAATGGAGTATATATATATATATATATATATATATATTGATGACCCACAGATATTTCACTACGAGCCATTGTTATGGCTTTTTTAATTGAGTCACGGCTTATTGGTGTCATGCGATTCCTCCCTTCCTACCATTTCCTTGTTGTCTGTCAAGCCATGTGAAGATGTAAGAGGTGTCTCATTCAGTCGGTTTCATGAGAATCGGCTGACACATCAAGATCGAGAAAGAATATTGTGTTGACAGAGCTGATGTGCCAACTCAGCAATCGGTGGTACTGATACCTACTGGTTTTAAATTGCTAACGCCTCCAAAATTTTGCCTATTTTAATTATATATTTTAAAAAGACATCTATATTAATAAATTTGCTTATTATACTCTCAAAAAATATAAAAAATATAAATTACTGCTTAAAATTAAAATTAGGAATTTTAGTTCCTCCAAAACAAATGTAACCCACGTTTAAAATTCTCAAATCTCTCACTGATATCGTGTGGAGGTCTTTTATTGTCATTTTGTGCAGTTACATGAGTTAATTGGTCGTTTCAATGACGTTAATATTGATTTGTTACTTTGTGTGCATATTTGAATCCGTTCAACTCTTTTAAAACTTTCAACTTAGCGAAGTTAGTTCATTTATCAAAATTTTATCCAAATAATTTTCAAGATGTTGAGATATTGGTATTGTCGGACCAACTTGAGAATTTTATTATGGATATCCATTCAAATGATGATACTTTGAATTTAAAAGATCTTGACGAGATACCTCAAATAATGGTTCAAACTAAAATAAATGGAGCATAACCATTAGTTTAAGTAATAACATTAGCCATGACTTTGCTAGTTACCACAGTGGAAAGAGCATTTTCAGCTATGAATTGAATATTGTGAAGAATTGACTTTGCAACTGAATGAGTGATGAATGAATTAATGATAATTTAGTGGGAGTAAGTCTCATGTGCACCCGTTACACCGTGCAATTCAAGTGTATTTTTAAAAAGTTGCACAAATTATTACTGAAAAGTTACACTATGAAAGATACACTTTTCAGTAATAACATGTGTAACTTTTCAGTAGTATTTTGTGTAACTTTTAAAAAATGAACTTGAGTTGCACCGTATAACTGGTGCATACAAGACTAATTCATTTAGTGGTGTATATTGAGAATGAAGTATTCAATTGTGTATTTAATGAAATTATAATTTGTAAATTCTAAACCGTTGTGGTCAATTGTAATTCAAAATTTTAATTAATTACAAGTTTTTTATATATTTTATATATGTCCTTTAAATTAAGTCTTCAAGAATATGTGTGTCTTGGTTGGATTAAATTCCTGTGTTTGCCTCTTAGGCATGCTTCTGTGATGAATACGTTTTTCATGTCTTGTTATGATGGTACTGTTTTGTTTTGTGGTTGGGTCATAATGGGTTATTTTACTTCTTTTTCTTCTACACATCTTCAAGTGCTTCACCTTTCTCTCTCACAACCCGAATTGACTTTGAAATGAGGAGTTAAAATAATCTGTGTCAAACTTTGTAGTGTTCTTACATATATATATTTTTGGTGGCTGCCAAGTTGACTGGTTTTCTTTTTCTAATGATTAACACAAATCGTGACTGAAGTATGACTAAGTCCATATGCCTCAGCCTCTGAACTAAATAAATATTGCTTACATTCTTCTTTAGAGTAACATTTTGCCATTAATTTCCAACTATGCAGTTTTTCTAATTTAAGGAATTTGTATTCTGAAATATGTATCACATCAAATTTGAAATGTGTATCTCTGCAAATTGCAGGCAGCTCAAAAACGGTGCTAATGAAGGTGGTTTGATTTGCTCACATTTTTCTTTTGGTGTTTATGTGGGCGCGATTTTATTTCCTTTCTTCTCATAAATGTGTAGCCGAGTGTTTATTCTTTTTCTTTTCTCAGCAACTAAATCATTCAACAAAGGGATTTCTGAATTTGTTGTGATGATTGGGTTTGGAGTTGCAAGGTACTTAATCGGTATAGAAATTATGAAAAAAATGTAATGAATAGAATATATAACATGGAGGATGTGAGATAAAGATTTTTTGGAGCGGCAATTTTAAGGAATTGTAATGAGTAAAAGTTAAGCTGAGTTTGAATCATGGAGTATTAATCATGATTCCTGAAAATCAGAGTACTGATCCTGAGAGTGAAAGCTAAGAGCTGATCCTGAACCTGAGTATGAATTTGATACTGAGTCTGAGTGTTTCAATCCTGAAGACATTGATTTGCTGAAGCTCAGTTTTCTGAAGACACCAAGTCCTGAGTTAGTGTATCCTAAACTGAAAAACACCAATTTCCTGAATCACGGAATCTGAGTCTACCATCCTGAGCCGGCAGTTATGAACTGAATGTTCATAGCAATCTCAGTGATAAAGTTGGTTATTTCAAATTGTTGGGTGGATAATTTTGTTGGGCTTTGGTCAGTTATCTTTGGCGGTTGTAACGATAAAAGTAGTTGGTTGGTTACGAATTTGTTACTCAATTAGGGAGTTAGGGATTATTCTTATATATATATGTGCATTCAAACTAGAGTGATTAACACACATATTGAGCGATATTGTGAGACAAGCATTGTACTATGTAAACATTATCTATTGATTAGTGAAAGTGAGGAAACCCCATCCGTAGACGTAGATCATTTGATCGAACCTCGTAAATCCTTTGTTCTTGAGATTGTTTTTCTGCAATTATGTTCATTTGATTTTGGTTAGAGTTTTTCGTAGTTTTAAATCTTGCTTGAATAGTTCTAGCCTTGAAGTCGATTAATCAACAACAGGAATAGTTCCATTTTTTTTAGTATGCAGGCTTTTGTTGTACGAACTAAAAAGAAAAATAAGCGAATTTTTCAGGGACGAAGGTAATACCTAATTTAGCACAGGTGAAAAATATTGATTTTTATAAATATTTATTTATTTTTATAGAAATAATTAATTTTTCTTACAATAGCACATATAAATTACCAAATTCAGCACTAGATGAAAAATATTGATTTTTTATAAATACTTATTTATTTTTATTGAAATAATTATTTTTTCTTATAATAGCACATGTAAATTACCATGTTACTACATGAAACAATATATCTAAATTTAAAGAGATGCTTAATAAATTAAGAAACACATATTTGTTCTTATAAAAATACAATTTGTCATTACAGTAATATGTATTTGTTTATATAGCAACACAAGTTGGGGACCAAATTATTACTATTAAAACAAATGTGTGTTACTATAAGATCAAATGTGTGTTAATTTATGTACAAACATTTATTTGTCTTTAGAAAAATATATATTGTACTTATAGTAACATATGTATGATATTAAAAAATGTATTAGTATATTAATATATATTATCAATATAAATCAACAAAAAAAATTAATTAAGAAACACATATTTATTCTTATCAAAATACACATTGTCCTTATAATTACTTTAAAAATACAAAAAATTAATTTTTAAAAAATTAGTAATATAGATTTTGTCTTTCGATAACACACACTTGTATATATAATAATACTTAACTTTAAATTTGTGGCATAATATTATTTTATTTCCTTAAGCCACACCAATTAAAAAAGAAAAAAGAGAGAGAGTCAACAGCTCTATTGCCAGAAAGGGACTGCATAAATGAATCCAAAGGACTCGCATCTTTTTATTTGTGTGACTTGCTTTTTTTCTTAGCTTAGTTTTTAAAAATTCTACAATAAAATATTCTACACAAATTTGACTCATTGAGCAATATGACCTGTGCTATGAACCATGTTCGGATTGGACATCTTTCTATAAAAGTTGTAAGTTTGGTCTTACAGTCAAATCCCACATATACTACTGTTAAATCTAGACATGTATATTGTATACCCAGTGCTCCATGCGCCCCTCCCACAAAACTGCTTGCTACAGCTTCATGCTGCTATCCTTCTCAAGTCAATGAGCAAACCTTGTCTGTAATACCACCATTTTGAAACAAAATATAAACATAATCCCAACATTGAAAAAAGGATGTCATATTAAAAATTGATGTATCCAAGTATTGTAATTACCTTGGCCTGAGTAACTACAGCACAAACGAGTGTCATCTATATACGTTGCTTGAAGGCCCATCATCCATGACCCAACTGACGTATCTTCATGAGCGTAAGCTTTCAATGATGCACTGTGCAAATGTAAACCAGATTTATTTGGAAAAGATTGAGGTGTAAATAAACTTGTAGCAGTTTATGCATCAATTACACCGTACATCTCAAGTGCATTTTAAATGACATTAATTGTTTTATTAAAATATACTAATAATTGATCGGTAATAGTTGCTTTTATTGGACAATATTAATAGTTTTTATTGAATAATATTAATTGGGTGCACCCAAGTGTTGCTCAATTTTAAAATCCTTAGCCAAAGAAAGCAAATATCATCCATCTAGTTGTGAGTCAATAAAGCAGCATAAAAGCTTACCTGTTAACATTTATATACTGGGCAAATTTTTTTGAAAGAATAATGATAGAACTATCTGCATGACGAAAATACCTGAAATATAAGCTGATGTTATGGACTAAACAACTTGGGACTAAATTTTGAAACAGCCACAAAGATTAAAGAACAAGATCACCCGTTGCTATTAACATTTTCCAAATGACCCCACACTGCATTAGCTTAATTGCATCTCTCTAAAAGTTCCAAGAGACCACAGAATGCTAAATGAAGTGTGGATTAGCTCATCTCACTAATTTGATAATCATATCTCCATTTCTTGATATCACAGGATTTTACTTACGATTTCTGATCACCAAATTTCCACCATTCTGGCTCATACCATGGTTTCCCCCTGAAAAATAAACAAAACTCGTGATGTTAAAAAATGAATCACATATCTCTTGTGCTTTTTCAACCACGTAAAACATGACTTCAAGTTGTTTAATTCATACCTACCCCTAGAACAACACGCTAACATACATGCAAAGACTTCTTCCATATGTTTAAAGGAAAGAGTTTTTCATATACTTCTATCAAACAAATCAGAAGTTCTAATGTTTTATATATTTTCAATTCTCCTCGCCAATATGAGCACAATTTGGATCATTAGACCACCAGTGGCAGTGTGATTAAGAGCCACCACAGAAGCAGAAATAAAGAAAACAGCTCAAATGAATCAAGTAAGAAAAAAGGCATTACTCTTCAGCTACTACTTCTCCCGACTTCATGCAACCAATATAAGCATTATCTTGACCTCGGTGTCTCTGCAGAAGTTCAATCAAATCATCTGCAAGCGTTGTGGAAAACTTTATGTATATCATCAAACAAATAAGTAGATAAGTAGCACATCCAAATTTTACCAAGTTTCAAATCAACATTGTCGTTGACTTTAACATAAAACTCAGCATCCCACATTTGCACAGCAGTGCTAAAGAAAATTTTTGGTTTCTTGGGCAATTCCTCTTGAGCCTCCTCATGAAGATCCTAACCAGGGAGCAAATAAGAAAAGTTAAAAGCAATTACTTTTATCATTCATGGCCATTTAAATTATTATAGTATCGTTATGATAAAATTGTGATGAGTGTTTCACACTGAATAAAAAATCTTCAAATCAACTTCCTTGCTGCCAGAGTATATTAAGGTAAACCTCAGAATAACTAGTCCTTCTATCAACATTGTCCAGATCATGTTCCACTTAAGGGCCATCAGTTATGTAGTGTTCGGAACAGGCTTTAGGGCATGGTGAAATCCTGACTTAGAAATTCTAGGATTTTCTATTAGTAGCAGTAGTAGTTTTTGTAGTAATATTTGTCAAAGTAAGATTGTATTAAGTTTTTAAAAAATCCACTTTTGAATGCAGAACAAACATCCCAAATCCAGACAGCCCAAGTCAGTTCCCAACACCTTGGTCCTCAAGTTCCATAACTATTCACTGTCTTGGCCAGCCGATAAGGCAGAGTAAGCTTACCACCATGGATTATGATGTAGATTTGAATCTAAAACACCACTAAGTAGGAAAACATAACTGGATACAAAAGCAACACGACGTACAAGAATTTGTATATAATTGAGAAGATAACCTGCATGGTTATAAATTATAATAACTCACAAGAATCAAAAAATCCTTCGTTGCATGATTTTCCTCATCAATATTTTTGTCCAAGCTGTCGCCTCGATTAGGACTGTAAAAAAAAGGCGCAGAATATTGGTTGAGAAAAGGGATCATCATTCAGTATATTAGTGACAAACTAATTAATAATCAAGGACTCATTAAGAGAAAAGTGTTCGAGTCAGCAACCTTCGTCCGATAATAAATCGTATAACAAGTCCTCTTTCTTCTAGTTTCTCCAAAGTATCAGCTGCAACCAGAACAATGTTCATAAATTGTAGAATCAGATATTTTACTCAAACAGAAAAGATCCAAACAACCTTGATGCAGTTCATATAAATTAGCAGCATCTACGTCCAAAGGAAAGAAGTACATCAAAGTGAAATTTGCATCAATTTTATAGATGGATCTGCATGCATGCTGGTGTTATATCGTTAATCATTGTCAAAGTTATATCAAAATAAGATATCTGTTTTGTATTACTGAATAACAATGGTCTAGTTTTTCAGTGCACAATTAACATAATAGTGTGACAAGGGATTATAGTACTAGGATACTGAAAAATTGAGCTTTATACTAACCTTTTGACATCCAAGAACCCCTAATGGTATTTCGTCGCAATCGTCCCCCAAAACCAGTATATATTCCAATAACAGCAAGCAGTTTTTTCCTGGAAGAAGGCCCCTTTTTCTGCAATTGGTTTTTAAGATAACCTTGACTCTTCGCCAATGTTAATTCCATCTCTACTTCAACAATTCTCCGCTCCAAATCCCTAAAATTGGTATCACAATAAGCCAAATAGCATTGTTGTCCTGGTAAAGTAAACCCCTTACCAGTCATACAATTTATAGTATGTGCATTTATAAAGAAGTTGAGTCATGATAACATGTACTTGCAACCATAGACCATTAGTTTGTCTTCCACAGTAAGCACCTTAGGTCTCTGCCAATAAATCACAAAAAATTGTTCATTAGATTTTATGGGAAGTATCATTGCATCCTCACTGTCTTACGTTTCACAAACCACCACTATATTTAATTAAATTTGTATAAGATCTCTCACAAAAAATTACTCAGCAACGCATTAGTGATGCTCCAGATGGTTACTCTAGAGAAAACATATAACAATCTCATGTCCGCTAAAAAGCACATGCTCATTTCACACTTAATTTAAATCAACTTTCCTTCTTTAAGTAGCATGTATCAATGTGTGCATAAATCTGCTAATAATTAATATCTCCACTCCAGATAACATCATGCAATATACCCTTGGCAAGGGAACTTTATATTTCAGGCGCATTCTGTATCATTTAACATCCTTTTAAGTTGTGGCAAAACCAGGATCTTGCATCTATACAATTACAAAAGGTTCTTTCAGGAAAAAGTATCTCTTTGAACCAATATGCTCAAGCACAATACTCGCACTTCCCAAACCAATTTTAAAAAATTGCAAGTTAAGCACACTACATGACAGTAAGTTATATACTGAATACCCCTGAATCCCTCTTTAGCTGATTCTAAACATCACGCATAGTCGATCCCAAAAATTTCATCATAATTTTATCGGTTTCACTCATAACTGCAACTTCTAAAACCTCGCATTCTCTTTATTTTCTTGTTGAAGACGAGCATAACAAGAAGCCAATACCACTACATTAAAAAAAAATATACAAATAAATTAACCAATCATATTTCTCGAATTCAAACCTGCGCCGAGTTCTGCTTCAACAAATTCGCCAGCAGCGTTCTGTTTTCCGCATCCTGCCATAAACTAACAAACGAAAACAAGAATTAGGGGGAAAATCGAATTGAGGCGATATAAAGAAGGAAAATGCAGTAAAACCAACCGTCCAGCAACATAAAGCCAAGCAAGGCACGAAAGGAAACCCATTAGTATAGAAGATTTCGACGTGCTCTGCAGATTTTTGGGTTTCGATCGCCTCTCCGATTTCGATGGTGACGACGACGTCACCGGCAAACTGCTCTCCATCTATGAATTCAATTCTACGTGTATGAAGATTACCGATCAATCGGATATCCAGCGAAGTGATTAAACAGTAAGAATCGGAGAGGAAAAACGAGAGAATTTTTGCTTCTAGGATCCTGGACTTCAGTCGCTTTGCAGTGACGTCGTCAGTTGTAACGGAGTTTGGAAGAGTTTTAGACGAAAGTGCTTCATAACAAATTTATTATAAAATTATTTTAAAATATTTAATTAAAAATATATTAAAATATTTATTAACGGTATTAAAAGTTATGGTCAAATAAAACTATAATAATTATAATGTGACTTTATTCTTGTATGTATCAAGTGCACATTACGATTTAAGTTTATTTTTAAAAAAATTACAAAAAAAATTATTGAAAAATCACATATATTATTACTGAAAAATAGTACTCCATCTGTCCCATAATTATTTTCACATTTTCCTTTTACGTCCGTTCCACAATTGTTTTCACACCCTATGAATGGAAACTATTATTTTAACTTTATCCTCACAATCCAACTAATCTCATTATTTTAATAATATAACTTTACACAATATTCTATTTTTCTTAAAAGTTGTGCCATCACAGAGGTGAAAACACCTCTGGGACGGAGGGAGTATATCTTTAATTGTACAAATTTTCAATAATAAATAGTGTAACTTTTCAAAAATATACCTGAGTTACAAAGTGCACTTGGTGCACAAGAGACTTACTCTATAATATAATATTATTAGCTCAGATTTTTTATATATTGCTAAAAAAATTATACTTCTAGTTAAATATTTAATGTTTTAAAATTAATTTTTAAAAATATACCTGAGTTACACAGTGCATTTGGTGCACATGAGACTTACTCTATAATATGGTATTATTAGCTCAGATTTTTTATATATTGCTAAAAAATTTATAATTCTAGTTAAATATTTAGTGTTTTAAAATTAATTTATAATAAGCTTATTTTGAATCATTTTCATTTAAAATATTGTTTATAAAGTTATATTACCATATTTTATATAAATTCTAATTTATTTGGTAGGCAATTTGAATCATATTCAAATTAAGTTGTTTGAATAAATTCTAATTTATTTGGTAGGCAATTTTAATATTCAAATTTTATATATAAATTATCTGAATCATTGTTTGATTTTGGATTACGAAATTAAATTAAAGATCTCGAAATTTAAAATTAGTTTTGATTGAAATTTTATATTTTGAAATTTAAAAAATATAATAAAAGAATTTCATATGAGGTTTAATATTCAAATTAAGTTGTTTTATATGAAAACAATTCAAGATTATAAACTATTTTTCAGTTTCAAGAATCATTTAACTTTGAGTCTATATACCGCATTCGAATTCATTACATCGGGACTAACAGGCTCGAACCCGCAACTTCCGTCTTGACAGGGCGGTGCTTTAACCGATTTCTACCCAAACCCGATGAAAAACATGGAACCACTTCTTATAGACTCATTGAGAAAGAAATACTCAATTTTGCGCGCTCTTGTGACGGTTAAACGATCCTCTTCGGATAATTCATCCAACCCAAGGATAGCTATAATGTCATGTAACTTTAAAAAATAATTAACTTCTATTAATAATTGGTAATACTCCTAAAAATAATTAGTAATACCTGAGAGACCATCAATAATATCTCAAAAACTAAGCAATAATATTCCAAAAAGCAATTAGAAATACCCCAGTTGAAAAAAAAAATATAAAATTCAGTATGTACTATGTATTTTTAAAAATTAAAATTGAACTTAAAAATTAAGTATATGCTATATACATGACACATATTAGAATTTGAGTTTAATTTTTGAAACTCTTAGCAAAATATTGGTCATTCTTATTTAAATATTCGAAACTTTAAATAAAATCTTTGAAAACTTTATATTTTAAAATTAAATACTTTAGTAATGTATTTTTTTTATATTAAATATGAATAACATGAAATAATTTAAAAAATAGTTATGAATATTTATTGACAAACATAAGGATAAATCTGTAATTTAAAATGTATATCCAATTTAAAAATTTTAAACAAACATTAAAATTCTTTCTTTAGTCCCAAACATATCCTACAATTCAAACACAATCAAAATTTATAATCCAATTCAATCCAATCATATCTAGTCCAATCCTAATTAATTTATTCAGTCCAAATAACCAAACGGACCCTAATAGGATTAACCACAATCTTTTATAGGATTTTTAATGATCTCGACCAAATATTTGATAGATTAAAATTTTAAAATAGTTTCATAATAAATTTATTATGAATTACTTTTATCCAAAATATTCTCCTATTTAGGTTGGAGCCTCAATTTAAAAATTTAATTTAGAGGAACACTCACGTGAAACGTTTCACGCCGTGAAATGGGTAAATTTTAAAAAAATCGCGGATCCTACCGGGTCGGATCGGATTTGGTCTTTTTTTAATAAAAAAAATCGCAACTATGATTCCAGATTTTTTCGCTCCCAGGTATGTTACTATTTGACCAAATGCATGTTACTAATAAGCAAAATGTGTGTTACAATTAGATTAAATGTTGTTTTCTTTACATATATTCATTTGTTTTTGTAGAAATAACATTTTTTATACAATCTAATAATAAATGTGTGTTACTACAAAAAAATATTATTTTTTTCATAAATACTTATGAGAAAATAATATATTTTCTTATAGTAACACATATATTGCTTTTGTGTTATATGAAAAATTGTTTATTATATAAAAATAAAGGAAGAATTGCAGAACACCACACTTTTTATCCCTATATTCTAGAACACAACACCCATAATACATTATTTCAGAACACCACAGTTTATTACCATATACAACACTTTCATCCATAAACAAATAATATTCATTGATTACCGTGCAGTACCTTTCTTCTACCTTTTGCATTTTCGTAGCTGTGTAAGAAGGTACGATTCTACCCAAATTTGACGGAAATGTCATTTCATCATTCACGCAAGACAATTTTTTCGAATTCGAATTGGTATTTCATTACTCATATCATTCTATTCGATTATCATATTCAAAGATCAGTTTTTCTCTATGTTGATCAATTTCGCTTTTTTTTTTTTTTTCTATAGCACAATCGAGCTCTGCATGCCGGATCAGGAATGGTGCTTCAGCTCCTATTTGCGACGAGGTACAAGGACGAGAGGAAGCTATTCACAATTGGCGCTGGGTCTTCATTTTCCGATTACCGGAATCATGTTATTCTGAAAGGGCCAGAACTGAATTTATTTGATTTTATAATATCTTGTGAAGTGGGGAGTTTTTCCAATTGTACACTCGAATCAGACGAAGATTTGCACAACATATTTACATTGTGTGATTTAGAAACTGTTAGGATTGTGGCTGTTGATGTTCGTTCTAAACCTGGTTTGTCGTCGTGTGATCGATCAAGTGGCAACTCTGTAGTAAACGAGTCTCAGTCAAAAATTGTGATGGCGCCTGGAATGAGGGTGGTTCGGAATTAGATGAAATCCCTAGGTATGATGTTTGCCCTATTCTGAAAAAGAAATCATTTTTATTTGATTCTTGGGGCAATATATTTGAAGGAGAGGTGGGTACTGTAATTCCTGGAGGCTTTGGGGGTTTTAAAGAAGCATTGGTTAAGTATTCAGCTTATTTGTCCTGTAATTTCACATTTTCTATAAACAATCTAAAATACAAGCATGTTGTATGTTCTGAGAAAAGCAAACAAGGATGTGAATGGTTCATAAGGGTGAAATTGCTACCTGTATCTGGTGATTATGAGATATACAAAGCTAACTTAGCTCACTCATGCATTGCAACCACGTGCAATGTGAATCCATCAAGGTTGGGTCCGAAAATTATGCGGAACATGTTTGTTGATATTCTAAGGGACAAAAACAAGCTATGTGGGCAGGATGTTGTCACAAAACTGAAGAATGATTATGGTTTTCACATATCTTACAATAGAGCTTGGCGTACAATTGAAACTGCGAAAGAACAAATATATGGCTCGTACGAAGACTCGTATGATCAATTAAGGTGGTATTGTGCAACCGTGCAGAAAACCAACCCTGGATCAATTGTTGAACTACATGCTAATGAAGAGTCCCATCGCTTTGAGAGGGTTTTCTTCGCATTTAAGGCATGCCTCGATGGGTTCCGATATTGTCCCCCAATCCTATTTGTTGATGGCACATTCATGAAAGGACGCGCTAAGGGTACATTGCTGGCTGCTACGGCAAAAAATGGACAAAATGGTAATACATTTTCTCCAGTATAGAAATGAATATGCTCAAGGCATATTTTTTTGTTGTTTTGTTTGTTTTAATACGGTGTTCTTCTACATGAAAAAAAAACCTTTTTTGTGTGTGCAAATATGTGTAGGTTTATTCCCTGTTGCTTTTGCTGTTGTGTCTGCTGAGGACATAGAAAATTGGACCTGGTTTTTAAAGAAAATACGTGAGTGTGTCAAGCATGATAGGAATATTTGTTATGCATCCGATCGCAATCTTGGGCTGATGTCTGCTTATAACAATGTTTGGGAGGAACCAGTACACTTTTTCTGTTTATACCACCTTATACTTAACCTTAAGGGCCGTTTTTCGTGTGATTGGACGAAGGAAACCAGATCCAAGCTGGTTGACATATTCAGATCATGTGCCTATGCACCTAATGAGCGCATTTTCAACGAATACCTGGAGAGGTTTGCTGAAGTCGGTGGTCCATCTGCGTCTTACTGGATTAACCAAATACCGTTTAACAAGTGGGCAGTGGCATATTAAAAATGAATAACATGGATACTTAAAAAAACTAAGGTGGAATAACATGGATACTTAAAAATGAATAGTAAAGTAGTATTTGGTTAAAGATGAAAAAGTAAGGTGGAATAAAACTTTATATCAAATCAATACGATGTTGTATTATTTTATTATTGTTAGTTAGTGTGATAATGATTGCGAGAGTAAGTGACTTATTATTTTATTATTAAATAAGTAAGTAAAATAAAAGTAGGATAGAGAATAAGTGAATAAAATAAAAGTAGGAGATAAAATATGTAGGTGGATAAAACTGAGATGATGTGACTGTATGAATTTTTGTGAAAATATGAATATAGATGTATAATATGTATAGATGAGTATTTTGATATGGGATAGAATTTGCCCATCTAAAATTGAATTGGATGATTCATCCCCATTCGGATGGACCCATCCTTAATCAAACATGGCCTAAGGGTATGTTCGGTTAGAAATAGTGATGGATGAGATGAAGATGAAGATGGAAAATTGTGGATGGGGTAATCCTATAATTAGTAAAGTGGTGTTTGGACTTATAAAAAAAAAAGTAAAGTGGCGTTTGGTTAAGAATGAAAAAGTAAGGTTGGATAGAATTTTATGTTAAATTAATATTATATTATTTTATTATTATTATTATTATTATTATTAGTTAATGTGATAATAATAATGATAGTAAGTGATGTATTTATTTTATTATTAATAATAAGTGGATAAAATAAAAGTATGAGAGTGAGTAAGTGGGTAAAATAAAGTAGGAGGGAAAAGATATAATTTTATATAAAAATGGTTCATAATAAGTTTATCATACATGAACCCATTTTAAAGTATCAAACATTTGATCACTGTATAAAAAATCTCATCAGAAGTATCAAAATTTTGGTCAATTCTATTATGTTATTATTGTTATTGATTTTAATGACCCACCAAACTTTTGATACTTCTGATGAATATTTTGATACACTTAACTAAATATTTAATACTTTAAAATAGTTTCATAATAAGGTTATCATGAACTATTTTCATATAAAATGTATTCTTGCAATAAATGTTGTTATACTTAATTCAACAATTCTAATTCATTTCTTTAAACTATGTTTGGTTAAGGATTGACCCATCCCAATAGGGATGGACCATCCTCCCTCTTATCTAATTTTGGAAGGAGAAATCTCATCCTCATCCAGATATTCATTCATATCTATTATACATCTATATCTCTATTTTTAGAAAATTCCATACAATCACATCATCACATTTTTATCCACTTACCTATTTTCTCTCGAGTACGTTTTATATAAAAATGGTTAATGATAAGCTTATATGAAACTGTTTTAAAATATCAAATATTTGGTTAAATGTATCAATATATTTACCAGGAGTATCAAAAGTTGGGAAATTATAAAATCAATAATAATTATAAATTTTTTTATATTTCTTATGAAAATTTTTATACTCCTAGTCAAATGTTTGATACTTTAAAATTAATTCATGATAAGCTTATTATAAATCATTTTCACACAAAACTTTACCTTATTGCAAAGAGTAAGTCTCTTCTGCATCAAATGCACCGTGCAACTCAAGTGCATTTTAAAAAACTTACACGAAATACTACTGAAAAGTCACATATTTTATTGCTGAAAAATGTATTTTAAAAAAATCACTTTTTAGTAATAATACGTGTACTTTTTAATAATAAATTGTATAATTTTTTAAACATATACTTGAGTTATCCAATACGCCGTGGGCATACAAAACTAAGACTTGCAAAAATGATTTTTAACTAATCATATTTTCCCCATAGATTAAATTAGTTGTGATTACAATGTATTTATAGAGAGCTCTTATGATAGAGCATGTAACTAACTAACAACTTAGTTTAACACACAAACTAACTAACTAATTCCTAATTCTTTTAACTAAACAAATGAATACAGTAGTGTGAAATATATAAACTAAGAATGAGGTGCATGCATGTGAGGTAAAGTACGTGTGATGGTAATATCTTCAACATGCTCTCAAAGAAGCCAAAGGTATATGAGAAGAAACCCCAAGCTTATCCCGTAGAATGGAAAATCGAGCAGTAGCAAGAGATTTTGTAAACAAATCAGCAGGCTGATCTTCGGATGGCACAAAACGAACATCTAATTGCTTTGTTTGAACCTTTTCTCGTATGAAATATACATCAACTTCGATATGTTTAGTCCTGTAGTGGAAAGTAGGATTGAAGGGCAAAGTTATTGCACCTTGATTGTCATTCTACAAAATAGCAGGACCAAGGAGTGGGAAACCAAGTTCCTTGAAGATAGGGTAATCCAAATAGCATCAGGGGATGCAGCAGCTAAAGACCTGTACTCAGCTTCTATACTGCTTCTTGGCACAACACCTTGTTTCCTCGAGCACCAAGACAAGATATTAGAGCCAAGTTTGATATAGAAACCAGAAGTACTACGTCTATCATCCATATTAGAGGCATAGTCCGCATCAGCAAAAAAATGTAACCTAAAATCAGAGAGTGTGACAGGAGAAAAGTTTAGACCTAATGACAAAGTACCTTGTACATAATGTAATACCCTTTCGCAAGCCCTCCAATGATTCTGTGTAGGTGCTTGAAGAAATTGTGATAGTTTGTTCACTGGAAAGGATATATCGGGTCTTGTTAATGTGAGATATTGAAGAGCACCAATGATGCTTTGATAAAGAGTAGACTGATCAAACATGTAAGGCAAGTGGATGACTAGGACAGGGGAGTGGAACAAGGCTTGCAAGTAGATAGATTAGCCTTGCAGGGAATATCCTTTGTGTATTTTGACTAAGTGAGAGCCACAGATGATGAGGACAGATGGGCTTCAATACTAAGGAAGTAATTGATTGTACCTAAGTGCTTGAGTGAGAACTTCTGGTTGAGGGTTTTGATCAATGTAGAGATTGAGAATGAATCACTCTCATCAACATACACTAGCACCAGTAAAATCTGCCCATTCACGCTCTTATAAAAGAGGCAGTGATTTGTTGTTGAATGCAGAAAACCAAGACTGAATAAGAACTGCTTCAAGGTATTATACTAGGCCTTAGGAGCCTGTTTTAAGCCATAGAGGCACTTGACAAGTTTGCAAACATGAGTTGGCTTGGATAAGTAAATTAATAAAACCTTCAGGCCGTGAAATGTAAACTGTCTCATGCATGTAGTGTGCCATTCAGAAATGCATTGTTGATATCTATCTGCTAAATATCCCAATCATATGTAACATCTAGAGTGAAGGCAGTCCTTAATTTGACAGGTTTAACAACTGGACTATAGGTGTGGGAGAAATCTATTCCAGCTTTCTGCTGAAAACCAAGGGGGCCACAAGACTAGCTTTGAATCTATCTACCTCCCCATCCTTGGTGTATTTGACCAAGAAGATCCACTTTGTTTATATAAAATGCATATCAGGTTCGTAAGGTGCCAAGGCCAAGTGTGATTTGATATTAAAGCATCATACTCTCATTTGCATAGCATCTTTCCATTGTGAAAGCACCAAAGCCTTAGAAACTGAATCACGTACACTAACTGTAAAGAGGTGAAGAAGACCTTAGGCTTAGAGATACCAGCTTTAGATCTGGTTATCATGGGGTGGGAATTAGCAGGTGCAAAAGATAATGGAGGTGGGATTGGAACAAATTGTATAATATAATACTCCCTTCCTCCCAAAACTACTTTCATACTTTTTTATTTGGATGTTCCAACTCTTCTTTCACACACCTAAAAATGAAACTTTTTACACTCACAAAAGTCAATAAAATACACTTTTTTTTATTTTATTATTTAACTTTACACTCACATATTTATTTTTTCTTAATTCGCGAGTATATAATATGAAATTATATATCAATTTCAACGAAGGCGTATCTATCGGAATGAATTATATTTTTATCTTTTTGTGTGTTTCTCTTTTTTCTGTCAGAGAATCAGCCGAAAGATAGAAGGATGAGAGAGTTTTCTCATTCTATCAGGAGGTTGAGTAAGTCTATCTATTCCACTTCATTTGTGGAATATATATATATATATATTATTTATATTTTATTATATATACTATTTACATCTTTACCTTGAGCCTGTAATGACCCATAAACCGTTAGAACTAAGATTAGGTCCTAAATATCAGTGATCCGCTGAGAACAATTCACTAAGGCTCGGGAGCATTAGACTCCGTAGTTTCGTAGAGCTGGTCCTAATTCTGTTTAACATCTTCAACAAAACTGTAATTTTTATTTGTTTTTTTTGCTTTGCTTTGATGCTATTGAATTTTTGGAATTTGATTACACATTAAGTTTTATTTATAAGTGTTTTTTTTTTTTGGGTGGGGGAGTGGGGGGCGGTTAATCATGGAAAGTGAGTTTCACGCATTATTTTAGGGCTGCTAAATAAAAATTCAGGGGGTGGTTATTTCAAATTCTTCAATGGTAATGAGAATGAAATTTCATTTTGGTTGTGGTATGAGAGATTGATTGAGGACTGAGGAGGATGATTATAAGGTGAGATACACGTAATCAAATAGGGATAATGATTATCCTATTTAGAAGAAAAAATAATGTTATGTACCTCATTTATTCTCAGTACATATAATAATTACTATGTGTATATCTTATTCTCATTACCATTGAAGATTTTTTTTACCAAGCATCCTTCAAAGAGTTGAAAGAGAGAACGAAAAATAATTACATTGTTTTGTAGTTATCTTAACTCGATGAAATCAATGTTACGGGGAGAGAGTGGGTTGTAATTATAATCATTATGACCCAATTTTGTTTCTAATATACATTGTCATCATTGCAACATTGAACTTTCCTTCACAATTTGCACTTAAATACAATGTTAGAAGTATGAAACTTTGCATCCATATCTCCCTCACATATTTATCTTTTGCTCCTTCATTTTCCATTACTTGAGTTTCGAAGGTTGTTCTTCTCCATACTCTATTATTTCCAAAAATGGTGTTGGCCTTTTTTCAAGTTTTGATTGAGAATGTGACATCTCTAATCCACAAGGAGATTGAGTTTGTCAGAGTTGACGTTTATCAACTTAGGTTTTATTTTGCATTTCTTGAATTTGACATTTAATTTTATTTCTATTGTCTACAAGTCTATTTTGATTATTTAATTGTTATGATTTTATATATTACTCACTCTGTTATAATTTTGATTATTCTAAATAAAATGACACGGGAATTTGTAAAAAAAATATTTATTAATATTTATGGATATAAAATTATTTTTTATTAAAGGTAAATATATCTCGTTTACTTTTTGCGTTACTTTATAAAACAAATTAATGTAAAATAGGTAATTTAATAATTAATACTATAATGTGTAAATAAGTGATGCTTTTAATGGATAAATTTAAAAGAGTAATGTTAATTTTTTTTTGTTAAAAAAAAATCACTTTTAAGAGAAATTGATAATCAAAATTATAACAGAGGGAATACATGATTTTGCATAGAGATTAAGAGCAGTTTGGAAGCAACGTGGGACATGGTCGAACTCTAATTCAACAACGTTCATAATGGAGTGGGATCTGATCGAACACAATTAGATGAAGCTCCTTCAAATCTTGGTTGATCAACGATTAATTTATAAATTGCGTTTTATTCCAATTAAAGAATCAAACGGCAGTCTGCAATTATTGAAATCAATAGTTAGTTATATTCTCAGATTGATTTACCTAACAATTTCAACACAAACATGTACAGTTTGATCAATTGTACATATGATGTTTCATCCATGTAATAAATAGTATCAATTTATATTCAAGAAATCACATTACAGAAATTTTGCAGTTAATTTTCATGATAACTCAATAACTGTGCAAGTGTGTAACCAGCTTCACAATCCCGGGCTACACAAGTGTAACAATCAATCTGTAGTGCACCAGTTGCATTGTACAGATGAGCATAGAAGTGAAACGCAACATCGGGTTTGAATGAAAACTTGAAATGTAAGTAAACGTGACACTAGCTTTGATTGAAACGTGATGAGTGCACAAATCTAAGAAGTTGAGACTTGGTGCAAGTGTAAGAGTAAATAAATATAAGTAGTGTTCAGTTCAAGAAGTTGATTACAAACATCAGCTACATATCAAAAGTGCTTTCTTCAAAAGAAAGTGGTATAGCAAACAAGTAAACTAATCTAAAATGAAGAGAGGATAAATGTGAATAATTATGGTTAGATTTGAGGGTGGAATTTGAAACAAGATCATAACTTAATTGCTCTCTGATCAACTTACACTGTTGGTTAAACAAAGTGTATTCAACTTTACTTGATCTGCGGAAATCTCGTATTTGTGCAGCCTCCTACAGACAACAAAGGAGGTGCATCGTATTATCCTCGTATATACAGTATGCGTGCTATAAGAGAGTCCTCGTTGATAACCAATCAGACAGATTGGCTATTATAAACCCAGTAAATACCTACAATGTCATTTCAAAGAAAGAAACATGTCATGCTACAAGAAGAAAAGAAACTGGAAAGCTTTCAGCAATATACAAACCTGATAGGGGTAAATGAAATACCTCAAGGGGGTATTCGTAATTTCAAAACATTTAGGTGAATACTAATTACCTGAACTGAACCAAGAATGTAGATAGCAGAATACTGTCTGCCATGAATCATCATATCAGCCAACATGGCAATCGGGATGGTGAGGGACATGCCCAATGTGGCCACCAAAGGGGTTGTCCAAACAACACTTAATGCCCTAATAAGCAGAATAGAGCATGACTCAAGATTTAAGATTAACCATATTGGAATCGAGTTTCAGAAGAGAGAGTTGGTTTTGCATACCAGAAATAGTCGGAAAGAACACTTCCTATAAGTCCATTAACAAGTACAACTTCATCCAGCTTAACAGAATGCGGAATTGTGAACTTGGGCTCTATGCCCAAAGCCGTCAGCGGCCATACTGAAAAGTCAATGACGCTCACATTAGATGTCATTCTAAGAAAATGTCGTTCAAATTTTTTGTAATGTTTAGAAGTTCCATCCACTAGATTTCTAAAGTTCTATCTACGAAAATAATTGAGCCAACTAGGCTGTAAAGAAGACTGCCAACTTGCACGATTAAGCTGCCTCACAAAGTACACACACAATGCTGATGAGTCTAGAAATCTACAATAATCAATAACCGAATGAATGTGTACTCAACATCATATCCTATTCTCCAGCATTCAGAAGATATATAAAACAAAGATCGAGATGAAACTCTTACCAAGCCACCAAAGTGCCACAAGGGTAAATAACCCAATATAACCAAACAACTTCTGAACCCTCTCCTCTTCCTCCCCAGAAAACTTCTTAAGCAGAACTGCAGCAGTAATTACAAATAGCATTTAATAGCTGTTACTGACCATGGTTACAATTTCATTCATTATTTAAGCAGAGTATCCCGCACCTGTAAATAAGCCATATGTCACAGCTGATAGAAGGCCAAATAGATCCCCGAGAAGAGAGCGTTTACTTCTTTAAAGAAACAAAAAGTTGAAAATAGTCATCGTAAGTGCTGAAATTGAAAGCTTCCATTTAATAGCATATGCTTGTTTTTAAAGTCAGCACTTACGAGGAAGCATTTTGCTGCAAGTCATCAGAGGCCCAAGTTTTGCCTAAGGTTGTCATAACAACACCAGCAATGCTGACAAATACGGAAACTACCTTTGGTATATTTAAGGAATCTTGGCCCAAAAATGCACCAATAAAGAGAGTAAACAATCCAGAGGTAGATGATAAAACAGTCGTACTTGCAACACTTGTACGTAGAAGTGCAGCATTTGATAAGTACTGCAGTAAAAAACAAAAACAAAAAAACAAATCAGGCGAATTTAAGGATGGAAACAGTTATGAAACCTCCAAGTTTGAAATGCTTGATTTGGGATTACAAATTCGCAATTGAGATTTTGAAAGCTTATATTTTATAATATGGTTTTTAAAAACTCAATACATCCACCTCTAGATATATAATCCCTAAAAACAATTTTCTTTTTCTCCAGCACACTCTCTCCAATGACACATTAATACAAACATGATTATTTTTATCCTCGATCTTCTTCTATTTATCACTTTCACATTTTTTTCTCACTTGTACAGTTTCCAATAAAACACACTTATCATTATATAATTATTCCATCATTACAATTACAATTTACAATAATATAATAATACGACACACTCTTACACTGATTTGACAAAAAGTTAAATCTACCCTACTTAAATTTCAAAACGTACACATGCTATTACTATTTATCCAAATGTTGAAATCCACTAGATTTTGGAATCTCCACTAAATCCCAAATCAGGCATCTGAGTGGTATTAAAAATGAGCAAGATGAAATTACCTCTGTGATAAACCAAAGAGGGGCAATATAAAATCCATATCTAGCAATTTCTTTGGTTGTGATCTCATTTTCATGTCTGACAATTCTAGTGGTCTCCCCAAGTTCAGAAACTAAAGGTTTTGTTTCATCAAATGCTGAGACGTTAATGTCACTGTCTTTTTTGCTCAGGGCTCCTTGCAATTCCATTTCAATGATTTTATGTCCTCCAATGTACTTTAAAGGAGATTCAAGTCCAACACCTTTCACAATCAGACCACCTTTTTTGGAGCGTTTCCTCAGGAAACTACATATCATATCTTTAACAAATGCGACTGGCAAATAAATGACCATTAAAGAAGCTCCCAGATATGTCACTGCAAATGGCTGCTTATAGTCTGTGAAAATATCCTGTTTGACAAAATCATGTGGCAAAGTAGGAAATAGACATTTTAGTTGAATGCAAGAGACCAAACTATTTAATAATATCGGAAGCTTTGAAATATTAAAGTAAAGGGTCACTCTTCTATAAAACTTGTTCATAGAATGAAATTAATACCATTACATGCATCCAACAATACCATCAAATTATAAACTGATATCACAATATAAAATGTTATAGTATCAGCGAGCGCATGTAATCGTATTAGTAAATGCAATTAATGGTTCACACTATAAACAAGTTTCACAGGAGAGTTTGTGTAAAGTAATCTTTAACTTCTTTAAGTGATGCATACCCAATAAAATATAATTCTTACTTTTAAAATGCGCCAGATAAACTATTCTGGAAACATATCTCAAATGTTTAGTAGGGTAGATAGTCATTGGGCCAGAGTTAGCCGTGGATGACGACTCATTATAAGAAGCATATAACATTCAAACCAGAAAGGACAGTGAATGATCCCAACCTCACAAATAATCGATCGTGTTTGCAACTTTGAACCCATAAGTCCATGAACTAGGTCATAGAAGCGTAGAAATGGATGTTAGCTTCGTAAAAAACATGCAGAAATTAATTCCAGTTTTCTTATTCTCTCATATTTCTCTTCCTAAGTCTCTGTTCTTTCTTTCTTTTTTTTTTTTTTCAAAGTATATCCCATCAAAAAGAATCATCAACAACATTTAGCTAAATCACTTGCCAAAGTTGCAAACTCCAAAATATGGATAAGCATCAACAATAAGTAGCATACACTTCATTTCCAAAGAGAGCAGTTGACACTAGATAAGACATATAAAAGCCAAAAATATTAATAATCAACCACATAAAATTCATGCAATGATCATTACACCAGATTATTTCAAAAAGGACAAAAGGATATAATTGATGATTCAGATAATCAAAAGAAAAATATGAACATTACTAATATAACCCAAAAATAAAAAAGATTCAAAACCTTAAAGTTGGGATATGAAATTAAAGGGAAAAGGAAAATCTTACCTGAGTAACCTCGGCAGAGGTGACCCAAATAATGACCACCATTGCAATCAAACACAGACCCGCCTTGTATCTCCAAGCCATCACAATTCCAAGAAAAGCCCAGATGCCAAAATTAAATCTTTAACACGAAAACTTGAGGAAAGATCTGCTTCACCCCAAACTTCGGAATTGTATAACCGACATGGTGAAGAAGCTAACAGGAATCCCTAAAGAAAAGAACAACAAAAAGAGGGTGTGTCATGTGTGATTTCGTTGGGTTGAGGAAAATAGAACGTGTACATTAACGGTGAAAATCAGCAAGATTGTAAGAGAGAGAAGCCAGGAATGTTGGAGTAGAGAAGCAACAAAACTTTAAGCAAGGGTGATGTTTGGTAAAACGTTTTATTTCCCACCATTATCCCAATGATAAAATAGGGTAAAATCTTATACTCTCTCTCCAATATGTGTAATAATATATAGGTTTATTCTTGTATGCATCAGTTACACAGTGTAACTTAAGTTTATTTTTAAAAAATTACATAAAATACTATTAAAAAGTTACGCAGGTTATTACTGAAAAGTGTAATTTTAATGGTGTAACTTTTTAATAATAATTTGTGCAACTTTTTAATAATAATTTGTGTAATTTTTTAGAAATGAATTTGAGTTGCACGGTGTAACGGGTACACAAGAGACTTACTCATATATATATAGAGAGAGCAACATTTGTGTACAAATTTTTACCGTAGAAATATCCATTTTTTTAAAATTCGCGGATCTAAACCGGGTCAGGTCAGATTTGGACATTTTTTTCAAAAATTCGAACAACTTGTAGTTCCAGGTTTTTTCGCTCCCAGGTATGTTACAATTTGGGCAAAGGCGTGTTACAATTAGGCAAAATCTGTGTTACTAATTCTTAAAAAATTAATTTTTTGTATTTTTCAAGTAACTATAAAGAAAATATGTATTTCTGCAAGTATAAATATGTGTTATTTAATTTATTTTTTATTCTCTTTTTTGATTTATGTTAATAATATATTTTTTCGCTCTCAGATATGTTACAATTTGGCAAAGACATGTTACAATTAGGCAAAATATGTGTTACTAATTCTTAAAAAAAAAAATTGTACTTTTCAAGTAACTATAAAGAAAATATGTATTTCTGCAAGTATAAATATGTGTTACTCAATTTATTTTTATTCTCTTTGTTGATTTATGTTAATAATATGTTTTTTCGCTCTCAGGTATATTACAATCTGGGCAAATGGGTGTTACAATTAGGCAAAATATGTGTTACTAATTCTTAAAAATTTATTTTTTTATACTTTTCAAGTAACTATAAAGAAAATATGTATTTCTGCAAGTATAAATATGTGTTACTTAATTTATTTTTTATTTTCTTTGTTGATTATGTTAATAATATGTTATTCATGTATTTAATACATCATTTAATACCTTATATATGTTATATAAAATATAATTTTTTTTTATAAGGATAAATAAATGTTTGTGCATACATTAACACACATTTCATCTTGCAGTAACACACATTTACTCTAATTGTAACACACAATTGCAGTAACACGCATTTAATCTAATTGTAACATACATATGCAGTAACACACATTTACTCTAATTGTAACACACATTTACTCTAGATGTAACACACATTTGCAGTAACACAAATTTACTCCAAATGTAACATAAATTTTTAGTAATACATATTTACTCTAATTGTAACACATATTTGTTCCTCAATTTGTATTATTATATGAGCATATATGTGTTACTATAGGATAAAATATATTTTTATTAAGAATAAGTATGTGTTACACATACAATGTAACATATACATGTGTTACATTGCATGAAAAATATTTACTTCTACAAAAATAAATGAATATGTGTAGAAAATAACATTTAATCTAGTTGTAACACACGTTTAAAGTAACATGCATTTGCTCCAATTGTAACATAACTGGGAGCGAAAATCACAAGCTAAGCGAATTTTGGAAAAAATACTCAAATTCGATCCGACCCGGTTTAGACCAGCTAATTTTCAAAAATGGATATTTCTACGGATCTTAGATCCATAGAAATTTATATATAAGTGTTTGTCATATATATATATAGATCACTTTACTAAAATTGATATGTGTGTGATACTCTCCCATTACGAATTTATCTTCATACATGAATTTATCACACATATTAATGAAAAATAATTGAAATTTTAAATAAAAATAATTCATTATAAATTTATCACGAAATGTATTAAAAAATTCATTAAAAGTATAAAAAAAATAGGTTAATATTATTATGTTATAAATGTCATAGATCTTATTAACCCAACTTTTAGTATTCCTGGTGATGAATATTTTGATACACTTAACCGAATATATAATATTTTATAACAGTTTTTTGATAAATTTATTAAGAACCATTTTCATATAAAATCTTATTTTATTGTTTGTTTCAACCAATCAAATATTTTTTAATGTATAAAATGATTATAATATAAATATTATATAAAGTTTTATTTTCTTTAAAAAATTGTAAAGATAGAGTCGGGACAAACTAAAATAAAAGTGTGAAAATGGTCACCAGAGGGAGGAAGTATAAAATAAAGGATTAGCCTTGTATGCACCGGTTATACGGTGCAACTCAAGTTCATTTTTTAAAAATTATACAAAATACTACTGAAAAATTACACATGTTATTACTGAAAAATGTATATTTTATAGTGTGACTTTTCAGTAATTATTTTTTTAACGCTGAGCGCATGTATACATACTTTTGTATCGTTTTAATTAAAAAAAAATCAATAAAAATATAAATTAGTTATCTTTACAACCTCTTTTCATGAATGTTTGTATATATATTTGATGATTGTTTTAGTTAAATATTTTTTAAAAAAAAATTAGACAATAAATGCATACACAGTTCTAGTAGGTATTCTAAAGAAAAAAAAATTATACAATATGGCAACATTAAAACTTTCAACACATTAAACCGGTATTACTCTATTTACAAAATGATCAAAACACCACAAAAATTTTCCTTTACAACAAATGTGGGCAATGGTGTAAGTATACAAACCTCTATAGTTTCACTCATAAAATTTTCAAGGCTCAGCCCCCAAGTTTCTCGGTGTTCGGCTCGACCCAATCCGATCAATCACGAACAATCGTTCGTGGGGTCCACTTGAGCTGGAGGTTCAACTTTCCAGATTCCGTGCCATCAATGGGAAAAGTGTCTCTAAATTCCCCTTCTAGTATAGCCTTTGTGAGTGTCATGATGCATCTTCCTATCTTGTCCTGAAAAAATGGAACAAAAAGGCGAAGTCAACAGCTAGCATATGTTCGGTTTGAGGTTACTTGAATTTCACATCCAATCCCCGTTTGCCATTCTTGTATACATAAACACACATAAATACACATTCCTTTCAATTGTACGATGCAACGGTGCACAATTACAAAAACTGAAAAGTTTTCCATCAAAACTATTACTTTCCGGAGAAGGTAACTATTATATCAAATTCCTATCATCCTTTTTTGTCTTCTCTCTCCTACTTCTTCTAAAATCATACCCTTCCTGAGTTTGCAAAAGATTGAGCAACATCCAACTAAATTATTCATCTATCGACGAGCAAATGCACTTGATTTTAACACTTCACCTATCATTATCTATTGTCACTTAACAAAGCTTACAACATGATACCAGGCTATCATAGACGAATTATTACCACGCTCAGAAAAGTCAATTTAGCTATAATTTACCTTGCCAAATATGTCATGGTCGTAAACTTCCAAAATTAGCAACTCGTGTAACCCATCCTCAACAACGAACTCAAACGTTTGATTCCAAGCTGGATTCAACGTATCATTCAGGACCTGAAAAATAAGAGGACGGATTAGAGATGTCTATATTTGAAAGAGTGGGAAGGTGGCTTCTTTTACTATCAGTTGATAGTAAAAGAATGTGTAGGCAAAAGACGAATTTAAAAATCGTACCCTGGTCCTATCCGTCTGTCCAGACTTCTTCATTGTTAGCACCACAAAAGGATCAGATTTCCCCATAAGATCTGTAGCTGGTAAGTTCTCAGCTGAGATCACTGTGACAGAAAGAACTCCTCTAATAATAACATCTTTTTTCAACTTGGAAGCTGATTTCAAAGGGTCCGTGGAATCTACACCATCGATGTTGTGTTTAAAAATCTTCTCCACAGTTGTTAATCTGTAGTCGGGATCAAAATGAGTGTAAAATTCACCCACAGCATCAAGAGGGTAGTACAGGAGCTCTAGATGCACCTACAATCAACCAAGCTTGTTATACTAGCGTTCGTAAATCCTGTCAATAGCTTACCCATATACTAAAGGCACAAGACATTGATGGATCCCTAAACTATCGATTTTTGCTTTAATTTGTTATTAAAAGGCTTTTATCAGTTCATCTTAATTCTCACTTTAAGTAAATATACTACATTAATTTTATTAATGTCCAGAAGTGTTTGCTGCTAGTCATTTCAATCCTAACTCTTCAAGAGATAGTGCAGCTAAAATGTCTTGTGAAAAATACATTTGTAATTACAATTGAACGAAGTTGACATGTATATTATATAATGTGACCATTCAATTGAAACGAAACTCCATCAAATTTCGTCTCGAGGAAGTTTATGAAATAAAATTTTGGTTCGTGTGTTTTTTAGAGCAAAAAATAACACAGGGCAGGGACAAAATTGATAATCTGGGGACCTTTTTTGATGCAGTATGTCAATATTAATTAATGAAAAAGTTTCATAAAAGAATCTGAATCATGCATGGAAAATACAAAGTACGACGCAGAATATTTGATTTTTAGCTCACCTGACCTCGGTTTTTCTGGTCCCTTTGAATCTGCAAGTCCTTCACCAGTTTCAACCAAACATCTTTAACCTTACCAGGTTCGAGCTCACTGAGTGGCAGTAGAGCACAACCGATCAACTCAGAAGACTGAATTCCTTCGTCATCGTGAACTCTTATAGTCAAGTGTTGAGTAGATACATCCTCTACAACAAACTCAAAGTGCTCGTTCCAGATTGGATTTGTTTGATTGTTCTGAAAAACATGTCAGCAGTTTACTACAAAGAAAGCAAGTACGAAATAATCAATTAATGGAGGCTAAGAATCTCACAATTGTTTTGCTCGTTTTTATCCTGGCACGCAGAGGACGGACAAATAGCTCAACAAAGGGATCAGACTTGCCAACAATATCTTTATTTGTCAATTCCTTAGCTTCTATAAGCTTCACCACCAAAGTTCCAACTTGCTTCAACTCTAGGTAACTGTAAAAGGTACAACACTTACTTTATAGTAAAAAAATTTAAGAAAAAAAGTTGTTTTTCTTTGGTCGAACGATGAAGGGAAAGTTTACCTATAATCTCCCGGTAATATGGGTATGATTTTACGAACTGGCCAGGTGAAATCTTCAACAGCATCTCGTATTGTTTCCTGTGGTCACAAGATTAAGTAGATTCTAACAAAATCAAAGGAGTCGTCAGCTAATTCAGTGAGACATTTTCAAACCTCAATAGCATCAGATACTCCTGGAATTGTTGATACATCACCACCTACCACTTTCAACTTAAAGTCAAGATTTTTCTGCAGGTAAAAAAACACATATTTGTGACATTTAATGAAGCACAAAGAGTTGATTTGCTGTAAAAAGTATGGATCATTTTTCAGTGGATAATGAACAGACAGTGTTTAGAAATCACCTTTTCTCTCAACGAATAACAAAGAGCTCCAAAACAAGGGAACTCGTCGACTAATGGTTTGAATATTATCCTGAAAACCCCAGTAAAACGAATATTTTTCACCTGAAGTAAAAAAAAAAAAAAAAAGTAGTGTTAAATAGATGGATTTTCACCTGCTGTATGGTAATTGATTATTGCTATGAGGTGATAGATTTGTTAGTAAATCAAAACTATTACCTGTATAGGCAGTTGCACGCCAACTCTGGTCTTAATACCAAGCACAATATTCGGATTTCCGTCCCATTGCATCTCCAGCTCCATAATGATCTCATCAGATTCACCTTCTATAATGGAAACTCCTATTCTTTAAATAATAAATACAATTAATCATAAGGAAAAAAGATCAATATCCTCTGTTCAGGACAAAGTTGTAATCAAATCTGCTTAACCTAACGGAGATAAACATAATGACTGTAAAAATTGGACCTGTGAATTGTGGTGCAACAGTACCGAGAGTCAACTTAGAAAACTCGAGAGACACCAAAATCGCAGATCTATACTGCTCGAGAATCGGCTCGACTGAACTCCTTATTACCTCAGAAGCTGCCTATGCAATAGAAACAAGTTCTCACAAGACTCAAACCTTAAATTAAAAAAAAAAAAAAAAAAAAAGAAGAGCAGCTCAAGAGCTCGGGTTAGCTAGTTTATATCAACAACTGAGTCGAGCTCTAGCTCTAGCTCGTGAAACATTAGTATTCCTTCTGCCTCATAGAAATTTACACGGAAAAAAATGTATTTTACATATAAAATAGTAGCATATAGATAAATAAATATGTGTATAAGTTTATAATTTTGCAAATAAATCAATGTTTTTTTTATTAGCATTGTGCAAATTTGCGTGGACATCCGAATAAAGAAAATGTGCAAATTTCCCAAGGAGAGTAGTTACTAATAAACAACTCAAACATGACTCATTGGGCTCGTTATACTCATTTGAAAATCTGAGTTGAACTCTACTTTCAGCTCGTAACTTGAAATACTTGACGGGCACGAATAACAGCTTAACCTCAGAAGATGATATTTCATGAAAAGCACACACAAGAACTCAAAGAAAGGGAATAACCTCATTAATGTAAGGCCATGTTTTATCAAGGTGGTGATTGAGCCAATTCAACTGTAATCCAGAGAAAACGAAAGGCATATTAGAGGAGCATAAGAAAAGAGAGACTAACTGCAGAGGGCAATATTGCAACTCAACTTTTGTTTCTGCGAGAACACAACCCATGGAGGGTAAAACTTATCTGGAAGAATTCTTCTAGAATCTTCCACCGTCATCCTCGCAAATGCTGCAATTGCTGCTGCCTGATAAATTCAATTTCCAAAACCCACATATTGATATATATATGTTCCTCAACTATCAAAATCAAGAAATCGCAAAACAGAATTCGTAAATTAGATACCAAATCTGTCCGGCGTTTTGATCTGGTGTTTTGGTGGCGAGCAAAACCCACGACCAAACTAACTCCCAAAGCAAAACCCAAAACATAACCCACTATAAATCCCATTTCTTTTACCAAGATTCTCGAGTTCCTGCAGAGCCCATAAAATTATTGCATACTGAGAGCAAATTGTGGCCACAGATTTTGGTGGGATTTAATAGATGAAAAGTTGAATTTTGTTTTTGAAGTTTGAGTTGGGATGTGGCAAAGAATAAACAGCTTGAGCTACTACAATCTTCTATCCCTTTCTTCTGCCTTCTGCAAGAGTTGCATACTACCTTTTTCATGGCAGATGATTAAGAAAATTATTCGTTTTGATTTTTTCAGGAGATGTCACTATTAATTAAACCTTTGATTAAACCATTTTTAGTTCTAGTGATTTTTTTTTTCTTTTTTTTTTTTTTCAGAACTGTGGATACTTCTAGTTATTACTACTAGAGCTGCCAAAAAAGTGAAAAGGATGCTTTTCTTGCCACGCGTCTCGGCGGCTGCCGCGTGTAGTTTCTTGATCAACTTGTAAATTAATTTTAAAATTAATATTCGGAATTTACTTTTCAATTATGTATTGTATTGTGACATAAATTTATAATGGATTAAATTGAGTAAGTTTTGGTGTGCACAGTGCATTGATTAGTTAGCGTATATTTTTTAAAATTATTTGTTATTTAAAAAATTATATTTATTTATATTAGAAAATTATTCTTGTTAGGGTAATGTTTTAATAAATATTTAAATGATTTATTAATATTAGTAATAAGAATAATTTAAAAAAAAAAAATTAAACTGTACGATGTATTCCGTGCATACAATAATAAGTTGATAAAATTAGATTGATTTTTATATTTTTTTAAAGAAATAAATTGGTTAGTATTATAAAATACACTAGAAAGTTATGGTTGGCGAGAATTAATGACGTTTTCTCATGTGTGGTTTTTGTATAACTGTTTGGTGGTTAAGTGATTCTAAAAGTGAGGGATCCATGTGATGGGGTGTGGTTTAATTCTGTGTTGCTCATTTGGAAAGATATAGAGTGCATGTGTATGCTAGTTTTGATGATGAGATTCGAATTCTTGGAATATAGTCCCTATGTCCCAAAACAATTTTTATACTATTTTTATTTGGACGTCTCAACTCTTCTTTTACACACATAAAAAGAAAATTTTTACACTCATAAAAGTCAACAAATTTTTTATTTTTTTTATTATTTAACTTTACATTCACATACTTACTTTTTCTTAATTCACGTGCTCGAAACTATTATGAAAATAATTTCGGGACGGAGGGAGTATATGATATTGCAATTGATGGATACTCTTCTGAAGGTGGTTGTAGTGTCTTTTTTATTGATCAGTCATACTGGGACTGAGACACGGCCCAGACTCCTATAGGGGCAGTAGTGGGGAATCTTGGACAATGGGCAAAAGCCCAATCGGATAAATGATGACTCGAACAATCTCTTGATCATAAATAGTGATATTTTTTACTATCACAAAATATAAAAAATCAATAAAATGATAAAAACTATCATAATACGATGAAAATTAAACTTTCATTTTTTAGTAAATTAGTTTTTATTTTTTAGTTTTAGATCTAACTTTTAAATTGAAATAAAAATTAGAAAAAGAAAAGTAATGATCATCTAGGCGGTGCCAAGACGGATTCGGGGGCTGCCTAGGCGGTCTCGGTACTGCCAAATGTGTTGGCGGATTTTTCTCGGCGATTTGACCTTGGCGTCGGGCCGTCGGCGGTCGAGGGCCTTCAAGCGCCTAGGCGGCCGCCATTTACATCCATGATAAAAATATAGGTGTTTATAATATTATGTGTGTTATATGATAGAAATTGAAATTCAGATTCAGAGTGACTTTAATTACAAAAAAAAAAAGTGATGGGTTATTAGTTTAATTAAAAAGTGAAGACTATATATTAACTGAAAGTTTTGCATATTTTTTTAGCGTAAAATAGTGTATTTTTTTCTTATAGTTCGCCATGATTATTTGGTTATAAAACACTGCACTTTTTAGTGTCACAAAATATAACTTTTCTCTATAATTCACTATAATTGTTTAGATATATAAAATTGTACTACCTCCCACAAAAGTTTGCATACTTTTCTTTTTAGTTTGTCCCACAAAAGTTTGCATACTCCCAAAATGGAAATATTTCTTTAAATCTTTACCTTTAAATTATTTACCTCACAATCTCCACCATACACATTTTACTCATTACATTTTTTCTTAAAACATGTGCCAGGAAAGTACCGCAAACTTTTTAGGGACGGAGGTAGTATTTTTTAGTGATAGATCGTGCAATTCTTTTGAAAAAATAGCATGCACTTTTCATTGTTCGATAGTGTAACGATTTGTTGTAATTTCTTGAATGTGTTTGATTATTATAAAATGAAAATAATAAAAATTAAACAAAAATATTCATAATAGTTTCGTTATATTATGTGACATCGTTCAATGTTACATAATGTAATTTTTTGGTAAAACTAGTGCTCACTTTGCAGTGTTAGATAATGACCTTTCTTTATAATCCACTATCACTTTTCAGTATTATAACATAATGTAATTTTAGTAAAAATAGTATGCACTTTAAGTGATAATGTAACATTTTGGTAGAAACAAACTGCACAGTGTTAGATAGTGTATAGTATATTTTTCTGTTAAACTATTATGCACTTTTAGTGTTAGGTAGTATCACTTTTCAGTGTCATATAATGTAACTTTTTTGAAAAATAATATGTACTCCCTCCGTCCCAAACCAATTTGCACACTTTCTATTTTGAGTTGTCTCAAATCAATTTGTACACTACTTAAAAGGGAAATATCGATTTGCGTGCACACTCACAAAATTTTCCACACATTTACCCACACACCATTACTTTATTTAAAAAATATATTTTCCTTAAACCGTGTGCCATACTGGATGGAGGGAGTACTTTTTAATGTTATAGAGTATTTTTGTGTATTTCACCACCCTTTTTTTTTTACAAAGGGAAATGATCATTTATATATAAAAATCATAAAAGTACAATATATCACTTTTCCAACCTCCTAACCAAACAAGAGAGACATAAACTATTCCAAACCAATTTACAGGATATGAAGAGTACACAAAAGAGACGGACACTAACAACTATAAAAGCTCTATGACAAATTAAACACCTCAAGCTAAGTGACTTTCACCATTTAAATGAATTAACATTCATCTCATTCCAGCATGGACTTCAACTGGAAGTTCTTAAGGATTCAAGATCATCTGGCACATTATCAGAATTGAATCTCAAGCACAACATCAAAATAGAAGCACTAGAACCCAAAAACAGGGGGGACATTACACAGGTCCTTGTAGACAATCTCACAACTAACAAAGTAGATAGGAGAAAAATAAAAATCTAAAAAATTAAGATGAAAATGTTGTGGGAATCCAAAAGAAACAAGAGAAATAAAAAAGAAAAGATCCTATCAATCGACACCATAACTACGGTATTGTTGGAGAGGATAAACCCGTTACTTTACAGAAACAACAAGTGGTGTGGCAAAAGAATGTGGAGAGAGGGGATGGACCATTTACTCTACAGTTCTGTGTCCTCTTTATGGTGGTCCAAAATTCGCATTAAATTTGTGTCCTCCTTGTGGTGGTCCAAAATTCACGTTGGGGCGGCGCAGTAGGATGATCTGGATGGCTATTGGCAAACGGCCGCGACAGAGGATGGCGGTCATATTGCCTTCACGAGATATATAGGCAACGAATGCGCTCTTTGGTGAGAAGGCGATGTCCCCGTGAGAGGGGAGAAGCGGCTGCGACTGAGAGTGAGACGATCGGCGGTGGTTCTGAGAGGGTGGGGCGGACAACCAACAAAGAGAGGAAAGAATATTTTCTTAGGGTTTTATTTTGTGACAGAAAAATTATGACATTGGTTTTTTTTTTTTTTTTTATCAATTCACCACCATTTTTTAGTGTTAGATAACATGATTTTTTGGTAAATATAACATGCACATTTCTAGATTATCATAAAAAAAGAATTAAATTTTTTTATTAGTGGTATTGAACTCATAACCTTCCTACAACCTGCCAAACCATTTAAAACAACCACATATTAAAAAATATTGCATTCTACCATTCATTGTATTAGATCGGAACGAGCGCAAATGAATTGACCTTATGCCTAATTCCATGGTACTATTAGTTCACATGAAACTTACTGTTGCCTGTTTGTTATATGATGATTCAAAAGTAAACAACCATTTATTTGGGCTTCTATTTGTTCTTAATCAAAAGAACAATTATTATTATCACTGTGTCTAGAAGTAGTTCAGTATGATATGATAGACCGGAAATATCAAAGCATATTACATTAAAAAATTTTATATATGCAAATTCAAACCGTTAATTTTACCATAAAAAATTTGGTACATAACATTATATGCCAAAATTTTGATATATCATTTTCTGCCAAAAATTTAGTATACCATTTTACACCAAAACTAATTATAAATAATAAGCTTCTAAATTTTATTTAATTGAGAATGTGTAGATAGCATTACTAATATAATAAAATTATAATTTATTTCAATATGTTATATACTGAAATATCAATATTGAACATAATATTTCGTACCAATTTATTATGGTAACTATATTTTTATACCATTATCGTACCAAAAAAATAAAATTAAAGAATGGTACAATAACATACCTAAAGTTTCAATATACCAAAACTTTCAAGGGTTTACACCAAAATTTATGGTGTTTTACCCTTCTCTTTTATTATGTCTATTTTGTTTACCTGCCAACTGACTTAATACTATTAAAAGCTAGCTTGTTTGATGAGGATAAAAGTAAAATTGTGGTTATTTGTTGTTTAACTTTTACTCAATATCTTTATATATAAAGATGACTTTTTGTGTATTGCTGAACTTACAATTTGAGTATATTTAATTTAGGGACAAAAATTTACGGATCCTTAACAAACTATGTCGAGTCAAAATATTTCCCAAACAACGAAAATTACATTAAAACAAACAAAAAATCTCGCTTCCCGTGTTACTATAATAGAAAATATGTGTTGTTGTAAGAGTAGGTCAGTACTCCTCCATCCCAATGGAATTTGCACCCCTAAAATTTTATATTTTTTTAGAAAATTTTATTTTTTTAAGTAAAATACTGGTATATTAATAAATATATATTTATATATAGTTATGTGACTATGCACGCAAATCAATATTTTTTAGTAGTATGCAAAAATATTTGAGACGTCAATAGAACAGAGGGAGTACATGTTACTATATGAATAACATGACATGATCGTGAATGAGTGGGGGTGAAGCGGGTTAGTAGTATGCCTTTTCTTTTTTATGTTAATACAAGGGTTGGAGAGTGGTGGCAGGATCCATGGTGGAACGGATGAGTAGGGGTGAAGTTTGTGAGAAAAATAAATTGGGATCCCAACTTATTTTTTTACGATTTATAAAATGTAAGATTTTTTTTTTAAAATTTTATAAATTATCAAACATCTTATTTATTTATGGCTTATAAGATGTGAGATTTTTTTTTTAAATCTTATAAATATTTTACCAAATATTTAGGGGGTGGTTTTTTTTTTTTTTTTTGGTTTTAAGTGACTTTTGACAACTAATTTTGTAAAATTAGTGATTTTAAATTGTTTTTTTTTAGTTTTTAGTAGTAAATAATACATTAGCATGAGTGGCCTGTGGGACATTGATATGTTTTAACTTTATAATGTAAGAAAAAATAAAAATAAAAAAATTATTGGATGAAATAAAAATATAATAATACTTAATTGATATGTTTATATAAATTATTTTTAGGGAGTGGAATTAAAAAATTAAAAATCTATTTTTAAAAATCAAACTAAAATAAATTGTAAATTCCAAAAAAATACTTTTAAATTATACAAATAAACTCTTAAATTTATGAAATATCATATAAAATTTATAAAAAATATTAATAAACTCTTAAATAACTTATAAAATATCGACATTAGAGTCGATGTCTATTTGCTAATGCTTTTATTTCATTAGGGCAAGTGACGAGCATCCCACGTTCAAGCATAAAAATGGGCATATTCCTGCACAATTTTCCAGCTAGAAACAAATAAAATATTTTATCACCAGACAATGTTCACAACCACGAGATTTTCCTGAAATGTCAGACACGGAGAGATGCCGTTACCGACATCGATTTAAGAGGTCCACTTTTATTCGAAGTGGGCCCATTAAAAGTCTCATTTATACAATTTTTGGGCTTTCATTAATCGGGTCAGCCCAGGATCCTAACCAGCCACCGAGTCTAATATCACGGAGTCCCGCCACGTGGCTTATCTCCTGTGCATCTTAACGGCCACAACCAATAACTGGCTTTCCGATTCCCAATTCACTTTTTGAGAGCTTCCATCACACACACACTATCTCCCAGTGATATTGACGCCATCCCTCGAAAAAGAAAAAAGGGAAAAGGGAAATTTATGCCATCGGAACCCTAATCACCGTCTCGCACTCGCGGCGGAATCAAGAGTGAAAAATGGCGGGAAACGACTGGATTAACAGTTACCTGGAGGCGATCCTCGACGTGGATACCAAAACCGATCAGAAATCGTCTCTGCTGTTGCGCGAGCGAGGTCGGTTCAGCCCGGCGCAATACTTCGTCGATAATGTCATCTCCGGCTTCAACGAGACCGATCTCCACCGATCTTGGGTTCGCGTACGTATTCATACACGTTGTAGTAGTATTAATTACTGTATACATATCTAAGCTGGAAAAGAAATGGATCGTGTAGATTTGTTCATTGTATTTGCCTATCTGATTAGTGAAATCGTGAATTTTAAAGAGATTACGTCTGCCTTTCGTTTGATCATTGATGAAATAAGAGATTTGGTCGTCAGTTGTTGTTCTAGTGGAGTCGTGCATTTCAATTTCGTGCTTATTGTTTGTTATGCTGATTTGGAATCGCTGTACGCCGTTTAGCAAATCATGAGTGAACGATCTATCATGCACTTCATCAATGATGACATGATGGATCTAAGCTTTATATTTCAATTTGTTCTTTTGAATGGCTATAGGCATCATCAATCCGGAATTCGGAGGAGAGAAACACGAGGTTGGAGAATATGTGTTGGAGGATTTGGACCTTGGCGCGCAAGAAAAAACAGGTTGATTCTCGATTTTTTTAATTTAATTTTTTTTGTTGGGGGTTGGTAATTGAAAACCAGATACCGGTCCTAATTTTCATTACCTAGTCAGCATAATTTTTTGAAGGCGCATGCTTTTATAAAGATTGCTTATGGTAATTCATGAAATAGTTTATGGTATCTAACTTGGTTGCACTTCTAGATTGACAGTGAAGAAGCACATCGAAGAAAAACAAAGCACAAGTTACGTGAAAAGGCTCGTAAAGAGGCAGCTGCTGAAATGTCAGAAGACTTGTCAGAAGGAGAAAAAGGGGATACTGTTGGTGATCTTTCAACTCAAGGTGATAGTGTTAGAGGAAGAATGCCAAGAGTTAGCTCTATGGATATGTTGGCAAATATAGCTAGCAGTCCACATGCAGATAAGAAGCTTTATATTGTCCTGATCAGGTGTTACATTGCTTTAAGCCTCTGATTGACACGAGCATGATCTGTTTATCATCATATGCAGTATCTTTTCTTTGAGAGAATTAGTTTGTTCCAAATGTATGCTGTGTTAAATAATTGTTCTTTTCCCGCGCAGTCTTCATGGATTGATCAGGGGAGAAAACATGGAACTTGGTCGGGATTCTGATACGGGAGGTCAGGTAAACTCCTCCTCCAATTCTTTCAAAACTCTGTTTTTGTTCAAAATCTCAGTTATATAAATGCTTATACTTGTGTGTTTTCAGGTTAAGTATGTCGTGGAACTAGCAAGAGCATTAGGTTCAATGCCTGGAGTTTATCGCGTTGATTTGCTTACCAGACAAGTAATGGCACCAGATGTGGACTGGACGTACGGTGAGCCAACAGAGATGCTAAATCCATTAAACTCTGACAACAACTTGAATGAAACTGGAGAGAGTGGTGGTGCATATATAATCCGCATCCCATTTGGCCCTAAAGATAAGTACCTCTCTAAAGAAGTCCTGTGGCCTCATATACCAGAGTTTGTTGATGGTGCTCTAGGCCACATTTTGCAGATGGCCAAGAGCCTCGGAAAGCAAATAGGCAGTGATCAACCACTCTGGCCTATTGCTATCCATGGACACTATGCCGATGCAGGAAACTCTGCAGCTCTCCTCTCTGGTGTTCTGAATGTGCCAATGGTTTTCACTGGTCACTCACTTGGACGTGATAAGCTAGAACAACTGTTAAAGCAAGGGAGGCAATCGAGAGAGGAGATAAATTCAACATACAAAATAATGAGGCGTATAGAGGCTGAGGAGATAACTATTGATGTTTCTGAGGTAATAATTACGAGCACGAGGCAGGAAATAGAAGAGCAATGGCGTCTCTATGATGGTTTTGATCCTGTTTTGGAGCGTAAACTTCGAGCTCGTATTAAGCGTAATGTTAGTTGCTATGGAAGGATAATGCCTCGGATGGTTGTAAGTCATTTATGCGCGTACTTTAACCAAGCACAAAAATCTTTGCCATTATTAACATAAAGTTGTAAGCCTAAAACTTTAAAATATCAGGTAATTCCTCCTGGAATGGAGTTCCGTAATGTTGATCCCCACCAAAGTGAAAATGATGATAGTTTTGGAGCTTCAGATCCTCCCATTTGGTCAGAGGTTTAATCTATTCTCTGTTTGCTGAATTTACATCCTTATGAACAGTTGTTTGATGATCATGCTTTCAATCAAACTATTCTATATCTCCATGCAGGACTAGGTGGAAAGTTTGAGTGAAATCTTATATTGAGTGAACCAATAAACTTCGCACTATATCTTTAGCTCTTGGTTTTCCTCTTTGTTGCAGATCATGCGATTTTTTACCAATCCGCACAAGCCTATGATTCTCGCTCTTGCTAGGCCAGATCCTAAGAAAAATTTAGTCACTTTAGTCAAAGCATTTGGAGAGTGCCGTGCTTTGAGAGACCTTGCAAACCTTGTACGTTGTAGCTCTTGAATTTCCATTTCCCTTACTCAGTGCTGAGAAATAAGAAATGCGTTGAGCTGTTGAAACAGCACACTTATGGCTCTGTTTCCAATTGCTTCTTTGTTTTCTATATCATTTTGTTGCAGACTTTGATAATGGGTAACAGGAATGATATCGATGATATGTCTTCTACAAGTTCATCTGTCCTTCTTTCCATAATCAAATTGATTGACAAATATGACTTGTATGGTCAAGTTGCGTATCCCAAGCATCATAAACAATCTGATGTACCTGACATATACAATCTAGCTGCAAAAACAAAGGTATGAATCTCATGAAGTTGAATCTATACTTCAATTAGCAATGACTCGCTATTGGTAAACCTTTTCTTTTTGTAGGGCGTTTTCATAAATCCAGCATATATTGAGCCATTCGGTCTCACCTTGATTGAGGTAAATGCAGACTTCCTTTTCTATGATAATCTAATTTATCTTTTTATCTAATGACCAAACCTGTTCCTGCTAAACAGGCAGCAGCACGTGGTCTACCTATTGTTGCCACAAAAAATGGTGGTCCTGTTGATATTCATAGGGTATATCATTTCTCCATGGTTACTTTAGTAGGTTTATATTATGCTATACATTCCACATTAACCACAAAAAAGTTGTGTAGGTTCTTGATAATGGAGTGCTAGTCGATCCTCATGATCAGGAGTCCATTTCTGATGCTCTAATGAAGCTTGTTGCTGATAAGCAACTTTGGGCAAGATGTAGGGAGAATGGGTTGAGAAATATTCATCGTTTTTCATGGCCAGAGCATTGCAGGACATATTTAGCCCGAATAACAAGCTGCAAGCAAAGGCAGCCAAAATGGCAAAGAAATGACAATCCCTATGCATATTCAGAAACTGACTCTCCTGGAGGTTCCTTGAGAGATATTCATGATCTATCGTTAAGTTTAAAGATATCATTTGATGGTGATAAGAATGAAGGGATTGGAAACTTAGTTCTGAAAGGCCAAGAAATGGCTAAAGATAAGGAAAACCAGGTCAAGAGTACACCGCTGAAGTTGTCAGCAAATGAAAAACCAGAAAATTGCCGGGTTTCATCTTTGGGGATGAGGAAATTCATCATCGTCATTGCTGTGGATTGTGATTCATTGGCTGATATTCTGGAGAACGCCAAGATAATATTTGAAGCTAGTAGAACAGATAAAGATTCTCAGTCTATTGGCTTCATTTTATCTACATCTTATAGTATGTCCTATATAAACAGTCTTCTGGAGAAGGCTCGTTTAAAGTCCAGTGATTTTGATGCATTCATCTGTAACAGTGGGAGTGAAATATACTTCCCATCTCCCAGCAGTGAACAAAATTCCCCTGAATCACAGTACATGGTAGATACTGATTATCATTCTCACATTGATTATCGTTGGGGTGGAGAAAGCTTGAGGAATACTTTGGTTAGATGGGCTGCTTCTGTCAATGAAAAAAATAAAGACAATAAAGAACCTGTCATCTCGGAGCTCGATTCAGGAACTTCACATTGTCATGAGTTCAGGGTGCGGGATCTATCACTGGTAAGTAGAATCAGGAGAGCTTCATTGAGTTTCTATTATTATTATTAATAATAATAATAATACTAATATTATTATTATTATTATTATTATTATTATTATTATTATTATTATTA
>JAPKLY010000132.1:103250-193851 GCA_026898435.1 Prunella vulgaris | reverse complement strand
ATTATTATTATTATTATTATTATTATTATTATTATTATTATTATTATATGCCACTCTTTTCTGTCTCCAACAACATGATGAAACCTTGTGTGCACATTTTGCTTCAATCTATGTAACTTTATTATTTTGCTGCAGATTCCTCCTTTCAGGGAACTTAAGAAGTTGATGAGAATTCAGGCCCTGAGATGCAATGCTGTATACTGTGAGAATGGTGATAAGATAAACATGATCCCCGTTCTTGCTTCTCGAGCTCAGGCCCTTAGGTACAATATTATTGATTTTTACTAATGCTCAAGACTTGTGTTGTATTTGTAGACTTCTTCTTACAATGACAAAGTTTTATAGCCGACCCCTCATAGTGGGATGGATAAAAACTTAGTTGATGCTTGGTTCAAAATTTTCAGTGAAAATGGTAACGAAAAACTTTTTCCCCTCTACGTTCCCATAATGAAATATGTTGGAGAAGAGCTCGTCCCAGTGGTGGCTACTCTATCAGAATTTTGCTCTAATTTAGGAATAGTGGGACAAAGAATGATTGTTGATTTAAAAAGTGGATTTTTTTTTCTTTTTAAAAAAAATGATTTCATGGTTATTGTCATTATCATTCTCGTTGAGGAATTTTGAACCAAGTGTCCAATATGTTGGTGTTAGTATTGTTAACAAGGAATTGGGATGGTGCAGGTATTTGTACGTGCGATGGGGGGTAGACTTGTCGAACGTTGTGGTTTTTGTTGGAGAGTTGGGAGATTCTGATTACGAGGGATTGCTTGGTGGAATACACAAAACAATAGTTCTAAAGGGATGTGGTCTTGGTTCAAGTAAAATCCATGCCAACAGATACTATCCTCTGGACCACGTCGTCGTGACCAACGACCCCAAGAGCGTGGAATGCCAAAAATGTGATAAGGATAGTATTAGAGAAACGCTGCAAAAACTGGGTGTTCTCAAGGTTTAGCTGCAGGTAATCAGACTCCTCTTCTTCTCTCAACGGTACATTCCCTTGAGTTTTTGGCATGTATTTAATATTATATATGATTCTTGTTCAGGCTCTGCTTGAATTGTGAAAATAAATTAATTTGGTTTTACGTTGTTAATACGAAAATATAATTACGTAGGGCAAAGATGGAAATGAACATTTTCTGGGTTTATATTTTTAAGGGAGATGGGGCAGTCAAGTCCTACTCGTTTCAATGACAACCGGATTTTCTGACACTTAGATTTGCATTCGATTGTAACATTATACATGCTACGGTTACAAGCACAGAATTAATTAAATCAAATTAAAAGCACATAAATCCAATTCAAAAAAAAATTTTGAAACTACGATGACTTTATATTCAATAAGGTAAATTCTGTAATTGGTGTGTAATTTTAAATGGTATTATAATTATTTTTACTGAATAATATTAGTTATTTTTATTAAATAATATTAGTTGTATTCATTAAACAGTAGTATATGGTCAATCTATTGAGCAACGTCATTTTGTGAACTGGTACATATTAGAGTGTTGATCATTTAACATATGACTCTTCGGGCCATCGTGATGTCAGTGGCCAAATATGCAGAAGACTGAAATATCACTGCATCGTGTGTGCACAACATGCAACCAAACTTTTACTATTTATGTGTAAGAGTATAACTATACGTATTAAATAGCAAAACTGCATATAATTAGCATAATCCTCGAATGTTAATCATGAAGTTAATTGAAAATTGGTTTGGGATTTGGAAAAAAATAAATCTTGTGTATCTTGAAAAAATTATTGTAATATTTAAAAACATTGTTAAATTATGTTGTTGGTAAGAATAAGTTGTGGTGTATATGCATCTAAAATAATACACACCAACTTTTTTTTTTGTTGGTGTTACATAGAGATGAAACTAGCATTCAAGCCAGTGTTTTCATAACCGGACCGGTGACCAAACCGGACAAGACACCGGTTCACGGTTCAACCGGTTGGATCGACGGTTCAACCGTTAAAATAATTTATACCTATTTTTTAGTATTTTATATGTTAAATAAAATAAATATCCACTTGTAAAATTAAATAAAAATAATAGAGTCATAAAATAACAATACAAAAGAGACAAAATAACTCAATCAAAATAGATTTTCTTTAATATCTTCTTAGTTCTTCAACAGTTGAGATTTTTTTTCTCTGAAAAATAAGTTTTTGGGTTTTGGTTTGATTAGGATTAAGAAGATAAATAAAAATAAGTAAAAAATATAAATATTAATATTTAAAAAAAAAAATACCGGTTTAACCGGTTCAGCCCGGTTTTGAGCGGTTTTGACCAGTTTTGAGCGGGTTTGACCGGTTCAACCGTAAAAACGGTTTTTTGGGTGTAACCGGACCGGTTCCGTGACCGGTTCCCGGTTCAACCGGTTGAACCGGCCGGTTCGGTCCGGTTCTGAAAACAGTGATTCAAGCATTCGAAAAGAAAAAAAGCATTCCCTCCTGTTTCAGGGGATTTGTACTCATTAAATTTTACATTTTTTTAAATAAAATATTATTTTTAAACAAAATAGTGATATACGGGTAAATATATTATAGTTATGACAATATATATGTAAATGAGTTTTTTGCATTTTTTGTCCCACATGATATCTATTATTTTAGAATTGGTCCCATACATTTCATTATTGGTCGCATACGATTTTTTCATGGACTTATAGTCCCAAATATTGCACGTGTAGTCTCAGACGTTACAAAATTTACATATTTGGTTCCAAACATTGACGACTCCGTTAAATACAAAGTTTGCAGTGTTAGTCCCATAAGATTTACTCTTACTTAATTTTGTTTAACCCATTAATATGTATTTTCAGATTTAGTCCCATTGAATTTTTAAGTGCACAATAAAAAATTTCATAAATGTTAAAGAATTAAATTTTAAATATCAATAAAAAAATAGAATTCTGAAAATAACCATAATAAATAATTAAAAAATAAAATGATTCTTCAAAATAATTAAATTAAGTAGTATTTAAATAAAATCATTTAAACCTAACTAAAATCTGGAAAAATTAAATAAATCAAGTAAAATAAAAAATTAAGTTTGAATTTAAAAAGATATATATATATGTACTAGAAAAATCTTCAAAAAATATTAAATTTAAAAAAAAAATCTTAAAAAAGTAGGCCAAAGTTTAATAAAATCAGATTTTTTAAAAATCAACTAGACTTCATAAATGATTAAATTAAAAAATAATTATATTTTAATTATTATTTGTCTTGAATTAAAATTGAAATTTTTTAAAATTAAATTCTTAGTCCTAACTATTTTTTAAGATTTAGTTGAATTTTTTTAACTATTTATTAAAGATTTAATTTTAATATTTTATTATTTGAAGATTTAGTTAATTTATTTTAATATTTTTTAGATTTTATTCAATATTTATATCCTATAGGACTTATTGTGCGAATAAAAAAATCAATAGGACTAAATCTGAAAATACAAATTAATGGGTTAAACACAATTAAGTAAGAGTAAATCTTATGGGATTGCAAACCTTGCATTTAACGGATCCTTCAATATTTAGGACCAAATATATAAATTTTGTAAGGTTTGGGACTACAAGTGCAAGAAAAAAAAAATCGTATGAGACCAATAATAAAATGTATGTGATCAAACCAGGTGAGTTAGCTCACCTGGCCACCGGGCTCCTCACTTGAGTTAGTGACCCGGGTTCGATTCCCTTTGGGAACGAATAGGAGGGAGGTATAAGGATGGCTTGAAGATATGAGTGAATTGAGACTTGGTGCACGAGTTCAAAATATATATTAAATTAAGAAACTCACATATGCACCAAAGTGCCTTTATACTTGGGAGATTGATAACGGACAATGTACTCATCGGATACGAATACTTACATTGGCTAAAAAATAATAGAAGTAGAACAGGTTATGCAACACTAAAGCTCGACATGTCGAAGGCCTATTATAGAGTGGAGTGGGAATACGTGAATTATGGGGAAAATAAATTACAACAACTAAAACTATCTTGAGGGTAAGAATGAAGCAGGATCATGAACTGTACTTGGGGCTACAAACCATATCTATGCGAAAAAAAAAAGAGTGCAATTTGGATTCCTAAAAGAAAATATAGTAGTACAAATAGTCGAAAATCATGTGAACAAAAAAGTCAAAAATAAAATAAAATAATTAAGATGGAATTGCTACGGTAAATATCAGATATGAACAGTGCATATGATCACATCATCTAAAACTTTTTACAATGCATTAAATGCACACCTATTTAAAAATAGTATACAAAGTATAATCAATGTATATTTTAGAATACTGATATAGTGAAAAATACTTTTATAATCTCATATATTAATGTTCACAAATAAACTTAACTTTATAAAAAGTTTTGCACCTACATGAATTGATTTGGACTTACAGAACATAAATGCGTTTTGTTTATGTAAAAAGGACATACATGTTATTGCCCCTAAAATATGTAATTCATTCCATTAAAAAAATAAAAAAAATTATTAGGAGAAAAATATGTAAACTTATCTTATTAGATGAAAAAATATAAAAACGTAATTATTTCAAATATTATAAAATTTTAAAATTAAAAACCCTTTCGTTACACATAAAATTTGTATTCAATTAATAACAAAAAAAATATGTAAAAATCAAAATATTATATTTAATAATAATTTTTTTTTTAAATTATAAAATTTAACACACAAACTCTCCCTCGAGATTTTATATACCTTATGTATTGCAAGAGTTTATCTTGACATTTTTCATTTCAATCCATTCAAACTCTATTTTCACACCCTTAAAATAAATAAAACTCAATATAATATTTATATTATACCGACAAAGAGAAAATAAATTGTTTATATAATATTCACATTTTACATAATTATTATTAAATATAGTATTTTGAATTTTATATATTGTTTTACAATTTTTAATTACATACAAATTTCATGTGTAATGAACGGTAAATGTTTTCATAATTTTCTTCTAATATGATAAATTTTCATATTTTCTCTTCTAATAAATTTTTTATTTATTTTTCTTAAAATTATGTAATTTATATGATAAAATTATTAAGTTTATAATATAGATCTATAATAAATACATAACAAACTTAATCCATATGTAATAGCGTGAAATGTTGTCACACTAGTGTACACATGTGAAATTATTTTTTTATATATTTTTTTTTCACATCATATTATATATATATATATATATATATATAAAATAACAAAATTTTATATTAAAAAATATTTTTTGAATGAGAAATACTATGGAAAAAAACGTTTTCCACCATATTCAAGAAGGACTTGAAAAAACTGTGCTAATGGTACTAAAAAACCAAAAAAGGTGGTGTATTTATATAGAATTAAGTGGTGATATTCGGTACAATGAACACAGTTTTTTCAAGTCCCTCTTGAATATGGTGGAAACCGTTTTTTGCCATAGTATTTCTCATTCAAAAAATATTTTTTAATATAAAATTTTGTTATTTTTTATATATATAATATATGATTGGAAAAAAAATAAAATATAAAAAAGTAATTTCACACGTGTATGCCAGCGTACCAACATTTCACGCGCTTCGGTGAGACACGTTATCAGTTGTTGGTCGAAAAATAAAATGTATCGAATTGAAACTCTTTAAGAGATTGTGATTTTTTATACTAATTGTGAACTCATAATTAAATTGAAAGTTGAGTAAAAGGTGGTGTATTTATATAGAATTAACCAAAAAAATATTTCACTCGTGTACGCCAGTGTGGCAACATTTCACGCGCTCCGGCGAGACACGTCATCCGTTGCTGGCCGGAAAAAAAGTGTGTATCGAATTGAAACTTTTTAAAAGTTGAGAAAATTTATATGAGGCATTCTCATAACATGAAACTACATAAATTAACACTTACCTCTCATTAATATGATAATGAGTTATACTCAATTCGTATCATATCTAGTTATCTCATGTCATGAGACGGTCTCATGCAAGACTAACTCATTAAAGTAATGGTTTGTAATTAATTTTACTAGATTTTTTAAATGAGATTTGTAAGAAATTTATTTTCATGGTTTTATTACATGGAATTTGTACATATTAGATAATGATAATTATTACCTAATATATTACATGATTTTATTACAGTGTGTCATTTTCATATTTCTAAATTTTGTAAGATGTACACATGGCACTAATTTAAAGAGTAGATTTTATATGAAAATATTTCATGATAAATGTATCATGAAATTGTTTTAATATATCAAATAATTGATCAGGTTTATCAAAATATTCATCATAAGTATTAAAAGTTGGACTAATAAAATTTATAACAATTATAACATAATATTATTGATCCAATTTTTTTATACTTTTGATTAAATATTTAATATTTTAAAACTAGTTTATAGATAATATTCATACAAAATTTTATCTAATTTAAATAGTATAACAGGAGATGTAACATCATTACATAATTGGAGAGTTGGCCTATTTTTATAGAAAGTAAATTATTGTACACACCAAAATCACGTGACACAAGATAATAACGGAGTGTTTGTTTAGTGATGGTCACATTCGGATGAGGGATGGATTTTTCCCCATCTCATCCATTTTTCGAATTTGCACATCTCATCACATTCAAGGTAAAGTATTATATACACAATTTTTATGATATAAACCACTTTTTTATATAAAGTTTATATTTATGATTTTTTTTTGTCTTGTTAAAAAGTGGTATGAACCACTTTCATATAATACATACTCTCTAACCAAAATACACATCTACCCCGTGTTATACATCTACAAACATATTTCACATAATTCAATACCAACCACATCAATTTTCTCTTACATATCAAATATATATTTTATTATCTCTTTTTCACATATTTCATATATATTTTTATTTAATCAATATGAACTAATATAAAAATAAGAATTAATTTTAATTATATATATTTTCATATATATTAATTCAAAATAGGGGTAAACTTTAGATATGATTTTAAGAAATTTGAAAATGACTATATTCATTGGATAATATATTTTGTATGACGTATAATACTATTATTATCTTGGAGTATAGTAAGACCTCTACTATTGGTAATTATTTGTGATTTGGAATTAAAGATATATATACACAATTTATTATCAAATTAATTTTTTATTATATACATACACAATTTTTATATTATTTATTATTAATTTAATTTCTGTAAAAAAATATTCATTATCAAGTTTATTTCTTTTTTAAAAAAATTATTTATGTATTACAAAAAATATAATTAATATACAATCATTCAATCAATACTCCACTAACTAACAATAATAAAATAATACATAATCAACTCCAAAAAGTATTGATTTGACATAAAATTTTGTCCACCCTTACCGCATCCAATTCAAATCAAACACAAATAAATATTCACTGGATTTGTCTCATCCATTTTTTCTCCATCTGGATGTGCTCCATCCACCTTAAGACGAAAACAAACACTACCTAAATGACTAAGACAATACTTAAAAAATATCCTACTCTTGTATGTACCAGGTGCACAGTTTATTTTTAAAAAGTTACACAAAATACTACGGAAAAGTTACACATGTTATTACTGAAAAGTGTATATTTAATGGTGTAACTTTTCAGTAATAATTTGTGCAACTATAATATTATAAATATATTTAATAATTATAAAAATAAATAATAGTACAAAATGATAATTCTAATATTAATTAAAGTATAAACGAGTATTAAGAATATATATTGTTATAATAAAATCAATAATAACACTTTAATTTTTATAATCGTAAGAAGTATAAAAAAAATAATTACTATAAATATATATATATTTCACAAATCAATAAAATATTATTGTTAAATAACATTCCATTCTTAATATATATCAATCATACAAATAATTAATCATTCATGTGTCAAATTTTGATTTAATTTGGAAAAGGATCATGCTTATCCAATAAGGATTTATCCCATTAATTAATTTATACTTCCATTTTATTCATGAAAATAAATTCATTTAATTTGGCTATAACTCCATTCACACCTATATGCATATAAAAGCTTTCCATATATGCTCAAAATTCACTCCTATAAATAATAAGCATCCATCACAACACAATCCTACACTAATCAGTCTCAACTTTCAAATATTCCTACTCAAACAAAATGGCCATGGCCTCCACCACAACTTTCCTTTGCTTCCTCGCCCTCCTTTGCTTAGTTGGTTAGTCCATCTCATTTTATTTATTTATTATTTCATGAGTTATATATATATATATATGAGTAGGTCTCTTGTGAATTCTAGTTCACATGAATTTGTATTACAGTTATGTGTAATTACTATAACTGTTATTCATATGTATAACAGTGATAGTGAATATATATAATAGTAATAATGTATACATATGACAGTAATAATTGAGAAGTCGGGTTCATACAAGTTTTTGTCTATATATATATATATATATGATGAATTAATTAATTAATGTGTTGTTTAATTTGAATTAGGCGCGCAAAATCGATGCCCACTGAGCTCGTTAGAGATCGAGCAAAGCCCAGTTGCGCAGAAAGGGGAGTTTAACGTGAATATAACCAACAGATGTTCGTGCGGTATTTATCGAATAGTTTTGGCGTGCCCCAATTTTGAACCACGAAATAAGATCGACCCATCAATCATCGCTAAAGTGGGGAAGGATAAATGTAGCATCAACGACGGAGCACCAATCTATGCCTTTCACTCCTTCAATTTTACTTACGATTCTCCCACCTTTGTTACTTTCACTCTCAATGACTACATTGAAATTTGCTCTTAGATTTTATTTCTCTATACACACACTCATCTTATTATGAATTCAACTAAGTTGTTGCCCACCTTCTTTATTGGAAATATTGAATAATTTTATTGGTATTGTTTGATCAATAAAATTAAGATGTTAAAATTAATTTTTTGAAAATTAATTGATACGAATGTGTTCTACTCATGGAGTGAGTGAATGAATCTAATGCATTCATACTCACAAAACCAATTAATGGTGATTGCGAAATTGAGTCAACAAAATCAATAAGTTAATAACTTTGAATTAGGGAGATTCTTATGCCACATTGGAAAATGGGAATACTAATCTAAATAATATTAGTAAGAAGTCAATGAAGTTAATCAAACTATAGTTGATTGATTGATAATAAAAATTGCCACCCACGCGCCCGTCGAGGAGTTGGCCGTGGACTTGGACCTTGGCAATTGGACTTTGAGTGTATTTGGGCCTTGAGTTAGTGTCCATCTAATTTTTTTAGAACACAAAAATTTTGTGGGTCCAGCCCAATTAAATTGGTAATGAGTCAAATCCATACTGAAACTTGATTTCATTGTACAGATTCAATGAAGCTGACTCCGAGTTGACTCATCACTGGACAGATTCAATGAATCTGAAACTGACTTAGCTCTGACCAATCTTTTATCAGCTAAAAATGACTTGTCAACTTTTGATTGATTGCAATCAATCTTATAACTATTGCTAACGCCAAACATAAGATTAGTCAAACTATTGTATGAACAAATTTAACCATAAAATTTATTGTTGAGAGTATTAATTTTGAATGGTCATTTTGCTAAAGGATATTATTATTGAGCAAGTTTCTTGTGCATCAGTTAAACTATGCAATTCAAGTTCATTTTTAAAAAGTTACACAATTTATTACTGAAAAGTTACACAAATTATTATTGAAAAGTTTCGCCATTAAAGATACACTTTTCAGTAATAACATATGTAACTTTTCAGTAGTATTTTATGTAACTTTTTAAAAATGAACTTGTGTTGCACAGTGTAACTAGTGCATACAAGACTAAGCCATTATTATTTTATTAAAATATATTACATGTAAATCAATTTGACCGTAAAAATTACTCTACACAATTATACCAATTCAATTAAAAAAAAGTTTTTAACTAAAAATGAAAAAAAAAAAGTTACCACCTTATAAAACTCTCTCATTTCCGCACGTTTCATAAGAATTAATGAGTCTCATTTAATATATTCTGGAATTCTAAATTTTTGTCATTAATTTATTTCTATCCTTATTATATCCCTGTGAAGAAGATGTGGCAGAAATTAAATATGTTCATTAAAATAATAAATATCATTAATAATACCTAACTTTTTGTTGAAACATTAACGACGTTGAAACGGTTATATTGGAGAATTTTGCACTTTATTTTTTTTTATAGGAGAAAAGGAATTATATTAAATAGTCAGAAGTGGGGGCATAAGGAATACCCTATATTACAAGTTCACAGCAAACATAATCCACAACAATCTCAAATTCAAAATACTACTCACTCAACCAATGCACCTAGCACATCTAGACCAATCACTAAAACTCATGTTGCTCAAATTTAGACTACTAACTCGAAGCCAACTCCAAACTCTACTTTTTAACTCCGTCAACATTTCCTCCACTGAGGTCGATCTATTTTCAAAGATAGCTTTATTTCTAGACTTCCAAATAAGACATATCAAACATTCCCAGATGCACCCAAGTATTGACATGCCTATTTTCTCATGATATAGATTACTAAAGAATATGAGATTTGTAGAAGGTTTGGACGATAGGACCAGGGACGGATTTACTCAAGGGCTGCACTGGGCTAAAGCCCAGTGCAGGCCCTAAACTTTCCCTATATTTATATACCCATTTATAATTAATATTTAATAAAAGCCCAGCCCAATTTGTTCAAATATAATTGGTAAGTAGCAGGGCCCTTTATATTAGAATTAGTCTATTCTCAGTGTATATATACTAATGGGCTATGGGACGGATTCACACAGTATATATATAATTGCTTATTAAAATTAATATTACTAATGGGCCTGGCCAAATATACCTAATATATTTATATATATATATAAGACTTTTAAAGTTTTGAAATAGAAAGTTTCTTCCAGCAGGAGTTCGTGTCCTTCAAGAAAAAAAAAAGCTCCCGAGTTGTGATGCGTCTCTTGCTTATTTCGGTGCAGGTAATTCAATTTTTTTTAATAATTATATTTAATTCTTAAAGCATAAAGTATTATAAATCATTAATAACGAAGAGCAATTTTTTAGAATTTTGAGAATTAGGGTTTTCTTAAAAAATTTTACCCACATCATTCAAGATAATTGTTTTTTAAAATACATTTAGTATATTTTGTTTATAATATTTTTATGTTGTTATTTGGTTTGTTAGAGATGAACGTGTATTTAGTGTATTGATGAATTTTATGTTTTGAGAGAGAATTTTCTAAGGATATAGACATAGACTCAGTTATTGATAATTTTATGTTTTGAAATCTCGTAGGGCACAACTTATGTGAACATCGAAATATTTTGTTATATAGATTTTTTTAACGTGTCGAAGCATTTATTTTTTAGCCCACCCCACTATTAATTCCTGGATCCTCCCCTGGATAGGACGGTCCGCACTCCCACCCATTCACAACACTTCATCCACACTACATAAGAGAATTTGCATTAAAAAAGGATATGTCAAACCGTTTCTTTCTTCTCCTTGCAAAAGACGCACTTCAAATCCATTTCTAGTGGCAAAATCTTTCTTTGTTGTAGTTCAGAGATTGGTGGTAGTCTTTCCCAAATTACTCTCCAAGCGTGCACCTTTACTTTTGTTGGAATCATCTTACTCCAAATCAATTTGAACACCTTCTTTTCTTCCCTGTCTTCTGCTTGATCCCACCAATATAGCCGATCATACACCTCTCTCGTGACGTATCTTCCATGTGCTTCCAATTTCCATCTCCAAGTATCTTTCTCATTTCTCTTTGGTGGGTACCTGCTCACAACATTAAGCAATTCATTAACACTCTCACTCTCTCTCTCAAATAAATTTCTCCTCCATTTTAACTCCCAACTCCACTCATCACCCCTCCACACCCCTAACTCGCTCACTCTAGCTTTCTTTTCTTGAGTTAGAAGGTGCAGCCTAGGAAAACTATCTTTTAGAGGCCTCTCCCCAGCCCACCTCTCATCCCAAAACCATGTATTGCTCCCTATCACCTAACACATTCTCTAAATTGTTAAAAAACCACTCGTCACTCCCTACTCCAACAGCCTTAATAATCTCTCCCTACCACCCTATAGGATTAGTCTCCCTCCTCGACCCAATTGCACCTAAACATCTCCCCCACGAAACCCCCCATCTCGACTCTATCACCCTAGCCCATAAGCTTTCTCTCTCACAATAAAATCTCCATACCCACTTCCTCAATAGAGCTTTATTAAAACATACCAAGTCTTTTACCCCCAGACCCCCAGAATCTCTTTGTTTGCATATGGTAGACCACTTAACCCAAGCTATTTTGTTTTCTTTCTCACCCCCCCCCCCACCTCAAAGAAAGTTTCGTTGCAATTTAATAATTTCTCTCACCACTATTTTGCACTTTTGATCCATAGGTCATGCTTGATCGCGATTTTGATCCCAAAATTAGTACTTTTAGTCTCATTCGCACATTTTATAGCACTTTTAGTCCTGCCGTTATAACACCGTTGACTTTTTACACTTTTGGTCCCAAACTTTCAACAAGACATATTTTATATTTTTTGCATTTTTTGACCCAGAATTTTATTTATTAATTGTTTATGAATTTAATTATATATAAAGACCAAATTGAGTCATATTTTTTAAATTTTATCTAATTGATTTTTTTCATTTCTAATTCTTTTATATATGTATTCACCAACTTTTTTTTTTATTTTATAAATTTAGTAATTTAGACTATTATAAATTTATAATTTATTAATTTTTTATGAATTTAAATGTATATATGTTTGAACCAAGTCATATTTTTTAAACAAATTAGTCCATGTAATTTTAATTGTATATAAGTCTAAATTAGTCATATTTTTGCAAATTTGGTCCTAGACTTTATTTCTAATTCATTTATATAAATATTTTCATCAATATATATTTTTATTTTATAAGTTTAATATTTTAGACTATTATAAAAATAAAATTTATTAATTTTTTTTATGAATTTAATGGTATATAAGATCAAACTGAGTTATATTTTTAAAAAAAATTAACTAATTAATTTTTTTTATTTCTAATTCATTTATATATATGTGTTTTCACCAAAACTTCTTTTCTTTCATTTCATAAATTTAGTAATTTAGACTATTATAATTTTATAATTTATTAGTTTTTTTATTTCTAATTCATTTATATATATGTTTTCACCAACTTATTCATTTATATATACTTTTTCACCAATTTAATTCCTTTTTAAAAATTAATCTAATTAAAAAATTTATTTCTTCATTTATGCATATGTTTTCACCAACCTATTAAATTTTAAAAATATTTATATAAATAAATTAAAAACAATAAAAAACGTATTAGATAAATTTAAAAAAATGCGACTCAATTTAAACTTGTGTAAAATTAAATTAATAAAAATAAACAAATTATAAATTTATAGTAGTATAAATTGTTAAATGTGGCTATCATACGTTCAATAACCTTTTGAACTTGAGAAGCTTTACGAGATATGATAGGTTGTGTTTAATACTTGCAATTGATGATCAAGACTATGAGGGGCGAATAATATTGAAATGAGCGTAACTGGGCAACTGAGGTGCAAACAACTATAAAAATGGGTGAATGGTTGAGTTGCTAGGCGAACAACTGTGTTGGAACGAGCAGTTGTGTGTATTGGTGAGCAACTGAGCCAATAGGCGAACAACTACTCAAAATTGGTGAGCAGCAGTGTAAATCGGCGAACAATAGTGCAATTGTGCTAGTTGACGATCAATCTTAAGGGTTTTTTGAGTTGGTGCTAACAATCTTAAAAATTTCTTGAAGCAACACTAACAACTTTAAGGATTTCTTGAGGCAGCGCTAACAACCTTAAGGATTTCTTGAGGCGGCGCTAGCAACCTTAAGGATTTTTTTTAGGTTGATGCTAACAACCTTAAGGATCTCTTGAGGCGATGCTAGCAAACCTTAAGGATATCTTGAGGCTAGCGCTAACAACTTAAAGGATTTCTTGAGGATATATTAACAAATTTAAGGATTTCTTGTGCTTCAAATTACAGTGGGGAGCAGCCTCCAGGATTTCTCGAGCTCCAAATGATTTTGTTGAATCAGAGGTTCAGACCCTTCCTCTAGCGTCAAACTATTGATAACCTTTTCGTAGCAGGTGAGTTATGTAGCTTAAATCAACAAGGTTATCAAACAAAACATAGAATTAATGATTCTTGAATGTTGAGAAGATAAGCAAGTAAGGTGTCACATTATAAACAAGCAGCACGTCATTAGGATGTCAAATTTCAGATCATCTGTTAAGAAATCGAAGTTATATATATATATATATATATATATAGTTAATCACGAGGCGACCTCTAATGCAAAAAGGGGCAAGCAACCTTAGTAGTAAAGTTGCTCCTCACCTCCATTAAGATAGGGAATTTGTTCGATCAACGTTAGGTCCAATGGTGTCCAACATCGCGCTCAATATTGCACCTAATAGCTGGTCGCCACCAGGCCCAATTGCTCGCCAAAACAAAGGTTGTTCGCTCAATGTTGGGCCCAATATTGCACCTGTTCACCCTTAATTGAAGCTGCTCTCCTAGGATGCAAAGTTGCTCGCCATTTTCATGTACTTGCTCGCCATCTCCACCATCTGCTCATCTAAGACGAGCAAGCAACTAAAATTAGAGTTTTTTCATGATTAAGAAAGCCTTTGTAGTTATCTTGAAGGACACGTGTTCCGTAGTGGCAATAGGAGAGGCCACCTCGTGGTTAACCATGTCCTATATATGTAACTTCAATTTCTTAATAGCTGATCCAAAATTCGATATTTTAACGATGTGCTACTTGTTGATAATGTGATGTCATAATTTCTTATTTTCTCAACATTCAAGAATCATTAATTTTATGTTTTGTTTGATAACCTTGTTGATTTAAACCACATAACTCACCTCCTATGAAAAGGTTATCAACAATGATACGGTAGCCCTTTTATTTTGATATCTCAAGCACAACAAGTGTATCACATGAATGATATAAAGGGTGGAATATATTGGAAAATTACAATGAAAGTGCTTTATCGTGAGATTTTCAAAGCAATCGTCTTTGTGGAAGCTTTGAATTCCCACAAAAAATTAGGAGTTCCAGCTTTGAGAAAACAAATTATAACTGACATACTATACGAATGAATTCTTGTATTTTGTGTGATGCAATTGAAGAATCAATATAATATAATTTGTTCCTCCATTATAATTGTATCTAATATATATGTTAAATTTGTTTATTTTAAAGTGATTTATACTACATTACAAAATATGAAATTAAATTGAATCACATTTTTATGGATGTATAAATAGTGGAATACCCACCCGCCACAAAATCGAACTTTTGAAACAAATGTCATGACATTTTTATTAATTAAGGAAGATCAGGTCATACTCCAATTGATAAATTATTTCGACATTTTTGGTTGAATTTTCCCCCCGAAAATGCGCGCCTCTAATCTTAGACCATCACCACCGTCGTCGTCCCAGTGCCAAACGCAGCGCTGCAATTCTCTCAATTACCACTCATCTCTCGCATTTTAGCGTGTCAATTTCTTGCAGAGATTGACAAGAGTAGAATGGCGATACATTATGCGCTGGTGGCGCGTGGATCGGTGGTGCTGGCGGAGTTCAGCGCCTCCTCCACGACGGCGAGTTCAATCACCCGTCAAATCCTGGAGAGGATCTCCGGCAACACGGACAACACCAACCTCTCCTACTCACAAGATCGCTACACTTTCCACGTCAAACGCACCGACGGCCTCACCGTCCTCTGCATGGCCGATTCCGCCGCCGAACGTACGTGCCCTAAAATTCCTTCCCCAAATATTTTGGAGGAAACCTTTTTCATTCTGTGAAATTCGATTCTGAACATGTGTAGTGTCATGATCTGGTCATATGTATATTAATCAGGGAGAATTCCATTCGCATTTCTGGAAGAAATTCATCAAAGATTTGTTAAAACCTATGGTCGATCTGCTTTTTCCGCACAAGCATACGCAATGAACGATGAATTTTCTAGGGTTCTTAGCCAACAGATGGATTACTACTCAAATAATCCAAATGCTGATAGGATAAACCGAATCAAAGGTGAAATGAGCCAGGTCCGAAACGTGATGATACAGAATATTGATAAAGTATTAGATAGGGGTGATCGATTAGAGATGTTGGTCGGTAAAACTGCGAATATGCAACGCAACACCGTGCGCTTCAGAAGACAGAGCCGTCGGTATAGAAACGCAGCGTGGTGGGGCAATCTCAAGCTAACGTAAGTTAATTTTGATTCATTTGGATAGACCATGTTGGTTTCGCTGAGTCATTGTAGCTGAAAATGATCTCTCTGATGTTATCTTTTGCTTCTTTGTAGGGTGGCATTGATATTCGTTCTCTTGTTGGTAGTTTATATTATTCTGGGTTTTGTGTGCCATGGACTTACACCGCGATCTTGTTTCAACTGATCAAAGTGAGTCGTCGTGGTTTCTCTTTACTTTACCAATTTGGTTCGAGCTTTTCTTTAATGTATCGATATATATATATACTGGGAAATATTGATCAGAAGATGTTATACGTACATGGAGATGATCTTCAAACTGCGCATGACTCCATAGTTTTGATCGTGTATCCATATGTTTCCTTCCCCGAAGCATTCTTGATTTCTTAATAAATGTCAATCAGATGATCTTTTGCCTCTGTTTTTATCATAAAAGGAAGTGTCATGTTAGGAACTCATAATTACAAAGAACTAATCACTTAAAAGCATGCTTCAGTCATGTAATTTAGTATACATACCATGGATCAATATTGGATTGATTGCTTGTTGATTGAGTTGAGAAAAAAACTATCAAGATTCAATAGTGTGGGAGATGCTGGAGGCAGAGTCCACTGAAGTATAGACATGGATTGGAACCACCCCCTCCTGGTATGCTTTTCATTATAGCAATTTATGTCTTTTATAATATACTCCCGCCCACCCCCATAAACCATTGTTCATTTTTATTTTGCTGTTTAAGGAAATATAATACAAAATGAAATGCAGTACGAGTTGATGCGAGCGGAGGATGTGATGACACAAAGGTCCAGAAATGGATGCAGAAGGCTTCTAACAAGACACGAAATCTTTATGGAAGGAGCAAGTAAAATGAAAAGCTTCGGGTGGAACGGATAAATGATCATTAACTGGCTTCGTATCATACCAGTGGTACACATTCAAATCTTTTTAATGCTTAACAATATTTTGATGTCAACTTTTGTTCTTTAGCAGTTAAGCCAATAGGTATATTTGCATTTGATTCTCAAATTTTTTTATGATATCATGACATTTGAGCAAAGCTTTGCAAGATTATAGATTTTTTTTTTAAAAAAAAAAGGTATTTATCACTCACTGACACATATTCTGTGCATTTGATACAACCCCATGTACAAAATTAATTAATATTTAAGAGTGGTCATTTTTACACTCTTTATTGCCACGTGAACAAAGTAATGGAATTGCCAGAAAATTAGTTCTGTTTTTGGTCCCCATGGTGTACAGTAGTTATTGCACATTACAGCTGCTTTGCTGTGCCTATTGACTTTGAGCTTTGACAAAGATTAAACAACCATATAATTCAAAATTCAACTGCTAAAAATAAAATAAATAAATAATTCAGATTTACAGCTCCAAATCGATGAAAATTGGAAGCCACGGGAAACGTAGGAATTCACTACATTTCTAAATTCTCACTAGTCAGTACTAAACATCTGCCTAATTGTAACCGTTTCTTAATGCGAAATGAAATCAACAGAAAACATAACGACATTCAGACCATGAACTTGAGAAGCCAAAACTGCGAAACTCTCTGTAAAACAAGTTTTTGATGAATCCTCAACTCTTACGATACAACCCTGTTGAGAATTACGGATTGTTAAAGTACTTTTGACGCTAACATTACCAACATTTACGAAAGAAACATGTGTGATACCTCAACAACAATTTCCTAAATATCTTGGCTCCACAAGCATGTAAAGTGGCTTTCCATTCAACCTGTTTTGTCCCTAAAATAGAAGGAAATCAGCCCTTACAAATCTTGTTTTAGTGTCGATTTTTTGCCAATTAAGATCAATTGCTTCTTTTTAGAGCCACAATGCCCAAACCATGGGATTGTAGATTCGAATCACCATTTGTGCAATGATGAAAGTACACGACACATATCATGAATTAAAAACAGTGAAACACGACCCAAATGAAATAGGAGATGTAGGTCTATGTGTGTTTTTATGAAGCGTATCATCGACAAAACCCACAAGTTTGATAATTGACAACAATATATAACCGTATTTCATGAAAATCGAGGCAAACAAAAAGTAGGCTAGGAGTGTTTACCTTAACCTCAGGCACTCCAATAACACAAGCACATTCAACCACCTCACTCCCCAGGCGTTCTTGAAAATAAAAAAACGTTTTTGTGAAGCATTAAACATGTTTTTAACGATGTTTCAAGAATGAAATGTGAAGAAGATAACTGCAACTAAATTTACCTAAAAGTTTGATAGCTGCAGATAGGGTCCCACCAGTTGCAACCAAATCATCAATCACTACAGCCTTTTCCCCTTCTTCTACAGAACCAACATGCATCTCTAAGCAATCCTTACCATATTCCAGATCATAAACTTCAGAGATAACTTTGCCTACACATTGCAAAATCTTATAGTAAAAGACAAGTCATTAAATATCATAACAATTATACCAGGTGGGTTAGCTCACTTGGCCACCGGACTCCTCACTTGAGTGGGTGACCCGGGTTCGATTCCCTCTAGGAACAAATTGGGAGATGGAAGATATAAGGCTGGCTAAGAGTTTATTCTTGGAGTGTTTGGAGACTAGGTGTAACTAACAACTAACATTTACTAATAAAAAAAAACAAAGGATTCAATTCATAGAGATTAAAATATCAAGTGGCATGTAGTGATAGTAATGTTTTTCCCTGCCACTACGGGGACGAAAAGGACCCTTTATACGTCTCAATTGAGGTCAACCAAGAGTCCTACCACGTATCAATCCGGGGACGGACCTAGGATTTTACTTCAATTGACGAACATTTAACTACAATCTACATATAAGATGAAAGGAATCCAATATCCACTCATTTCATCTATCAAGCAGTTGATCAAGTATAGTAAATTGTGGCTCATTCACCATATTTCACTATACATACAGAATTTGTCCACATATCTTAGATTTTGGTGTGGTCCAATATTATCATGACCCACACCTCATTTATTTCTGATCCACCCCAATTGAAGAAGAGACAATTATGAGATTTTAACCCAACACTTTCTTATCTGTGGAGAAAGATACGTATCAGCAATAAAACATCGACCTCAATAAAAGCTCACTATCCGAATACGAAATGCTGTGTTAATGCTTGTGGATTCAAAACATTCGGGCAACCATCAAGGTGAAAACTTGATGTAGAATACATTAATTTTTTTTAAAAAATATCAATCAATTACCAAATCGCTTTAATAATCAAGAATGTTGATTTTTCTGTACCCCAGCTCAATTATAGACCATACAAAGTGATACAATCAATGATAATTAAAATGTAGTTTGGTATGGGTACCTAACAAGAAACACCCTTCACAGGGAGGGGACAGGTCAAAATTAATCAATTAATATGCATTTAATTTGAATATGTGACACATTTGTCTAATAAATGCGATATTGGAGCTGGAAATAAACATACCAGGCAATTTTCCACGCTTTCTCAATGGAACAAATTTAGCACCAATAGCTAAGGCAATGGGTGGACCAAACATGAACCCTCTAGCTTCGATTCCTAAATACAATGTCCAATGTTAGAAATTAGCACAATCATCCCACAATCCAGTGATTAAACCCAGAAATAATTCTTGAAAATTTGAAGTCATATGCAGAAAACAGATCCAGTGTCCCTTAGAACTATTACACAAGAGAAACAGACAAAAAAAACTCACCCACCAACAGACACTAACAAGTGTGTGTAAGTGAGAGAGAAGAGAGAGAGAGAGGACCTGCAACAACAGAGATGCCCATGTCTTTGTATCTCTCGACAAAAATGTCCACTGTGTCTTTGAAAACTTTGTGGTTCAGAAACAAAGGGGTTATATCTTGGAACATGATTCCTGCCAAAATCCAAGAAATTAAAAAAAGAATGTAAACAGAGCGCATGCAATTTGCGCACAGTAAATCAAGAAACACAAAAGCAGGACAAAATTCGGAGACGATTTATAAACAAGTACAAATTAACTTTATCTTTTTCAGAGTGTTAAAACGTCATTATCTCAGAATGTAGATATATAGAGAGATCAAAACCTGGTTTTGGGAAGTGAGGTATCACTCTAATGGCCTCAGAAATCGCCTCAAGCCGTGGGTCTCCCTTCAACCCATTCTCTGAAGCAAACATCTTCTCCTCCTCCTCTCTTTCTCTCTCTATAATCTATATGTATCTTTATATCCCTCTCTCTGTCTCTCCCTATGTCTATGTGACTGAGTATTGACTGAGAACCTGTTATATAGATGAGAAGTGTGAGAGATGCGGGAAAATTTCAAAATTATGGAGTGTAATTGAAATAATATTCTAATCCACATGTTTTTTTTATTTTTATATTCCACAAAAATTTGTACATTATTAAAAAATATTAATTTATATATATATACACTCAGATAACTATTACATGTATTTTCTTTTATATTAATATTTTATTTTTAAATATATTTTTTTTTAATGTAAATTTTCTTGTGTACAATTTCTGTTTGACAAATCAAAGGCAAGAGCTTTGGTATATTTGGATTTACTAAAATATCCTTGTATTACTACTTCTATCCATTAAAAATCTACATTATTGTGTTTGCACAAATTTAAAAAAAAAAAATAAGTAAGAGAGTGTTTATTTATGGATAAACACGTCCGGATAGAGATGAATTTTCCTCTATTTTATCCCAAGATTTAAAAGCAAATCTAATAAGATATCTTAGTTTAGGATGCATCACATCCACTTCTAAAAATGAATGCAGCAACTTTTTAAGATTACAGATCTTACCAAACTTAAGGAAACAATTTTAATAACAAACAAAATTAGGTGGGATGTAACTTCTCCACAAATGTTCTTCAGATAATAATGGTTCACATGAATAAGCATCGATTTCACTGTAAAAGAATTCGGATGACACCATTTTATATATAAAATGTGATACTTATATATATTTCAATAATATTTTTTTAATTTAAATATTATAAAACTTTACAAAAAAATCAATTATTGTCATAGGAGACAATTTCACGTTCATTTCCTAAAATGACCTTCTCTCGTTAAAATTATGTGATCAAAACATAACCCAAAACATGAAAAAAAATATTACTCCCTCCGTCCACCAAATTATTTTTCACCTTTTTTTTATTTGTCCAAAAAAAAATTTCTAATTTTCTTATTTGAAAATAACCTACATTCACAATAAAATTTTGAGTCCCATAATATTCTTACTTTTCTTTTACTTTATCTATCATTTCAATATAATACTACTTTTTATAAAATTTTGTGTCCAAAGAAAATGGAAAAAAAATTCATGAAAGGAGGGAGGAAGTAATATATTATACTCTATGGATCATTCCGAAATAGTTTACACATATTTTATTTTGAATATTTCAAAAAAAAAATTCTGTTTCTCTGTTTAAAAAAAGAAAAAGAAAATTTAAAAAGGGGATAGTAGAAAATAGAGGGTGCAGGTGTTATAGGGAAAATTATTATTTTTGTCCTGTAACTTTACCTCATTTTGATTTTGGTCCTATTAACTTTCAAATTTTGATTTTCGTCCTGTAACTTTACCTCATTTTGATTTTGGTCCTATGACACCCCATTCATGTATAAAAGAGGTAAAGTTATAGGACTAAAATCAAAAAGGGGTAAAGTTATAGGACAAAAATAAAAAAATTGAAAGTTAATAGGACCAAAATCAAAAGGAGATAAAGTTACAGGACGAAAATCAAAATTTGAAAGTTAGTAGGACCAAAATCAAAAAGAGGCAAACTTACGGGACAAAAAAAATATTTTTCCCAGTGTTATATATAAAACGGAGGAGTGGCTTTACGGCTGTATCGAGGTGAGGATAATTTGGTACTTTTGATAAAAATTGACGGCTGTAGAGATGCAGAGAATCAAGGGAGTTCAGCTTTTAAGATTTTATTGTGGTCCCAACTCCCTCCCATCTCCACACTTCCCTATTTCTTTTTATTTCCACCTTTTACCCTTCTCAATGCCCACTAATATAAACATGACGCATTCATTTCTAAAATTATTAAATTCAGGTCTAATATGGTATAGAGGCCATAATATGAATTTTTATATTCTTCCCTTCACAAAAAAAAATATGCTCACATTTTTATACGTGGTTCAATGCAATATATCGGGAGATTTTTTTTTTTTTTATCAGTAAAGAGAACTTTTTATTAATAATAAAATTGGTACTAGAAGCATCCAACAATATAATATTTTGGGACTACATTGAATATTAAATACTTAAAACCATTCTCGGATTATGTAACCAATTCTGCCAGCTACACCGACTAACACCTTGAGCTTTTATAAAGAGCCAACTCCATATCCTTGCTTTTATTTCTTCCAATATTTTTTCAGCAATAAAGACACCATTGTTGAAAATAATATCGTTTCTTCATTTCCATAATACACAAACAGCTCCTAACCAAATGCTTGTTGCAAACCTCTTCCCTTTCAAGATAGAGAAATATGCCACCAAATTTTGGATTGGAGAAATATGTGACACAGTATGTATATTAAACCATTTAGCCACCTCCATCCAAATTCCATATGATAACTTGCATCCAAAGAAGACATGTCTTATGGTTTCTTGTGAGGTCTGTTTGAGTAAAAGAAATATTTATGGAAAATACATGTGATATATTTTTTATAAATATTCTCTTTATTCAAAACGAATCTCACAATATCTCGTAATACCCTCCGATATATTGCATTAAACCACGTATAAAAATGTGAGCACATTTTTTGTGAACGGAGGTGGTATTAGTTTTATATTGTTTAATAAAATATACGAATTAATATTGATTCGATATTTTATTTTATTATCAGATAATAAAATATTCCCCCTGTCCCACAGGAATTTGTATACTTTCCTTATTCGGATGTCCCACACAAATTTGTACACTACTAAAAAAAGAAACATTAATTTACGTGGACACTCACAAAGATATACACATATTTACTCATATGCCACTACTTTATAAATAAAATACATTTTTCTTAAAAAATGTGACGTCCCGTAGCGTGCAAATTCCTACGGGGCGGAAGGAGTATTATATTATACTTTTTTTATTATTCATTTTGAAATAGCTTATCTCGTCTCTTTCTCCCCATAATTTTTGTATGGTTTGAATAATAATTTTTATTCTTATATATCTACATATTATATCATATCTAGTGAAATTATATTTTAAGATTATTTTATGTAATTTTTCTATTATACCCTATCAAATAATATTATATGAATTTTACTTACAAAATCTATAATCTCTTATATTAACTACCAATAACTACCTGAAAGAATACTATGATATTACTAAAAATAATATCATTATACAAATTTTATATAGTAAATAATAAATAGTAGGTTTTGTGAGAAAGAGGTTCACATCATTAACCACTTTCAACAAACCAAAAAAATAATGAACCCATAAATATAAATCTTGAATCACAAAAAGGTTTATACTCCTTCTGGATATACTTTCCAAAAATATTCACTTTATTCATAAACGACTTCATAATATCCCAAAATATCATTCGATATATTGCATTAAATCACGTGCAAAAAAATTTGTATATATTTGGAGGACAGCTGGAGTATAATGAAAATAGTCTATATAATATTTTACAAATAATAAATAAGTTTTATAAACCAATGCAATCCCCCATTCCACACTACATTTGGTTTTGTAGTAACATACCTTATTCAATCCGTTGGAAAAGACTTGGTTGTGGCGGGGAATCCCCGAAAAAAACGGGGACGCAAAAAAAAAAATTCCCCGTAGGTGAGGACAGGGATTGTATTCCCCGCCCCATGGGGACCCACATAAATTATATATATATATAAATAATTACTATATATAATATATATACCTATTGTATATTAATATATTATATATATCATATAAGTATATTATATTATATATTTTATTTATAAATATATATATATATACATATACATGTATAACACATTAATCATTCATGTATGTATAATATATAATATATTAAATTTAATATTATTTATGCATTTTAAATTTTAATAATGTTCTTTAAATTTTTATTCATTTAAAAAAAATTATTATGCTTGTTAAAAAAAATTTAAAAAGTCGCGGGGAACTAGAATTCCCCGCGGGGACGGGTTCCCAGGCGGGGCGACGAGGGGATGGGGGCAAAAATTTTCCCATAAAGTTTGCGGGGGACGGGGATGGGGAATGGTCCCCGACCCCGCCCCGTTGACAAGCCTACGTAGGAATTTGCATTTTTAGAATTTTCACGTTGTTTAAAAGAAATATTTAAATAAAGTGTGTGTCTCTTGTGCACCAGATGCACCGTGCAATTCAAGTGTATTTTTAAAAAGTTACACAATGTGAAAAGTTACACAAATTATTACTGAAAAGTTACACCATTAAAGATACATTTTTCAATAATAACTTATGTAACTTTTTAGTAGTATTTTGTGTAACTTTTTAAAAATAAACTTGAATTGCACTGTGCACCTTGTGCATATAAGACTAGGGCTTAAATAAAATAGTGATATGTTGGTAAATATGTGTATAATTATATGAGTGTGGATACAAAATAATATTACATTCGTCTCACAAAAGTTTGTATACTTTCCTTTTTAGTTTATCCCACAAAAGTTTGCATATTACCAAAATGAAAATATTTAGGTTAAGATAGGATAGGATTTAAAGTGGAATTTGAATAATTAATGTAGGGGTATATTAGGGAGTGTTCGTTTTAGGATGTGTCCATAGCGATGGAGGATAGATTTTACCTCAATCTGTTCGACTTTTCGCATTTGCACATCTCATCTCATTTAAAATACACGTTCACACCTCTATTATATATTTAAACACCTATTTCACATGATTCAGTATCAATCACATCAATTTTATTTTACACATCAAATATTATTTTATTTATCTCTCTTTTACATATCACATATATATTTTTACTTAATTCTCTCTTTCATATCAAATATATATTTTTATTTAATACTCTCATTCATGTCAACTATATATTTTATATAGACAATTAGTATAAAAATATAAATTAATTTTAATTATATTTATGCACATTAGAACATTTTAATATATATATATATATATATATATATATATATATATATATATATGTGTGTGTGTGCAGTCATCAAACATTTATAATATATACATAATTTATTATCAAATTATATAGACATACTTTATCATATATAAACACAATTTTCATATTATTTATTATCAATTTATATTATCTAAAAAATTATTTATTATCCACTTTATTTATTTTTTAATGATTTATTATATATTATAAAAATATAGTCAATATATAATCATTTAATTATTATCTCACTGAATAAGAATAACAAAATAATATATCATAATCACTAAAAAGTATTAATTTGATATAAAGTTTTATCCACTCCTTTCACATCAAACCCAAAACCAAACACAAACTTATTATTCAAATGATTTGTCTCATCTACTTTTTTCCTCATCAACATGTGCTCCATCCACCTCCAAATTAAAATAAACACTAAAAATATTGTTTTAGGATGTGTCCATCTGGAAGGGGATGAATTTCCTCTATCTCATCCACTTTTTGAATTTGCACATCACATCTCATCCAAATATACATTCACCCATATTATACATCTGCACACTTCAAATATATCTTTTATTTATTTCTCTTGTACATATCACACATATATTTTTATTTAATTCTCTCTTTCATATCAAATATATATTTTATTTAGACAATTAATATAAAATATAATTTAATTTTAATTATATTTATATTTATATACATTAGAATATTATAAAAATATATATATGCCATGACACATTTATTATATACACATAATTCATTATCAAATTATTTATTTATTATATATAGACATAATTTATTATACATATACATACAATTTCTAGATTATTTATTATCAATTTAAATTATTCATTATCAAGTTTATTTCTTTTTAAAATTAATTATATTATGTATAATTTATTATTCACAAGATTTGTCTCATTCACTTTTTTCCTCATCCAAATGTGTTTCATCCATCTACAAACGAAAACAAACACTAAGTTTGTGTTTATTTTGGGATTTAAGTGTGCGGAGCAAGTCAATTTTTAGAATCTAGAGATTTTGAGTAAAGTATGAATAGTTAATAGGGTTTATATTTTTATATGTTCAATAAGTTGTCACATTTTTTAATTCGGTCCACACATTTCACACTTTTTGAAATTGGTTCTATACGTTTACAATTATTTTGATTTTAGTACATTTACATGTTACAATAGGTTGTGTAGCCGGTTGTCTCCACCTAGAAATATAATTTAATTTTGCATTTGATTTTATATGTGTTAACTGTGTAATTAATTTAATTTAATTTTTATTTTTATTTCATTGAAAATTATTTTCATTTGGTGGGGCTTATTAAGATGGATCGAACTCATTAAGGGGGGTGGGTCTTGACTTGAGTATAATAAAATGAGTCTGGATTATTAATACAATTTGGAATCATTTTCATTTGGAGATCGAGAACCAAAATCGGGAGCAGCTTCTACAAAATCAGGAGAATCAATTCGTCCATTTTTATTTGCAGCAACCGTAACTCCATTCCAAGATAAGGAAATCATTCGGGTTTAAAAAATGTTGTCCACCACTTATTCATTCTCCATAGCACGACGTAATTACACTCTCTTCATTGTGGGGTGGAAGCTCAAATACGCACCTCTTGAACTGAAGAAAATCTGGGTGGAAGGTAGTTTTGAAACAATCTATTTTTACAGCTTATTTTGAAAACCAGGTGGAAGCATCTAGTTACAAAACCTATTGTAATCGGTAAATGTACTAAAATCAAAATAATTTTAAACATATAGGACCAATTTCAAAAAGTGTGAAACAGGTGGATCGAATTAAAAAATGTGACAACTTATGGGGCATATAAAAATATAAACCCTAGTTAATATATGTGTTTGTTTTGGGATTTGAATAGGATGATATTTAACTTTATGTCAAATCAATATTAGGTTTTATAGGTATTTGTAGGATTGATTTTATAGGTATTTATAGGTGTTGAATGAATATGAAATTTTAAAATTAGATTTTAAATCTCAAACTCCTATGAGATTGGGAGCGCAAAGTCTTAAGTTCATATGTGCTAAACTCAACCTAAGGAAAAAAATATTGTTTTAGGATGTGTCCATCCGGATGGAGATGTATTTCCCCTCCCCCCCCATCTCATCCACTTTTTAAATTTGCACATTTCATCTCATCCAAAATAAACATTCAACCATATTATACATCTATGCACCTATTTCACATAATTCAATATCACATTAATTTTATTTTACACATCAAATATATTTTTTATTTATCTCTCTTTTACATATCATATATATATATTTAATTCTCTCTTTCATATCAAATATATATATTTTTATTTAATCGTCTCATTCATATCAAATGTATATATTTTTATTTAATCCTCTCTTTCAAATCAAATATATATTTTATTTAGGCAATTAATATAAATATAAAAAATAATTTTAATTATATATATACACAATAGAATATTCTAAAATATATTTATGTCATCTCCCATTTATTATATATACATAACTTATCATCAAATTATTATTTATTTTATATATATACACAAATTTTATGTTATTTATTATCAATTTAAATTATCTAAAAAAATTATTCATTATCGAGTTTACCTTTTTAAAATTGTTTATATTATATATATAATGTATTATTATATTACAAAAATATAATCAATATGCAATTTACAATTATTATCCCACTAACTAATAATAATAAAATAATACATCATCATCATTAAAAAATAGTGATTTGACATAAAGTTTCATCTGACCCGTACCATATTCAATCCAAACCAAACCCAAATTTACTATTTACATGATTTGATAATAAATTATAAATATATATAATAACTAAATAATCTGAAGTGTAAAAAATAATTAAACAATACAATATAAAACTTTAATACCAAATTATAAATAATTACCAACAGTAGAGGTCCTGTTATACTCTAAAAAATATGTTAGTTGCCTTAATATATATAAAAAATATAAAATTAAAATTAATTCATATTTTATATTGGTTGCCTAAATAAAATATATATTTTATATGAAATAGAGAATTAAATAAAAATATATATTTGGTATGGAAGAGAGAATTAAATAAAAGATATATATATATATATATATATATGACATGTAAAAGAGAGATAAATGAAATATATTTGATGTGATTGATATTGTATTATGTGAAATACGTGTGTACATGTATAATAGCGGTTTAATGTGTATTTTGAATGAGATTGGATGTGCAAATCCACAGAGTGGATAGGACCGGGGGGGGGGGGGGAGGTCCTTTATCTGGATGAGAACATCCTAAAACAAAATCCATCCCCATCCGGATGGACACATTCTAAAATACTTTAAAACAAGATTTGTATGCATCCTATTTCCATATATCATATAAAAAAATTATTTCTCTTTTCTAAATCTTACAACAGGATAATTCTTTTATTTTAATAATCTAATGTTAATGGGCTTATATTGGACTACTTGAGTGGCCTTTAGGAGAATTAATATTAGACATCTCAATGGGCTCAGAAAAATCAATATTGAGCCACAATATATTTCAGCCCATTAATATTAATTTACTCTACTAAAGAATTCATTCTACACTATCCAACCTAACCCATATTATACTATATGGCTCCCGATTATTATTTTTGTGTTTAAGATTTTACATCCTTTAACTAATTTAGTCACTCAACAGTTTAATTAATTAATATCTTTTCCTTGGAGTAAGGACAACTCAATATTATTATCATACCGAAAATTAATCTACTTACAAGATTTTATATGATAAAACTTATGATCCCACTAAGGGGACACAATCAAACAAGATTCACCAAGCACACAATTTTCTATAACAAATCTTGGCGATATATTCTATAATTAATAATACTGCCAAAATTTCATTGATTCTCTATCCATAATAAATGAAGACATATATATAATAATTACATATAATCACATTTAATTAACAGAGATTAAGAAATTAATAAACACTCTGGACTAATTCTTCACCCTTTAGTCAGTCTAGAAGAATTACATCTCTATTGATCCTAATCAACATATCAAAATGCACTAATATAATCTCTTGATAAAAAAAATCAATTCGAGCCTTACACATCATCTTTTTTTGTCATCATTGACTCTTCATCTCATTCCTTTTTCCAGCAAACTTCTACTCCAGATTAAGGATCTCCTTATAAATGAGGGATTGGGCCCGATCTACAACTTTGTCTTTGGAAAAAGAACTATTTCTAAAGATCATTGCATTTTTTTTCTTTCCACAACTACCACACGTGCACAACTAAATACCAGCTGCAATGGAACTGCCCTTCTTCCCTCTTAAACAATGTTTATGTCTGATCAGATTTAAAAGAGGATGAGAATATAACCTAGTAGCTGACCAACTAAAATATTCCATTCATACCCGGTGAGACACGTCACATTCAAAGAAGAAGCATCTCTTTGTTTCCTCTAAAATAATTTGTTATTTTGTGTTCAAGTGCATTTCTCTTTCTTAGATTGCATTTGGTTGGTATCTATTCCAAAATAATCTTCAGACGTGAGCTTTGACTTTCGTGGGGACAAGCTTTAAAAGAATACACTAATAACACTATTATTTGTAAAATCAATATTATTAGATAAAAATGTGGGTGGAATTGTCTCATAGAGACCAATCAAATAAAAAAAATGATAATATTTTTAAAAGAAAAGTGATAAGTTACTTTTAATAAAAATATTAGCACTTTTAAAAAAAATTAATAAACAAGATATTTTAAATTAAATAGTATTAATATAATTTTATAAGATGATCTCACATTAAATTTACTCATATTATTATTACAAGAACTAATGCAATATTGTATAATGGTGCATGATGTATATCATGTATTACGTTTCTCGAGGGGAAAAATCACTTACATTGACTAAGGTCTTATAAAATTGTTCTCTCATTGGAGACAAATCTCAAAGCTCACAAAATAAGTTCTTATTAATTTAATAAAACAAACAAACACATTTAATTGATGACCAAAATTTACTAACAAACATGTGCTCTTGCATATATAGTGTGAAAAAAGTGACACAAACGTATATACACTATTGAGTGGGCATCAAAACTTATTTATAATATAAAATTTATATCATAATATATACTTACTATAATCATTAATAATATGATATTTAAACTGATAAATCTAATATTATCATTGAATATAATGATATCAATATACACATATAATAATAGTAATTTAATATAATAAATTTTTGGTAGAAGTTTTTTGTGTACACTATTATCCTAATTATGACGTGTATCTTAATTTTAATTTTTGTTATTTAATTATTATGATTTTTATTTTAAATTTTGTTTTTTCTGCATGTCAAATTTTGAATCGAGATAAATTCTGAATTAAAAATAAATAAATACTAAAATTGAAATTGTAAAATGATCATTTAAATTGAAGCTCAAATTTTTCCTTTCATGTTAAACTTATATATAATTTGAACTTGTGATCCTACTATACGAGTAGTGTCGTTCTATTTTCTTGAACAATTTACTTTGTTAATTATGAAACTTCAATACATATAATTATGATTAGATGTTATTAATTTTCTCAATTATATAAAATCATATAATTAAATTTAGGAATTGCTTGGTATATATTATTATAAGAAATAAAAATAGTATAACAATAAAAGTGTATAAAATGAAATTTTAAATTCGCAAATAGTTAAATTATGATAGAATTTTTAATTTTTAAAAAGTAAAGTTATAATAAAATTATTTCAAATACACATATATAATATAACTTTGGGATTAAAGTTTTTTTTTTGTCCTATAACTTGTCAAAAATTTGAATTTGGTCCTCATAGACTACACATTTTGATTTTGGTCCATTTGCAAACTTACAGGATCAAAATCAAAATTAAAATGTGTAATTCATATGGACCAAATTCAAAATGAAGCAAAGTTATAGGGCTTATAATTAATCTTTAATTCCTATAACTTTAATTATCAATCTCCACCCTAAAAATTTGTAATAGACCCTTTATTTATATATATATATATATAAAAGTTCTCATTATGCGATATTAATTTGTTTAATTTTCTATATATCAAATTATCTTCTGGTTGTAAGAGGAAAAAGGTTTAATTATGACCATAAAGTTTGTGCAGACCCCTAAATCACTTTTTTTTTTCTTCTGCAAATACATTATGCTCAATAATCCATGAAGGGATATTCAAATCCACGGCCAACGATTTTTGGGACTAGACCCACGTGTGTAAGTTTGTTTTTTTTTTTTTAACCCTTTCGTTGAGAATGTTTATTTATCAGTTATTATAAAAAGTAATCCCTCCGTCCATAAAAATTGAACTACCTTGGCAATTTACGGTTATTAAGAAGAGTTGATATTGATGTGTAAAAGTGAGTGTATTAGTATAAAAAAATATTTAATTATTAAAAAAATACTTGATGTGATGTGTAAAAGTGACTATATGTATAAAAAAATGAAAATAATGATTGTAAGTTATCCATTTTAGGTAAGTAGACCATTTATTGTGGACGGCCGTTTAAGGCAACGTGGACCATTTATCGTGGACGGAGGGAGTAGTGAATAGGTCATTCACAAAAAAATACGTATAAAATAAAAGGAGGTCTCATGTATGACTGATGCACGGTGCACTTATTAAATAGTTAAAGTTATTTATATAAAAAATATGAACTGATTATACTAAAAATTGAAGGTAAATTACACTATAAAATTTACACGGTTGTTAATCTTATGAGTAGTCTCAATAAAAAAAAAATCTTATGAGTAGAGTATCAAGAGTGATGTTTAAAATTATATTATTAAAGTAATAAATTAATTCAGTAAAATATAAAAAATAATAATATTTTTTTGTAAATATGTAAATATTATAAAAAATTTAAAGATTTTTATTTTATACGGTGTGTAAAATATAGTAAAAAGAACAGAGTGTGGGGGAGTAGTTTGTAAGACACCAAAAGAAAAACTCGAACTATATCAAGTTTCAATTTAATATATTCAATTTAACTAAATTTATTTTTATTATGGAATGTACACTTTCAGTCTTTCAGATGAGACGAAAACAGATGGATATCATCATATCAGTTCACTTTTCTGCTCCGACACATGATGAGTTGAAATATAAATAAAAGGTGGTTCCAGTCTTATTATATACTCGCATTAAATTTAATTTTGATAAATTATGCTCCCTCCGTTCCGCTATAAGTTGATGTAAACATACAAAAATTACACCCAATTAAATAATAACACGTATATAAATTAAATAAATATCAAACATATATTATTATTTTAATTTTGAGGATTTATCAAATTAATTATCTAATTAAATAGTAAATTGATATTTATTTGTACACGATATAAGTCGTTATTAAATTACGAGTCTCTCGATACTCGTAAATGACAATAAATGGCTGATTTGCCCTATTTATGAAGACAGCGGAAATCAATCAAGCGAAATTTGTTTGAATACTTAATGCTGCCAATCAAATCGGCACCAGCCAACCGGAGTGCGCCATGTGTCAGCGCAAGAAAGGAAGGTCTTCACCTTCAAACCCTATAAATAGGGGCCTTTCATGTTCATTTGAAGCGGTCCACACCCATCGAAGATTCAAGCCTTCTTCACCAAATCTGAAGAAGTTATTCGAAGATTCAAGCCGTTCTTCGTCAAAATCCTCCAGAAACATCGTTTGATCCAAGACAAGAGGCCAAATCCCTCCGATCAGACGTTTTTCTTGAAGAACACCTTGAAGATCATCAAGCGTTCTTCGCCGACTTCAACTGTTCTTCGTCAAATCCAGTCAGAAACATCCCTCGATCAGAATCAAGGAGCTCCATCCCTCTGATCAGACGTTTCCAGCCGAAGATCAACTTGAAGACAAAAAGCGTTCATCGCCGCCTTCAAGCGTTCTTCACCAAGTTCATCCACAAACGCACTTCGATTCAAGAGCAAGGGGCCAAATCCCGCGATCAAGTGTTTCCAATCAAATCAAGACTTGAAGATTTGAAGATCGTTCTTCACCAAATCTGAAACGTTCTTTCATCAAATATCTTCCAAAGACCTTACTCGATCCAAAACAAGACGACTCTGTCCTTGGATCAAGTGTTTCAAGTCAGAGTCAAAATCAAGTCAAGTCAAACTCAAGTCAGACCAGAGCCGAGTCAAAAGTTGAAGGAGAATCAGAGGATCATAACTAGAGAGAAAACCCAATATATTCAAGAAATAAATCATTGTATATCAATTTCAAGTGTTAATAATATTTTATTATTTTTACACAAGAATTGTTATCACGATTTTATTTTTTAGCACATGGATTAAGGTAAAAACAAAAAAATATAAATGACGTGATGGAAAAAATGAAAAAATATAAATGATGTGATGAAGAAAAGTGAAAAAATAATAATAATAAAGAAGTGAAAAGTAGTTTCCAAATGAGCAATTTATAGTGGAATAGAGAGAGTAATTCCAATTTATAAGACTTAGAATAGACATAAAACTCTCAAACATAAATATCAAAATTGTATGATATTTCCAACAAATTTGAACGACTGTAATATCAATCAGGAGTAGTATTATCTATACTAGTATTTTCACCCATGCGATGCATAGTTATAATTTGTACAATGTATCTTATACACTATTTTTTTATTAGAAATAATTATTTCTTGTATATATACTTATAATTATAAACTTTTACTTATAATTTGACTATGGTATAATTAGTTATAGAATACTACAATTTAAAACAGGATATCCAATATTTTAAAATCTATAGTATTGTGTTAAAAGATTATTTTAGTCATATAAATTTTTTATTAAATTTATGTTTAAAGGTAATTTTTGGAGGTATAGTATCAAAATCATTATAATTGAGAAGATGTCTATTTGTTAAATATATATAAAAAAAGATTAAGATATTATTTACAATAATAAATATAATAAAATTAAATTAAAGTTAGTCAAACCACTAATCTTGTCCCTACAGAAACAAACTACAAAATTTATGGCCTCAGTTTATATGCACCCATTTTAACTTTTATTTATAATTAATTGAGTACGCACGTCATAAAATTAGCACAACTATACAAATTCTGATTTTTAGCCACTTTCTAAAAACCTAACTGCACACCCATTCTCCTCTTTTTTTCTCCCTCTCTCACCTCTCCTCCCTTATGATGTGACCTTTTCGTTTTCTCCTCTCTCCTCTTTTTTCTAACTTCTTCTACAAACCACTCCCCCACCTTATTATTTTCCAATTAAATCTCATTTGTATTCTTTTTAAAAAAAAATCGGTTCTATTTTGTGAAATTTTGTATAGTTTTCATTTTTTTTAAAATTCTTATCTTATTTTGAATTTTTTTTTATCAAAACTTAGCTTTTACTTTATCCAATTTTTTACTTTTTGAAAATGTCAAAAATTTTGGTAAAAAAAGAGAGTGTTTTTTGGAACTGTTTTTTATTTTGAATATTTTTTTGCTACACTTTTATAAAAAAGTGAATTAATTGTTAATATTTGTGGTAATTTTCAATTTTTTATTTTTCTTTTAAAATTGTTTTTTTTTTGCAGGACGATTTTTTTTTTGAAAATTTGGAGTGAGTGCATGTGAGTTTAAAAGAAGAAAAGTGTGAAGACATTTTTATACTTTTTTTATATTTAATATTAATAAATATATAGGGTGTGTGTACTGTATATAAGAGTGGATTCATATAATTTAGGCCAAAATTTATACATGCCCATGATATTTTTTGGGTTAAAGTAATACACCCATAAAAGAAAAAAAAAAGGCTCATTGGAGTAATTTTCAGAAGAAAGATAAGATTGAGGGTACTATCAATCTATCATTGAATTTGACAATACGAACACTCCAAACCTAATCCAAAATCATGCGTCTCGCTCTTCTTTATCAATCACGTCATCCAATGTCGGCTAAAATCCTTTAAAATCAAGCCTTATTCTACCGAATCTGCAGCAAGAATTGCAACAATGGTCAAGAATATGAAAACAAAGCATATGTCATCTCAAAAGCTAATAACACTGCAAGATCACTTATTATAAGCTAAGTGGTTATTTTCTTCAATATTAAAGTTTATTTTCCCTCTCTTACCCTGCGAAAAATCATTTTCGCTTCATGGAATCAATTCCCAATCAACTATCTCTATTATTCTGATGTTGAGGCGTCATTTATCCACTGACCTGCTATGAGAAAAATCAAAATGTCATTGTAAATCTAATATATTGGACAAATACATAAAATGAACTGTTAAAAAATGAAAATGTTGAAGACAATATGGGAAGAAATACACTTGAATAATAAGATACTCAAATCTACCTATTTATATTATATAAAGGGTAAATCAAAAGTCACTGTTTTCGAAATCTATGAGCATGCGTGAATGGAGCTGATCAAGCTAAACATCTCCGACATCCGTCTTTCTCGGGGCCGGGGGAATGTGTCTCCACCTTTGGTCGAAGAACAAGAGTGAACTTCCACCGCTAATAGATCGTGCACCCCGGAAAAGAGAAATTGGCTTGAGTGTGACGGACGCTACACGACTTTTTAGAATAATATTACGGGAGAGACCTTGACAAATCCCAGCACGGAAAATTCAAAGAACAAGTCGACTACAGAAACTCTTAAGATTTGGGAGGTAGGGCAACTCATGGGATTGAAAACGACAGAACCAGAGCATTTGTTTCTGAACAAGGTGGAGATGTGGAAGGAACAGAGTGAAAAGGCAAGCGGAATGGAAAAGGAGAAGGCGACTGGGATTAACCAATGAAGATTCTAAGCTATAATATTAGAGGTCTGGGGTGCAGAGCTAAGTGCAAAGAGGTAAATGAGTTTATCAAAAAATATAGCTTTGATTTTGTGTGCATTCAAGAATCGAAGAAAGAAACGGTTGATGAGTTCTTAGTTAAATCTATTTGGGGAATGGGAAAGTGTGGATGGGCTTACAGAGAGTCGGTTGGAAGAGCAGGAGGATTATTGTCTATATGGAATACTGAGGTTTTTTCTGCTAGTAGTTGCTGGCACGTGCAAGGGGCGTTGGTAATGAATGGAGTGTGGGGAAATGAGAGGATAGAATGCAGCGTAATAAACATTTATGCGCCGTGTACTACTCAGGAAAATCTGGATTTGTGGGAAATGATTCAGCAAATGGTTCTCCAGAATGCAGATAGATGCTTGTGTGTGATGGGGGACTTCAACTCGATAAGAAGGGATTCAGAGAGGGTAGGAAGAGGAATTATCAACAGAAGAGACATCTCGTCATTTGATAACTTCATTAGAGACGCAGGGCTTATTGAACTGCCTCTCCACGGTAGACTCTTTACTTGGTATAGTCCAGACGGGTTATGTAAAAGCAGGATTGATCGTGTTCTCCTCAATGACAATTGGCTTACTCAGTGGCCAAATTCATCTCACAAAGCCTTGGGGAGATCACTATCGGATCACTGCCCAATAATTTTGGAGATCAAAGTGAACAACTGGGGGCCAAAACCATTTAGATTTATCAATGCTTGGAGGTATCACGCTGAATTCAGGAATTTTGTGGTTTCCAAGTGGAGGAGTTATGAGGTAGAAGGTTGGGGCAGCTACATACTCAAAGAAAAATTCAGAAAATTAAAGGCTGACCTAAAAGCCTGGAACAAGGAAGTCTTCGGGTCAATTGATAAAAGGATTGAGCATAGGAGAAACGAAATTCTTAAGCTGGACAAAATTGATGAGGTGTTTGGACTGGAAGAGATTGAAATAATGAAGAGAAATGAAGAAAGAGCGAGATTATTGTGCGATCTAAAACTCAAAGACAACCTATTAAGACAAAAGGCGAGATCGAGATGGCTCAAAGATGGGGATGCTAATACCAGCTTTTTCCACAAGTCTATTAACAAGAGACGTAAAAGGAACGAAATTGTGGGAATTTACACTAATAACATATGGAGGGAGGAGACAGAGGAAGTAAAGAAAGGGGTCTTTGAATACTTTCAAAACCATTTTAAAGATGCTGGGAATCTGAGGCCTATATTGGATTTAGAGTTTTGTGAGAATAAAATCAGCCCTGAAGAAAACCAATTCTTGATTTCTACATTCTCGGAAATAGAAATAAAAGAGGCTGTGGAGACTTGTGATGGTTTGAAGAGTCCGGGACCAGACGGATTCAACTTCGTATTTTTGAAGGAATATTGGGATGTGATAAAAGAGGACTTCATACGATTATTTGAAGAGTTTCATCAGCATGGCAAACTCGTCAAGGGCCTTAATCCATCCTTTATAGTGCTTATACCGAAGAAGGAAGAAGCTGCCCACTTATCCGATTACAGACCGATATCTCTCATTGGGAGCATTTACAAAGTGATTGCAAAGGTGTTGTCATCAAGGCTGAGTAAAGTCTTAACGTCAATTATATCAGAGCAACAAAGCGCGTTCATAGGAGGAAGACAGATTCTAGACAGCGTGGTGGTACTAAATCAGGTGATCGAGGAAGCTAAGTCCAAAAAATGTGAGTGTTTGTTATATAAAATTGATTTTGCCAAGGCTTACGACTCAATCGATTGGGGTTACTTAAAGATGATCATGCAAAGATTTGGGTTTGACAACAAGTGGATAAGATGGATTATGAAGTGCGTAACTTCAGCCCACGCTTCCGTTTTGATTAATGGGAGTCCAACAGAAGAGTTTCATCTAGAGAGAGGACTCAGACAAGGCGATCCACTTTCGCCTTTCTTGTTTCTCATTGCAGCAGAAGGATTGAGCATCATGATCAAGAAAGCAATAGGGGGAAGGATGTTTGAGCCATTACACATTGGGAGAGACGAGATACAAGTGTCACATTTACAATTTGCGGATGACACAATTTTTATTGGCAAAGCGACAATGGAGAACGCCCACTTTTTGAATAGATTCTTAATCAATGTGGAGATGGTGTCAGGTTTGAAGGTGAATCGAGAAAAGTGCAGTGCTGTGGGGATCAACACTACCGAGGAAATGATGCAGAATCTTACTAGTATTTTAAAATGTCAAGTGGGGAAGGTTCCATTCAATTATTTGGGAATCAAGGTTGGAAGTTTACATCGAAAAACTTCAGAATGGAGTCATGTGGTTCAAAAGGTGCGTAATAAGCTAAGGAAATGGGAGAGTTTGAACCTGTCCATTGGAGGGAGATTAACTTTGATCAATGCCGTGCTATCTTCCATTCCGGGTTACTACTTAGCCACCTACCGGGTCCCTAAAAAAATTGTGAGAGAATTAGTTTCCTTACAAAGAAAATTTTTGTGGGGGGGGAACTGAGAGCGTAAATAGAATTTCTTGGGTCAAGTGGAAAATAATTTGTAAATCAAAATGTGTAGGGGGACTTGGGGTGAGAGACTTAGAAGTTTTTAACAAAGCTTTATTGGGCAAATGGGTGTGGAGATTTTATTTAAATCCGGAAAATCTGTGGGTGAGAGTCATTAGGTCTAGGTGGAATGATAAGGTAGGTTTGAGAGAAGGAGGAGGGAGTAGGAGGAGGGGGGGAATTCCTAGGGGATGGTGGGGGGAAATTTGGAAGGCTGTGGGAGAGGAAAATGAGGGACTAGGCGGATGGTTCAGTAGGAGTGTAAGAAAGGAAATTGGGAATGGGAGGGATACTTTATTTTGGGAGGATAGGTGGGTGGGGGAGACTCCATTAAAACTGATTTTTCCTAGACTTTATCATTTAAGTATAGAGAAATCAGCAAGAGTGAGTGAGATGGGGGAGTGGGTGGAGGGAGAATGGAGGTGGAAGTGGCAATGGAGAAGAAATATTTTTGATAGAGAAATTTCTAGTTTAAATCTTTTGATTGATTTGGTGAACAAGATAAAATTAAAACAGGAGAAGGAAAATCAATGGAGATGGAAGGCAGCAACAAATGGACTTTACTCAACCAAAACAGCTTATGAGCAACTCATGAAAGAAGAGGACGAAGACCGCGATGAAATGAGAGAGGAGTTCAAGATAATTTGGAACAAATGGATTCCAACGAAAGTAAGTATTCATGCTTGGAGAGTACTTTTGGAGAGACTTCCTACTTTTATGAGCTTATTGCGCCGAAAAGTAATCTCAAATCAAGTCATGACTAATTGTCCTTTTTGTGGAGAGAGTCTTGAAACAGTAAGACATATACTTTTCGAATGCGATTTTTCATATGAAGTTTGGATGGAATGTGTGAAATGACTTGGGTTGAATATGGTCCTTACATCTAAGCCGGAAATAAGTTTATTACATTTTAGTAGACTTATTAAAGGTAAGGATGCAAGGACTATTTTGATTAGTTTGTGGGAATGCATTGTATGGACATTATGGAAAGCGAGAAATACTACTATTTTCCGGAGTGAAAAGGCGGTAGTCAAGGAGCTCGTACAAGAAATAAAGTCAAGGCTTTGGAGTTGGTTGAATGCAAGTGGTACTTGGAGGCATATAATTTCTTTTAATGAGTGGTGCTTGAGCCCTTTAAAAATATTATGTTGACATTTATGGTGATTTAGCTGCTGTTCTAGCTCATTTCAATCTAACTTACATGTGAGTTTATTGATACTTGATGTTGTAAATTTGTGGGTACTTCTCATGCCCATTAATTTTCAATAAATATCTTTTTCCTATCAAAAAAAAATATATTTTATTTTTAATTATGTAACCATATGAAGTGGAGTGTCTCATGCGCTATTTCACAACAGAGCGCGCGTGAGTGTTCACTCGCCCATATATAAACTTAAAATTTGGCCAGACACTCCAGCTCGAAAAAACACCACAGTCCAATGGATCGGTACCGGGCCGACCCGACCCGACCCAACCCAACCCGGCGCATTTGACAGCTATACGGATGAGGATGGACTATGGAGGAGTGGAAATGGGGTGGAAATGGGTCCCACAGAAGATGATCGGACGTAGCAAATCCTCTCTCTGTTCATGTGCACGCCTGCAGTACTGAAGCAAATACCTAAAATTTCCATGATAACACAATCATTTGCAAGATTTTCTCATTATCTCGTGCATTTATGATGGGTGAGTTATCCGACGGCCACGATTGCATAAGATCTCAGCCGTTGGATTTGCCTTGGAAGATTTTGTAAGAGATTTTGTCCTGTTTTGGTACAGACAGCCAAAGATTCAACATTTTGGTCATTTCAAGATTTTCATCAATGGAGGACATGGATTTTATATATAGTGTTTGTTTGGTGGAGGAAAGTAGATATGTTGTGTTGTGTGCTTCAAAATGCCTTCATCTGCTCCGTTGCTTCGACTCAGTGGTGAGTGCCTTCAACCTTAGGTTGTGTTTGTTTCGCAATTTATGCGTGCAATTCACAAATAATAAAAATATGTACTCTCTCCGTCCACGATAAATGGTCCACGTTGTCTTAAATGGTCGTCCATAATAAATAGTCTACTTACTTAAAATGGAAAACTTACAATCATTATTTTCATTTTTTATACACATATACTCAGTTTTACACATCACATCAAGTACTTTTTTAATAATTAAATATTTTTTATACTAATACACTCACTTTTACATATCAACATCTACTTTTCTTAATAACCGTGCACATCATGGGTAGTCCAATTTCATGGACGGAGGGAGTATTTATTTTGAGATTTTAGTAGAATGAGATTTATTTTATGTCAAAAATTTAATTAATATTTTACTATTTTAATTTATTATGTAAGAATAAAATACTTTCTCCGTCCCAGAGGAACTTGCAAGTTTTCCTTTTTGGGACGTTTCACGGTAACCTACATGGCAAAAAATGAAAATATATTTTAATACTATTATCTTTACAACATATACTTATTTATTGTTTTTGAATTTTTATTTCATGTTTATGATGAGGTGTAAAGTAAATGATGTGTTTATCTTATTTTGTGTGCCTCCATCTCTTGTAAGTTCCTTAGAAAATGAATGTGTGAGAAAAAAATAATTATATGAATGAGATGAAATTGAATTGTACTGAGAAGGGCTGAAAATTATAATATCAAATTCGAAAGGAACGAAATTTACAGAACATATGTGTTTTGTTTGGTATTATACGGATTGAGTTATATGGTTTGGATATGGTGCGAAAGAATTCCATCTAAAAATCCTGAAATATTCATGTGAAATTAAATTTTGAATTAACTTCCCTCTTTTGGGATGTGGCAACTGATCAATTTTGCTTATGGTTTTTGAATTAACTTTCCTCTTTTATGACGTGGCAACTAATAATTTTAAGGTTAAATAACACATGTTCTGTTTGAAATTTGATGAATTGATCTTGCATTGCAGTAGGTAATCTTAAATAGCTTAGAGTTGGCAAATAGGTTCACCTCGTCCAGTCGGCTAAGTTATATTTACAGGCTGGGACGGACCATTTATAAATTGAGCTTATAAAAATTGAGTCCAACTCAATTTAGTGTATGGGGGTATTGGACTAGTCCCAACCCAATTTTTTTAAATAATAAATTTAAAAGAATTGTACTATAAATACTACAGTATTGATACATAACTCATCGTACTTTCACAATCCATAATTACAACACTGCTATAAAATAACATAAAAATCACAAATTCAAACATAAATTAAAATAAAAAAGCTCATTAGTCATATAATACCAAATAAATAGAGTTCTAATAGTGTAAGAAACAATTCATAGCTTTATTAGTTAGACATATGTCATATAAAAGAAAAAAAAATCATAAATTACTAATTTGAATATATTTGAAAAGGTAGAGAGAAAGAATTTTTTTTCCGAAAAGATTAGCTATGCTGTGTTTTAAAAAGCGGATTGGACTGGCCGGTCGGACCGATCCGACAGCTACTCCGACACCTCTCCGTACCGCTTAAGTACGTTGAACCGGACATTTTCAAAAGCGCCTGAAAAGTATTCAAAAGCGGTAAAAATTGGGTCAGACCGGTCGCTCGTTGGACCGGCGAAAACGGTGCTTTAACAAAAAATTTAATTAAATGGTATTTTTTGACACAGAATTAACTAAATTAATTATATATATAATACATATTAAATATAATTTAATAATATAGTATCTAATTTTAATTCATAACTAGATATAGTTTCACTCCCTGAAAACACAACTCTAAATCTCCACCCTCCTCCGGTATAATATCTAACTTTAATTTATTTTTTAAATAAAATTTATTCATAAGATATATAATTTTATTAGAATATATATATATATATATATATTTATAATTATATATTATACATTTATGATGGCATACCGGTTCAACCGCTTTAAAAATACTTAGACCGGGTTGAACCCGGTCCGACAAAAAATATTAAGGTGACCGGGTCAACTTTCGCTTCCGCTTTTAAAATATAGCATATGAGAATAAGAGCTGCAATGGTGGAGGGAAACTTTCAAATTAAATCTAACTTTAATAATCATTTAATTGAGCTTAATAAATTAAAATTCTATCGAGTCAAATGGAGGCCAGTCAAGCTAAAATGGCTCAATCCCATTTGGCCCGACAAACTATTTAGGCCGGGCCAAAATGACTAAATTATTTTGGGCCTTCATATTTTAAGTTTAGCATAGTCCAATTCCGGTCCAACACTAAAGTTGTCAGTTCTATAAATAGCTATCGATATTTTTAAATTTTATCTCTTTCTAAAGTATTGGTGGTAGTTATAAATCAATTATATAATATAATTATTTTACACGAGATCTAACTTATTAAAATAAACTTTAATAATGATAATGTTCCAATTTTGTGGCAATCAACAACCTATTCTCTTAAATGAACCCTTACAAGTTTAGTCTTCTGTAAATCTAATTTTATTGTGTATGTATTTTGCATATAATATTTTATAATATAGTACTTAATTTTCATAATAAAATAATTAGTACCATTATTCTTTTTAAAATAAAACAACTAATATCATAATAAATTCGATTTGCACGAAATTTTATCTTATTTTACATGGATCCAAGTTGCAATCCAAATATAATTAAAAAAAATTGAGATAAAAGACCAAATTATAACGCAAGATTCGAATAAATTGTAAAAAATTAACCACTGAATGTACCAGCATTAAACTGTCGAAACATTGCCATAAAATGTTAAACATGGCCCCTAGCTAACTCATCTGTAGAGCATTAAAGTGTAGTAAACATTGCCATAAAACGTTAAACATGGCCTATTTTCAAAACGCGCTTTTTGAATTTACATTATTGTAGGAAGAAAGTGAAGAACATTGAACCTAATTGATGTACCAAATGCTGAAGCTACGCATACAATAACATAGTGCTATCATATAGAGTCTCATGGCTCTTCATACCTTAAACTTGAATGGAGAAAGAATCTTGTTCGTTCGGTTCTAGCTAACGATCTCAAATAACGTGACTGCAGCAAAGACGAGGAAGAGAGTACCTCCGATGTACGCAATAGCCTGTTGATTGAAGAGACGAAGACGAAACAAATTTATTCGATAACAGTCACGCGTCAACTGGACAAGAGGATATGCTTGAATTAATAAGTACGAAAAATGTACGATAAATAAAAAGGAATACAACGACAGAGAAAAGAGATCAGTCCAAAGTGGACAATATCATGTAATATCAGGATATGAACATTTCCCGGGAGCTTATTAGATTTGGAATGCATGAGCTAATTAAGAGTTGCTAGCCATAGTTCTGCATTCTCACAGCTAAAACTTAAAAGGGATAGGAAATATGGTCATTTGATATTTTGAGAAAAACATTTCTACGAAATTTGAACGATTTTACTTAAGTGTCGATATTTCGAAAACCTAATGTTTATTTGGGGTTAATTAAACTTAAGATACCTTCTCAGAGAGGTATGTTCCCAGGAAAGAGCCACCCAAAACAGCAATCTGCAGATAGTTCAAATAAGATTGTGAAGAAAATATAAAGAAGTGCATGCCGATTATTTCTCATGCGAACGAGAAATTTGTAATGCGTGAATGAAGTGATTAGAAAACGAAGGCTGATTATACCAATGTTGCAACTCCATGACCCGCGAGTGCTCCCGCAATGACTCCAAGAGGCGACGAGGCTGCAGCAAGGGCTGGACAAATAGAATACTGCATTAGCGCTAATGACTAAGGATCTATTTGTTTTGAAAGATAAAGTTATCTATTCTCTCAAAATATGCATGTTTTGGACGGACAGATAACTGTATCCTATAAAGCAAACACCCCCTAAAGAACTTAATTGGAATCGTTCTAGGATAACACGAGCTGTATTAACTTAAAAGTTAGGCTGGTTAAAATGATGAAATAATACCTATTGTGGAGAAGAAAGATTTATCACCCCATTCAGCAACAAAAACCAACAAAAACGTGCTGAAGATGGTGTTTGCAGCAGATAGGATACCTGCACCAGATCCCGACACTTCGGAAACTGCAAGCTCCGCCTGATTCAACCAAACATTTGTAAGTTCTAACTCTGCCTTTGCAGCTCTTACGATGCAGAAATATATTCAGAATATGAAGGAAAAGATGAATTACGAAGATCTAGTCTAAACAAAGATTGATCAACTAAGGAGCCGTTTGGTTTGAAATTCTTCTATGAAAATGGTAATGGGAATGCACATGACGTAATGGTGGTTGTCAATGAGAATGTATAATCATTCACCCTCATACTTTTTACGAGATAATGAGACTCAAAATAAGTTGATCATTATCACATTTTGATTGAACTCCCTCCCCTCCGATACTCATTTCCCCTCAATCAACAAGCATTTATCGTCCCCACTTATTCAAAAATGAAAGCAAAACACTGGCAACATAAGCACCATTTTCAGTGTAATTTAAGAATTTGAACCAAAAGCCCCCTAAAATATTATACCTCCTTTTGTTCTTCTTCTGCTTTAAGGCCATCACCGGAGGAGGCATCAATTAAGGAAGAAACACCAAAATATACCTGATATCGACAAAAGTTGCAGTTAAAGTACTGAGCTAGCGAGAAAGAAAATGACAACTGGTGCATACTAGGCTTGTAAGTTTAAAATGACGACTTCTTACAAGTAGGCAAACTGCAGCAAGATCGTCAAGAGGCAAATCAGCATCTCCCAACCTGATGATATATAATATACCATTTTTAAGGAAATCTCGAATTTTAAATTAAATCAGTTTTGACCTGGAGCCTGCCATCCAAATCAATCTACTAAGCAAAGAGTCGAAACATTGTAATAATGATTAATCCCCAGCTGCTTAGCAAGATTTGCTCCAGAAGCGAATTTGTTTTAATGTTCAAAGTCGACACTTTTTCATGTGAACGGAAGTTATTGTGTGGAATTCCAGATTCTTGTGCACAAAAAATACTAATAAGGCAAACCTGAATGGCAGGAGATCGTCCACATAGTGAAATGTTCGGCCAAGAACAACTGATATAACTGTCATTACTCTGCAAAACAATATTCAGGAGTTGATGAAATAAATGCTGTCAGGACAACCACAATAATATACTTTGTGCTGATGATGTAAGGCAAGTTATTCGTTAAATCTTGTTCGTGCTTTTGTGTCTCAGAGATTGGCCATGATAATTCTTTTAATTTGTACGGAAATATGCAGAAATAGAAAAGTAAATTCAACAATGTCGATAATATGACTTTTACTTCCATAGCATAAGTCATAAATGTACATGTAAATTTAAAGCTCATGAGTATCCAAAATTTTTGGCACTAAGCATCAAATTCAACTGAAAATACATTTAAGAACTTACGCGAGTGCACCGAAAGTCCCTATGAAAGTAACGACAGCAGAGTTCCTAGCTGCTAGAAGTGCCTGCTCATAACATCAAATTAGCCAATGTTCATCTTACTGCAGAATAGATATAGCATATATTAGCAACCAAGGATCATATTACATATTTCAGCAATCCCTTGACTAAGAACAAGTTTTAAAATCATTTACCTGTTCAATTTGGGGTTAAAAAAAAAAAGCGAAAAAGAACAGAGGAGTTAGCAAACTTCTAATAATTTAGCAATATAATGGTTTAATGCAGAGTTCATTAAAAGAATGATGGGAAACACCCGAATCATGTATTAGTGACACCTTGAACTGCTTATTACTACTTTCTTACCGCAATAAAGAAGGTTTTATCGCCAAGTTCTGAGAAAAATATCAGCAAGAATGCCTGCAAGAAGGACGAGACGACATTCATGAAATCAATATTCTAGAGGACTAATCTAAACAGGAGGATTTCAACGCTTAATCAAACAAAGATTCCAAAAAGGAAAAATCTAGAAATGCATTTGTACAATAGAAGTTACAGGGAGAATTTCCTAACTGAAGCAAAACCTGTGCTTATATCGCTCATATCTCCCAAAAACGAAACGGATGGTAGGCTGGTCACAATATCTGAACCGGCAAATGCTTCATGAGTAGATTGAAGGGTGAAAAACCCACACATCTTTAAGAACTTCAGGTAATTAAGTGATGGAGCATCTTGTATTCCATAATTCTTCCTTGACTTGTGCAAAAACGTTAGTTTTCCAAACGAGCTGCAAATTTTACTAGTATCTGACAACAGTTTAAAGTTGTAACTTTTTTCCTTCGTACATATAAGTTCCTGAAAAAATACATAACTTTTCAAATAACTTCTAATTACTTAGCCAAAACTCACAAAAAATGGATGTTTAAGTAAAATTTGAATGCAGCAATAGTTATAAATCAGTTTGTACTGAAAGTTGTATGCACATATGGTCAGTAAACCTTCTTCGACGTAGCATCCGTGAACGATGGAAACTGAGATGACTTTCCAGCAAAAATCTTCCCTACAACAAGACAGATTTTGCTTAACTGAACATAAGATTAGTTTAACCCCTAGAGAACAACATTTTGGTGTTTTATTTTACAATACTTGCATTTTTCCTATTCTTTGGACTCACCAAAATCAAAAGTAGCAATGCTGCAAGCACAAACTGGATACATCTATCATTTATGAAACCTCATCAGTTGATATATTTTAGTGTACGAATCACAGATGACTTGTAACGTCCGTCCTAACTATAAATTTTTCATTCTCTTTTGGGCAACTACTTTTTAGTTTTTACATTTCCATTTTTTTTTTCTACTACAACTATTATTTCAACATTTTTCTTATACCAAATGCCCAAAATCTATGGAAAATTTAGCAATCATTATCACACAATGGTGAGGCTCTCGTTATTTTTCAAAGTACCAAATTCCGCCAAGAAATCAACCATCAATAAGAAACTGTAAATGTGCGGCTATTCACACCCGAGTTTTTGGTGAATACACTCGTATGTACAACACCATCATAAGGTAATATTCAGCAAAAATGTGGGGCCCTTTCCTAATTAACAACAAAGACTTAATTTTTCTGGGAAAAAGAAAGAAACAACAGAAAATATTGCTAACATAATCAATTCTCTAAAGCAAAATGTACATCAGGTCAGGTTCATTGCAGAAATTACAGCAACATTACATTCACTAATCCAGAGAGAGAGAGAAAATTACTTGAGAAATGGAATTGTGGGGGGAAGAGGAGAGAGAAGCAGGGGTGATCAGCTTCAGAGCTCCAGAGTATGGTAGTGCAACGAGGCCAAGCTACAGTATGAACCATAATTTCTCTATCAAATTTAAAAAAATAAATAAAAGAAATTTAGATGAGAGCTTCAATTATGTTGGAAAGAATAAGGATTGTTGGGGATGTAAGTATGAAGTAGAGGATGAAAAATGGTGGCCATGAGTGACTGAGGAAGTAATTTTTGAAGTGATAACAGAGATATGGCAGTTGATGTATACGTGTGGTGGAAACGCCTGATTTTCTTGCTGATTTGGCACCTTACCTTTATTCATTCCTTTTTCTTATCAATAATTTACTCACTTAATTGTAATTACGCATGAATATATTCAAATAGATAATTCAATTCGGACCCGATCAAGACCAGCAGTTGGAAAATTATTTTGAATTAATTAAATGAGGTTGTATAACGCTTATCTTTAATAAATAAAATAATCAGTAAAAGTTTAATTTTTAAAAAATTAAATATCGTAGAATCGATCTACTCACAGAGTAGATGATAATATATTTGAAATCTCAAAATCAAATTTCGGGTGAGCAAGAAATTAATGTACGAAATTGAAACGTCACAAACATTTAATAAAGTTAAATGTTGTGTTTGAATAATTAACTCAAAGTTAATTATTCCATATAGGAATATGAGGGAACATATTCACTCCAAATTAATAGGGGGTTGTTAGGTTAATTCCAAACTATAAGGTTATAAGGAACACTCCTTTGGGCCACGCACACGCGCGCCGCTGCAGCCGTCGAGCCTAAGCCTGTGCCCATAGTCCTTGGATCTTGGCAATTAGACTTTGGGTGGACTTTGAGCTTTGGGCTTGACATATAATTTTTTTGGGCCACGAAACTGTAGTGTGCTTATCGATTGATAACCTATCAGCATGACTGATAAGTAGACTTGTGTGCTTGATTGATGGAAGTCAGAAAGACAGGTCGTAATTGGTGCTCCGGACTTCAGGTTAGTCTGACGTTGAAGAAAGGAAGTTAAGACTCTGATTACCGAAATTCAGAAATGCTGTAAGGAATGTAGGCTGTACAGATTCGTGAAACGTTTCAAATTAAATCTGGTGGTTACAGATTGATAATTTTCCTCTCCCATAATGGCATTGATGGTCATTCAATTCGGGAAACCCTGCACTAAGTGACCTAATGCATATATATAGGGACATGCACGAATACTTTGAATCACTTGAAAAACCTACATGAAATATTTGGTTTCCTGCATGCATACATACTAAAATACTCTCATTCTATTCAGTATTTATAACCAACTTATTTTGTTCGCTGATGCTTTCGTACTTTGTGGTGCAACTAGTACGAAGTGTGTAAGTCGTTATACCTCTTGAAATATCACATCAAACCGTGTGCACTAGCCGGGACGTATTCATTTTGTTGGTAAAGATTTCACCTTGACTTGACTTTTTCCATTTTCCTTCTCCTTGTTCGTGTGTACGTGACTGACGTAGAAGTCCTTCAAGAAGGCTTTGGGGACTAAGAAGACTGTCATTTCTAGAAGATATTGTAATATTTTATTTCTTTTTTCCATCGTTTATTTACTGTAAAGCCATCATTGGTGAACTATAATCCAACAATCGCAAAACAAACAAAGGCATAATAAAAAAAGAAAAAAATGATGACAACCGACGAAATTTTTTTTGATGTTGTAATTACTGGAGTGACTTCTAACGCTCCAGTCCGCCCTACTGTAACAACTAGAGCGGGTCAAAGCTCGAACGCTCTAGTTTCCCTTTTATTGCTACTACTACCAGACCTGTAATGGTCCATGGTGAAAAATTCGAGAAGTTCTCAGGAAAAGATTTTAAGTTATGGCAGCAAAAAATATTGTTCTACTTGACTACGCTACATTTAGTGCAGTTTATCTGTGAAGATCCGCCTGTTATGGCGGAAGATGATCTGGATACTGCTAAACGTGTAGCGTTAGACTAGTGGAGTTAGTGAGATTATCTCTGTCGCAACTACATTCTTGTTGGATTGGTGGATGCACTGTGTAGTGTATATGCCTCGGTTGGGTTTGTGAAAGAACTGTGGGATTCTTTAGAGAAAAATTATAAAATCGAGGATGCTGGATCGAAGAAATTTGTAGTATCGAATTTTTTTTATTTTAAGATGATAGATGGTAAATCTGTGTCGAACAAGTTTAGAAATTTCAGTTGATACTGCACGATATCCTAGCGGAGGGTATGGTTCTTCCTGAGCATTTCAAAGTAGCATCGGTGATAGAAAAACTCTCTCCTGCATGGAAGGACTTAAAAAACTATTTGCTACACAAACGAAAGAAATGTCACTTGATGACTTGATCGTCAAACTCCGAATTGAAGAAGACAATCGGAAAATGGACGATAAGGTCAACAAATTCCAATCAGAGGCGAAAGCAAATATGATGGAACGAGGAGGGCCTTCCATGAAAAGAAAAAAGCCGAATGAACAGAACAAGAAGCCGATTAATGGAAAGAATGTCTTTAGAGGTGATTGTTACAATTGTGGCAAGTCTGGCCACATAGCACGAGACTGCACCGAACCAAAGAAAGAGAAAAAAGATAAGAAAAGAATATAAGGGCAAAACAAAGTCTAGTGTAAATGTTGTTCAAAATCAGCTCATTGATATGGATTTGTCTGCAGTTGTTTTTTAAGGTAACTTGGTGGATAATCCCAAGGAATGGTTTGTGGACACCGGGGCCACTTGCCATGTTTGCAGTGAAAGGAATGTTTTCTCGAACTATACACCTTCTGAGGGAAGAAAGCTTCACATGGGTAATCAAGCTAAATCTGATGTGACTGGAGTGGGTACCGTTGTACTCAAGCTGACTTCCGGGAAAGAGTTGAAGCTAAAGGATGTGCTGCATGTCCCAGACATCCGCAAGAATCTGATCTCGGGCTCATTACTTGTTAGTCATCAGTTTAAACTTGTATTTGAGTCTGAAAATAGTAAATTTGGATAGTTCCTCGGTCGTGGCTATCTCGACAATGTGATGTTCAAAATGAATGTAATGGTTGTACGCCGTGAAGGTGAGAAGAATATGAATAAATTGAATCTTCTTCTTACGTTGTTGAGTGTTCTTCTTTATGACATTTTAGATTAGGACAAGTAAATTTAAAATCCATAAAAGGTTTAGTAAATCTTGATTTACTTAAAATTGAACATATTGTACATCCAACAAATGTGAAATATGTGTTGAGGATAAAATGGCTAGACTGTCATTTAACTCAGTTGAAAGGAATACTAAACCTCTAGATTTAATACACACTGATGTGTGCGATTTAAAACTGGTACAGACTAGAGACGGTAAAATGTACTACATCCGTCCCACAAAAGTTTGCATACTTTCCTTTTTAGTTTGTCCCACAAAAATTTGCACACTCCAAAATGGAAATATTCCTTTAAATCTCCACCTTTAAAATCTTTAACTCACAATCTCCACCATACGCATTCTACTCATTACACTTTTTCTTAAAAGTCGTGACCCCAAAAGTTCCGTAAACTTTTGGAGGACGGAGGTAGTATTTTATTACTTTTATCGATGATTGTACACGATTTTGTCACGTATATCTTTTACACAGTAAAGATGAGGCATTGAAGGCTTTTAATCGTTATAAAACTGAAGTGGAGAATCACTTAGGGTCTCAAATTAAAACTATTCAAAGCGACAAAGGTAGAGAATACATTGCTCCGTTTGAAGAGTTATGTGTCAAAAGTGGCATTATACATCAAACTACAACACTGTCAAATGATGTTATTGAAAAAAAGAACCGAACACTTAAAAAAGAAAAAATGAAAGCTATGCTGATTAGCTTAGGAATAACTAAAAATTTATAATACCTGAGAATAACTTAGCAATAAATCATTACACATAGGATCCTCTCCCTCCCTGCCACATCACTTATCACCAAAATTGTAGAAGTTAAAAATCAATAGTCGGGCGTTTTCAGGCCGCCTACTCACCGCCTATTTTTTTTTAATTTTAAAAAAATAAAAATACAAAATTAGGGTCGCCTAGGTGTCCGCCTAATTATTATTTTTTTAAATAAAAATACGAAATCAGAACCGCCTAAGCCCGAAAACACCTAAAATCACCGATTTTACAGAAATCGTGTCGGTAGTTGGCCCGCCTATCCCGAACTCACTGCTTATCACTTATAAGTACCGACCGACAAAATATCCTTCAAAGCCATCGATTTTGTTTTGAAAGCACATTTCATTTTCTACCTATATCCCATATCCATTTTCAAAACATAACTATTTGAAAAAAATTACCAAACTTGTTTTTATGAAGTTTTGTGCATCTTTTATTCCAAAAATACTGTATTCATTTTCTATCTAATCACACAATTCACACATCCAACACCAATTGTATCTAACAAGAACCATGCTCAAATGAATCTTGAAAACAGTATCTTCCATATTTGATCATATTCAGTAATTATACATAGATGAAAACAAAATCTGAAAATGGGGGATCAATCAACTAAACATCCAAAATAAAAATACACAATTTAGCACCAACCCCACAAATCAAGATTGATTTTTCTTTTTAAATCTCAATTAACAGGAAGAACCTTCTTGACAATTTCATCACTCAGAGCTGCAATCTGCGAATCAAGAGCTTTGACAGTCGCCTCCTTCTGCGTCTCCAAACTGGCCAACGCCTCCTGCAGCTCCGCCTCGATCTTCTTCCTCCCCTCCGCCAGCTTCTCCTCCACCTCAATCTGCGTCTCCTTCTTCATCTTGTTCAGCGCCGCCGATATCTCCGCCCTCGCCGCCTTCATGATGGCGGCCGCCTGCTCTTCCAGCTGCTTGACCTCGCTGGAGGTGTCCTTGACGCTGTTGAGCTTCTCTCTAATGGCGGCGTCCCTCTCGTCCATGAATTTCCCGAGAGGGGAGTAGTAGACCTTGTCGAGTGCGAACATGAGGAAGAGGAATTCTACGGCTATGATGGGAAGGGTGAGATTGAAATCGAAAAGGGCCGCCTTCTCGATCTCTACGGCGAGGGAGGGCGGCGCGTGAGTTAGAGAGAAGGTGGCGGCGGCGGCGAGGAGGGAGGGGATTTGGGGGGTTTTCAAGAATTTGGGAAGGGATATTTTGGGGAGGGAAAATTGGGGGTGGAGGTGGGGTTTGAGTTTAGGGGTGGAAGGGGGGTTGGAGGGGAGTACGGCTCTTGAAGAAGCCATGATCATGTTTGCCATGGCGGCTCTGATTCTTGAATTCTTCTCTCTCTCTCTCTCTCTGAGTGAGTGGTGACGTTGTGAGGATGATTGTGATGAGAGAGAAGAAGGGTCTTTGAAATGCTATCTCTTTCTATGCCACACAAACTGATGAGGCTGTGATTCACTATTCACAATTGAAGTTCTGAGTGCGTGCTACTCACGTGCTGCTAACTTCAATCCTTTTTTTTTTTTTTAAGTTAAAGTGATGATTATTTTCCATAAAAAAAAAAAAGCGATGGATCATTTAATAATCAGTCTTATTAAGACATAAAATGTGAAATTAGAAATTTAATTTGAAATATGATGCTAATGTTAATTGATTACAACGCATTTGGAGCATATCCAATACCCCAAATAAAATCATAGATGTAAATAGCGGTCGCCGAGACCGCGTAGGCGGCTGTCTAGGCGCTTGAAGATTCTTGCCCGCCGACGCCAAAGTTAAATCGTCAAGAAAAATTCGCCTACACATTTGACATTGTCGAGCCGCCTAAGCGCTTGACGGCACTCGACCGCCGCCGACCACCAAGCGCCAATTGCACTCTTGAATAAAATAAACCAAAGATCCTAAATCATAATTGGGCCTAATCTAGAGAACAAATACATTCCGTACACTTTAAAGGGATCTTCTCTTCAAGAAACGGCTCATATATTTTCTAATAACAAGACCTGTCAAATTTTAAAGAATCCTCACAAATCTATCGGACCTAAAGGACTTAATAAACCTAACAATAATAAGGGTGCATTTTTAAGATCTAAAATAAAATATATAATTATTTTTTCTTAAAGTCGGTCTAATTAACTTTTCAAAAGAAAAAAAAAATGATTCTACACTCTTTTTAGAGTTTAAAAACGCACTCTAAGATAGACATGTAAGTGCTTTTAAAGTGATTATAATTGAGTTTTGTAGTTAAGTAAAAGTGGCAAAAGAGGTGTTTCTAATCATTTTCTTTTAAGTGGGTAGTGCTTCAAATAGTGTAAAATTAATGAGTATTAAATAGTTAAATTACTAAATAAAATAAAATTAAATAGTTAAAAGTACATTTTATGATATTAATAAACACATCTTGTGATATAAATTTCATACTAAAAATAATACTCTTTACAAATTCTTATAATAGGGCATTCAGCCATAAAACAAATTCAAATTAACTATATTTCATTCACTTGATTATTTCACCTGGTTGTGAGATGATAAATTTTGATTAATCTCATCATAAAAGAATCTCATTGGATTGCAAGTTTTGAACTCTATTGAAGTTATACCAAATTAAGGCCATGAATCAACCTTTTCCCACCTTAATTATTCCAATTTTCTTAAAAGGGTCGAATTCTAACAAAAAAATACACCCAGCTTCCTCCTTCTCAAACACAAATGCTATGGTTTTCTACATCCTTATAACCCCAAATGTAAGTTCACATGTTCCCCTGCACAAATATTTGTTACATTCCGCAGTAAAAACAAGTATGGTCAGCAGAAACTAAAGACTAATTACTCTCATTCTACTCCCAATTGAAGGGAAGAAAAAATCGCACCATCAAGCATCCGACACTACAACAATCTCCGACGCGCATTCCAATTATGAAAGCCGAAAGAATTACCTTAATGGAGTCAAACTGCTATGACAGTCCCTCATTGTATCACAGTCTTTCAAATGTGGTATATGTTAAAAACAATCTAAATTGTTAAGTGATTAGATGACTTGAAGCTTGAAAGCATTCATTTCCCCACAAGCTTATAATACGCGTATAGGCCCGACCCAATGAAGCCAAGGATTTGACCAACCACGTTTAACTGGAACCCAACAAAACATTATATCGTTAATTGCAATGAAAAATGGAATGCTCAAAAGACAAAGGGATACTAAAAAGATAACAGAACGGAGATGGGACTTACTAAATCGAATGGCAGACCCCCAAAGATTATCCAGCCTAGCGTAATTGTGAAAATATCCTACACAAACGGGAAGACACAAGTTACAGAGCAATGGAGATGGACAAGACATTAAAAAAGAGATGTAGATTATAGAGAGCATTCAATCATCTGAAGAAGTTCTTTTAAGTGAGCAAAATTGGTATTTCTGAACAAACCTTCAAATTACCACAGATTGTCTGGGTGAGTGCAGAATTCAGGGTTGTGTTGAGGAATATACAATAATTCAGGAAGAAAGCCAGTACACAGGACAAAAGCATCACGGCCTGACATCATGAAAACAGAGAACTTAGAAATGTGTTAGAAAAACAAGCATATATACATGTCTTCTGTAAAAACATATTTCGTGAATTAGAATAAATAAGAAAAGTTAGCCCCCTTGTACCAATTATATAATATCAACGTCAAGTGGCCAAAAGTTTAAATGCCTTGAATATCAGAATTAGTAATGAATTTTTACCAGGAAACCAGGAGAAAGCAGATATGGGAAATTCATCGTCGTCACCAATTCGCCTCGGAAAAGGGTCCAGAGCAGTAAAACAGGCAAGCACAAAATTCCTAAAAATAATTTATAACAATTAATGAACGGAGTTCTTGCAATATAAATATGTAGAAGAGTTGATCTATGATGGTTTACTCACCATTGCACCACATGAGGCCAAAGCTATTGAGCCCACTAGATTTTCCTGGACAAATATAATATCAGAATAGGAAAAGAATGTGACAAAAAAAAAAAAAAAATTTAACAGAAGATGAAGTAGTTGTACCAATGCGGGCAATAGTTGCTAGGTATATAGCAGTTGTGAAGTTTGAAAGGAAAACAACTAGATAGCCATAGGAGTCATAAGATAAGTCCCGTGATCCAGCAATAAAAGCACCTAGTACTATCAAAGCCACACTGAAAAAAACCATAAATATTACATTGTCAAATGGAAAAGGAAAGTTCATTAACTTTTGGGGGCACATGGCCAACCAGAAATGAGGCCACCTACATATTTTTAATAATAAATACATATATATGTGTGTGAGTGTGCTCTCAAATACATATACGAATACAAAAAAACATATGTAAAGCAGGGCCACTAAAAATAGGGGTCACTAGGCGATCACCCTTCTAGACATATGCAATATATATGCTCCCCAATCCATGAGACTAGAGGTCAAAAACAAACTTTCATGATCATCTATTAAATTCTTCCATAGCTTGTTCCTTCATTTTCAAAAATTGAAGCAATTTGGCTCAATGACCAATTTGCAAACTGATGTTGCAAACAAGATTTTAATTGCAATATACTCTAACTTCTATATATGTATTATACATATATATATAAATGAACTTTTTCTTTCATTATATATAAACATATATATATATATACACACATATATATATGAACCTTTTCTTTCAATATGCAAAGTACTCAAAAAATGAGATGATGAATTACAAAGAGTGTAACTCATCTGTCTGGCCAACCAAATATAACATATCACATGATTAAATATTCTAACTGATTATATTATTCCGACACAGAAAATCAAGGCAGAGTTACTTTTTTTTCTTTCCAATATGCAAGTACTCAAAAAAAAAAAAAGAGAGAGAGAGAGAGACGTTGAATTACAAAAAGTGTAACTCATACTCATCTTTCTGGCCTGCCAATATAACATGTCACATGCGTGAGGATTCAACATTCCAACTGATTATATTATTCCAACACACAAAATCAAGGCAAATTACTTTTTTCTTTTCAATATGCAAGTACTCCAAAAAAAGTGATGTTCAATTACAAATAGTGTTTCTCATCTTTGATCTTTCTGACCCTACCGAATATAACATTGTAAGGATTTAATATTCCTATTCATTATAATGTTAATCTTTTTTTTAAAAGGTCAAATGATGACTCGAACCAAAGATCTTATGGCACAAGTAGTGGTGCTCTAACCACTTGAACTATTTCACAAAATAAACCGACATGTACATTGGCAGAATAAGAGCAGTGCTTACCTTCCTATAATAGGAGGAGTATACCTCTGCCTCACAAGGATGTACTCAACAATCATCGTAAATACAACTGTAGTTCTCCGCAAGGTTGTATACATTGGAACATTAACACCTCGAACAGACTCCATAGTGACTAGCTTTCAAGGTAAAGAAAGAAAAAATTATTAATACTTCCTTTTATGAGGCAGGAATAATAGCTGCAATAGGAATAAGATATAAATGAGTAAAAATATTACCATGTAAAGCAAATAGGTTAAAGCAAGAGGCGAAGTGTTGATCAACGTCTTTATTGGTACAAATGTTTCGCTGACGCCTATGGATTCATTGGCACTAAAAGAAATAACCTTTGAGCGTCGTAGAACATAAAGCAAACCACATGAACACATCATCTGCAGCAGATACAATAGTAAAAATTGTGCAATGTGCAAAATATAAATATATATCAAAATTAAGAACATTAAGGACTAAATATGATGTAATGATTTATTTCCTTTTCCTTCTACCTCCTTATTATTAAGTGAGTTTAGAAGTATGACCAACACAGTAGATCCTTTTTGAAATGATCATATACCAGAAAGTTTGACATTCATATGCAAAAAACCATGACTGAATAAAGGAGTTTGGGGTCACTATATTAGAGGTTAACTAATGTATAATACAAATTTTTAAAGATCATTAATAACAATTTATCAGACACTTTTACAAATGCCTGATGGAAGTGCATCATTATCCGCATGTGCATATCTGACATCCAAGATACACTGGACATTATTTGAATGAATGATCAAGTATTTGAAATTATGATATGACAAATTCTTGTATATAAGTGTCCTCCCACGATATACACCAGAGATAAGGCAGCACAGAGATCAGGTCCTTCCTTTATATGTTTTCACTTCCATGAGGTTTGCATAGTTAAAAGAACGACATACAAACGGCTTAGCTTGGGCATGAAACTGATTTTTCAATCAAATGAAAGGAACCAAGAATAAATAACTCTAATTCAGCATCACTCAGAATCAACTTATTTATTTACCTGACAAAGCGTGATGACATTAGCACTTGGGAAGCTGTATGAAGACAGAGCTGCTTTATTAAATAACACCAAGAGCACTGCAAAATCACAATCAGCTCATTTTTCAGTAAAGACGTAGGGGAGATCAATCAAATTTGGACAGCAAAACTCTGAATGCGGTCTTATTAACACATAGGACTAAAAACCCGACAATGTAACCTAACGCCAAAGAGAGAGATACCATAGCTGCCAAGAAATATGAACTTCATGGTGTAAAATGACTAGCAATTATCATGATAATTTGAAAATTGTCAAGAATTTTATAAGTTATCTTTCTGCATCGGTTTTACTCCATCGAAGACCAAGGAGATGAGAACAGGAAGAACCAAAATGATTTTATATACAGAAGACTATCAGATCAATCCTCAGCTTCTACAATTCCATACGTTCATGAAAGAATTTTGACTCGCAAATATGAGAACTTAACAAGTCCATTGAAATCCCTATAGCACGTATTTGTTAGCAACTATTTCGGTACACAAGTTCATGTAAATCCCTATAGCACGTGTAGTTGGCAAATATATCAGTAAATTTGTGTATGCCAGATGAGCACAGTTCATTTAATCCTCCAGCACACCCTAAAGAAAAATCAATCTTCAACAAGAACAAAGATTTTCATTTATCACAGCTATCAAACTTCATATAGTAAATATGACTGCACCAAAAACTGAAGCTCGACGTTCAGAGACCCATTAAGCATAAAATCGACTCAATAAACTCAATTTCAATAAATATTGATCTTTATGGCAACCATTATCAACATTTCCTACTTGAAGCAAGGCTTATTCATACATGGATATGTATATATGTGTGTATATGTATGCCTATTCATACATAGATATGTATATGTGTGTGTATATATACATACATATGTATAAAGGAAAAGATAACGCGAAACATATGAAAGGCATCTTCAATACCCAAAATTCCAGAGACAAAAATAACTTCAACTTTCAAGAAAATCAGGCAAAATTAAATTGTGGGCCACGCTAATCACCAACAAAATACCAGTTCTTTTCAAGAAACTATAACGGCAAAAAAGGAAAAGAAGTACCAGCACAAGTCATGTAAGAGATGGCGGCATATGCTCCGCGTTTAGTCATGGCGGATCCTCTGAAGAGCTTCTCCTCCACTCTCGGCGGAGGATCGGCCGACGCCATTGGTAGAAGCGAAGAGCTCTTCGGGTTCGACGCCATTGATTTTGTTTGTTTGCTGGTAATTGGAAAAAAAAAAAAACTACATAAATGTGTTATTTATTTTTAGTTTTCTTTACTGGATGACAAAATTGACTTCACTTTTCAGTTGTTATTTTTTTTTTTTCCTCTACACCCACTATATAGGGGGGAGAGAGAGAGAGAACGCCAAATGTGAAATGGAAAAAAGAAAATTAAGATTAGGTATAAAAATGATACTATAAAATGGGTGTACTCATTTTATGATGAGTGTGTACATCTTAATGTGTGTACTCATAACAAATGTAAGGCATTTGACCTGGGCCTTAAGTAAAATAAATAATTGTGAAAGTTGGGCCGAGATTTCATTAATGGCCCATGAGACCTATATCTAAATCTAAAATTTCAGAAACCCACATTGTACCATCTATTATACCTCAACCGCCACCTCCTCCCACGCCTGTGCGCTACATCAGACACAGTCGCTGCCACAAGCGACGCACCCCCTGCCGTTCACGGCCACGCCACGCTGTCAACTGAAGGTATAATTGAATCTGATTATATTTTATTAGGGTTTCAAAATTATTTTTTGCAAGTGTAGGCTGAACATTTTTTGCGATTTTGTGACTAAAAATTAGGCCCCTGTAAATGGACAAAAAATAACAAAATTAGATTCGGATACGATGGTTTAAAGTTGAGTGTTCACTCGCTACGATAGAAAGTGCAAGTCACGATTTTACTGTTGAGCCAGTGACTGTTCACTCGCCAGCAAATATAGTTATATAGATAGATGTCAGTTTTAGCCCCATTTTTTTTCTAGATCTTTTAATTCAAGTCTTAAAATTTTCAAACTTCTCAATTTGGCCCCATATTTTTTTTATTTGGTCTATTTAAATATATATATATATATATATATATTTTTTGTTATTTGTGTATAAGTTAAAAAAAAACCCACTATATTTACAAGTTTTAACCCCTCCATCAGGAATCATTATTGTTCGGGGGCAGCCATATATAATTGAAAATTGGTGTTTGCTGTTGCTATCTTCCTTTTTTCTTATTTAGTTCCTGCTTTAGCTTGAAGTTTTCTCAAGGTAAATTGTTGTTCATTTGTCAAGAACACACTGGTTTTCTGAGAAAGTGAGGAAGAAGATTTCATTTGTCTGAATCTGAAATGGTGTGGCTGATTGCTTTGTCAGAATTTTTGAGCAATTTCATAGAAGATAAATATAAGGCGGTTGACGGGCTGGGTACTTGGGCGACCCGAATCTGGCCCATATTATATTCATGATTTGGGCTTCCGATGTGACCCAACTATAGAGTGGTAAGTAGGTAATCTTCAGCTCACCAAGTTGATGGAATGGTCGAGAGAGGCAATGGCGATTCATCTCACTACTCTAAATTCACTCTTATCTCCAACTAAACAAAATCCTCTGCACATTCAATCAAATTCTCTACCCACAAGAACTCATTTGGCAATAACGTCGTCGGCGGTGCCATGGGAGGAGCGAGTTCCCGCAAACGCCGTTCGCCGGAAGCGCGATCCGTCGTGGCGCGGAGGCTTCAGCCTAGGCGTAGACTTGGGATTGTCCCGCACCGGCGTCGCCCTTAGCAAAGGCTTCTCCATTCGCCCTTTAACGGTACTACAAAATATACGTGATTTTTTAACCTAGTTTAGGATTTTCACGTATTGTGGTGGTGTTAGGTTGTTGAATTAAGAGGGCAGAAGCTTGAGCTTAGACTTATGGATATTGCTGAAAAACAGGTTCTTCTCATCTTTCATGGTTTGTGGGACTGTAAGATATCATTATCATGTTGTTGACATTACATTTTTTTTTCCTTTTTGTTATTTTATTGTATTAGGAAGTGGATGAATTTATAATAGGGCTTCCAAATTGTAGCAAGGGGAAGGAGACAGAGCAATCAAATAAAGTTCGTAGTGTGGCTGGAAGGCTTGCAGTTCGAGCTGCAAGCAGGTACAAGAACAAACCTGTTTGAATTCAGATAGTAATGTAAAAAATGAAAAGAGAGAAAATAACTTGGGTTATATATTTTGTCAAATGTGTCTATGGTTCCTATGCCACCGCGATTATTTACTATTTGTTTTAATATTTCAACCCTATGTAGAGGAAAATGTAATATTGGCATTGCTAATCTCTATCTCAGGGGTTGGAGGGTATACCTACAGGATGAGCATGGAACATCTGCTGAGGCTCTGGACCATATGATTGCCAAGTAACTCTCTTCGTCTCTCTCTCTATCTATCTATCTCTCTGCGATCAACTTGCTGCTCAAAATATTTCAGGGGCCTCACTAAGTCTGCTCGTGAAGGGAAAATCGATGCATATGCTGCTATGGTGAGCAATCAACAAAGTATATTATGTCTGTACTTCCATTGAACAATGAAAATAGATATATGAGATGAAAAAAATTCATTAAGTTGACACCAACTCCATTTGCAGAAGGTGCTGGAAAGATATTTTTCACACGGGGGAGAGGGAATTGAACTTGTCCTCCCCAAACAGTTGGAACTGCAAAACAAGCTTATGGAAGGGCCACCCAAGGATTTGGACTTTTACCCAGAATAGCGAAATTGGCAAGGACTTATCCAAGCAGCCCCACAACATGTTGGACATTTTTGCATCGTTTTAAACAAAATGTTTCCTTGAGGGTATATGTTGTAGTTGAGCCATAAATAAAACTTGAACTTCTAGTGTGTAATCTTGAGGCATATCGACCAGCCACCTGTTGATATTTATAGGGAAAAACTCTTGGGTAAGCAACTACATCGACATAAGGTTAACTTGCAAAACCATCTGTTGCTCGAGTGCCGTGATTGCAAATTCATCACCACTATCTACATGAAGGTCATTCAAATGGTATAAAGCCTACAAGAGAATGATTCTGAATGTTACCCACACAAGGCAAGTGGAGACGTACCACATATTGCTCCTCTAGCTACTCTGGAAGTGGGAAGGAAATGTTGAGACAGCAATCCATTCTTGGTGTCCTTGATCAGCAGATAGAATAATCGTTCCTCTGGCAGATACTCAAGCCAGAGAAGCTGTTTCTTGCTTATGTGTTCATGTGTTCTGTAGTTGCTCTTTAGTTTTTGTCGACCAATAACATTTTCTTTTCAGTATTGATGATGATCCTCTATATTTGACAAATAATGTTGGGAGAAACTGTTTCCTTGTGCATCAGTGTATTAAGGTCAGCGTGGCAATCTTAATTTGAGCATCAATGCATTTCCTTTTTGGTGAAGTGATAAAACATGATTCTTCTTGAACACTGTTATCTTTGTTCTACATGCTTTACTAAGATATTTGTCCACAATATTTATGAGTATGATGGTGAAATTATGCCTGGTTACACTCTTGCAACTTCCAAATATTAGAAACTACACTTAGTTAAATCTGTTCCCACCATGACAACTTTGTCCAAATTGGAAGATTTTATTTTTATTTTAATGCCTTGTAATGAAGATTGCAGAGTTGGTGAACAGAATTCATATTCTTTTGTCTACAGTTTATTTCTTGATGGGAAACGTCCATGAATAGCCTTATTGTCTCTGTTGTTTTGGCTATGGCAATTTGTCCAGTAGGGAAAATCTATCTTCTCCTGCTTTTTTGGTTTTTAAATATATATTATTGGTTGATGCAGGCATTTGGTGATGCTCATGCAATGCTGGAGAGTGAAGGATGATGATACAGATCCCATGTAAAGTGCTTCCAAAGCTAATTCCCATCATTAGTCATTTTGTAGGGTCTGATATCCAAGGTACTTTCAGAAGACTCCTGAATTTCTGAATTATAATCTTGCTTCCGTACAACCAGCAGAGCACCACTCCACTTGCTTCAAGAATCATGGACATTTGCACAAACAAGTTGGTACTGGATTTGGTAGTATCAAAGTCGTACACTCCCAGGATTTATGTCATAGGATGACTTACACACAAAAATATGAAATACCTTAATACGAAGTTAAATAATACTCCCTCCGTCCCAACATTTTCTTTATAGGTGGAGTTTCATGCATATTAAGAAAAAGTAAAGTATGTGAGTGTGAAGTTAAATAATAAAATATAAAAAGTGTACTTTATTAACTTTTGTGAGTGTGAATTGTTTTCTTTTTTGGGGTGTGAAGAAAGAGTTGGGACATCCATATAAGGAAAGTGTGAAATTTATCTTGGGACAGAGGGAGTAAAATATAAAAAAAAATGTACTTTATTGATTTTTGTGAGTATAAGTTGTTTCTTTTTTTTAGAATGTGATAAAAGACTTGAGATGTACATACAAAGAAAATGTGAAAAAAGACTTGAGATGTACATACAAAGAAAATGTGAAAATTATCTTGCGATAAAGGAAGGTATAAGAAATTCCAAGCTACTTTCGGAAGCCTTTAGAATATCTGCACGAGTTTGAGATTTATTATCTAGTTTTTAAATTTTCATATTCAATTAACACCTACAAATACTTATAAAACCAATCTTACAAATAGCCATGAAACCTAATATTGATATACATGACATAAAGTTAAATTTCACCCTAATCAAATCTCAAAACAAACACATATATTTACTTATTCATACTTTATTCAAAATTTCTAAATTTTAAAACTTTGACTGCTCCGCATTTAAATTTCAAAACAAACACGATTTTATCTAAGATTAATACAAATAGTGCGTTCCACTTCCGGTAAACTTGGGAGGGTGATTTCTTTGTATGAAACAAAGCAGTAAAGAATTTAGTTACTAATTATGCCATTGGGTTAATTACTTTGATTTAATTAAACAAAAAATCAGCTTTACCAAAACACTGAAAAATCTTGCTTTACCTAGTTTCCCACCTATATCACTATAAATAGGACAAGATAAACAAATTGCGACACGTTTAGAGGTTAATGCACCAACTACTAAGATAGTAATTTTCACTATTCTTGATAAAGCACCACTTTGAATTCACACATTGGGTTACATCTCTTTGAGTAATGTTTGTGTATTTTAGGTATCATCACATTTCTGCACATGCTATTTCATTTCATGGAGTAAAGTGCAATCTTGATTCTATAAAAGTAGGGATTGGAGTACTTTTTTTTTTTTTAATATGTAAAAGTATTTGTGCTTCGTTATGTAATTCAAAAATCATTATATATTTTGTTTTAGTCTCGAAAATTAGTGTAATTTAAAAAAAAAAAAAACCAGATCTTCAAACCAAAAAATTGCATCATAATTTTTTTTAATTGTAAAATAAAATTTTACTGTAAAGATTTATTTGGTTCAAAAGATAAAATTATCTATCTTGTCAAAACGTGCATGATTTATCAAGATAAATAATTTTATCTTTTGATTCAAATGAACCCTAAGACTAGGGCACAGAGAACCTTGGTTCTTTCATCCACCGAGAGATACCCTTCTCCATGTGAGTTAGTCTAAAAGTGAAATTTATTCTCAATATAAAATTTAATTATTTAATAATATCTTTTCATTTACTTAATATATCATAGTATTTCATTTAGTTACCGCTGTACTTGTAAACTATATTTTAACATTTATCTACGCAACCCAACATGTTTGTGTGTGAAAAATATTGTGGTATAATTTATAAAAAAATAGTGATATTATTATATATATTATGAATTCTGAATGAATATACCCTATAATTATTTAGTGAATGAATGCAATTTTATTTTATGAAAAAAATTCACTATAGAATTTGTCGCGTCATAATTGAAAATATCAAACCCAAAAATGATGATTTGAAGGTTAATCATAATTTTACAGTAACAAAAGTTCAATTTACTTCCATTTTAATTAATTAAAAGTAAGTGTAGATTTCTTACATATACCAAGTTTACGGTACAACATGATATGTTAGCATTTTGTGCGTATTTTTAAGCATTATTTAATGATTGAGTTAATAATAATCCCTTATATTTTTATCATAATTTCAATTAGCTACGTCTGCGTGTCAAATTTCTCCGACTTCCATATATCTCTTCTTCTTTTCCTTTATTTAAAGAAAAAAATAGCACTTTTTTCTTTTTTTAAAGAAGACGACATGATTACATTAAAGATTTGTATTGTTGCTAATGGTAACGTGTTATGACTTAATTGTAGTTAATGCAGAAAGCAAAATTGAAAAAGATACTTGACATTGATTATATAGAAATTAATTGAAACCATTTTAATCTTTAATTCGACTTTGTCAAACATTGAATTAAAAGGACCAACATCCACCTGATTTTAAGCTCATCTTCAAAGTTGGTTGATGTGAGACAGTGTGAGAATCCCCATTAATTCAATTCGCACACTAATCTTGAATTTTTGATAAATTAATGGACCTTTAGTTTCCATTAACTATTTACCATTGATTGCAATTTGTTGGATCAAATGTGAATGCAAGAATTCAAAATTAGCATCTTTTTTTAGTGGGCATAGAATTTCTATTCAATTTTATTCTGAAATATAATGATGGATTAGTCTTGTATGCATCAGTTACACGGTGCAACTCAAATTCATTTTTTAAAAATTACACAAAATACTACTGAAAAGTTACACATGTTATTACTAAAAAGTATATCTTTCATAGTGTAACTTTTCAGTAATAAATTGTTTAACTTTTTAAAAATGAACTTGAGTTGCACCATGTAACTGATGCACATGAGACTTAGTCGGGTTAATTTGTTGTGGTAGTTAGTTGTAGCATTTTGTCTGTTGAATGGAGTTTTATTAAAAAACAAATTCATTTACAATTAAAAAAACTAACTAATCATGTTTTATGTTAACTCAGGTAAAAAAAAAATATATGGAGGGTCATCAACTTTTGTATTCCACTTTCTATTTTACTATTTGGATGATCGACAAGTGTATTGTTAAAAAATATTCTCTCCGTTCCAACATTTTCTATATATGTTGAGTTTCACACATATTAAGAAAAAGTAAAATATGTAAATGTGAAATTAAATAATAAAATATAAAAAATATACTTTATTGACTTTTGTGAATGTGAGTTATTTTCTTTTTTAGGATGTGAAAAAAAGAGTTGAGACGTTCAGGGAGTAGTTAATAATTCATAATTACCATACAAAGTATGTTAAAATCCAGAAAATAGAACATACTATATGCAACATGAAAAATAACGCAAATGAATTAAATGACGATAATTTTAATTTAGAATAATCTTTATTTTTTAAATTAAGTCTCCCCATAGCTCAATGTCATGACTTTAATGTCACGTTCTTTTTCGACTTAAGTGATATTTTGACAAATTTGGATTGAAAAATAGAGTAGATGCGATAAATAAAATGAGTAGTAGATGTACATTATTTTATATCAAATCAATATTTTTAAGTAATTATGATATGTGTCCTCTGTCTATAAAAATGTGTTCACTTGTTTCTACGCAATATAATACGATATGTTGAAGGATATTGTGGGGCCTATTTATGAATAAATTGAATATTTATGAAAAAAATTCATTACATACTTTTCATAAATAATTATTTTATTCATAAACAAACCTAATAATACATCATTATATTGATATATTGTATTAAACCACGTACAAAATAAATGAGTATATTTTTTATGGACGAAGTTAGTGTGTTATTTTATTATTATTGGCTAATAAAATAATAATTAAGTTTAGAGAGAGAGAGATAATAATGTGGTTGTTTAAAATAAGTTGGTGCATGATAAAGATGTATGTATATTTGAATAGAGAATTTGATTTGCGAATCTAATAAATAGATGAGGCAAATTTTTGTATGAAAATTATTAATGAGAAATTTTGTAATAAAATTATTTTAAAGTATCATATATTTATTAGAAATATGAAAATTTCAGTCGGAGCATCAATAATTGAACAAGTGGTATTACTTTTAAATTGTTGTTGATTTATTTGATTTAAATTTTTTATACTCTTGATAAATTTTTTGATATTCTTTATTGAATATTTGATATTTTTAAAATAATTTTCTGGTAAATTTATATGTATGTATAATTTTACTATAAAATCTGGTTATAGATGAGATAGATTGCCAAATTCCAAATTTCAACTTCCGATAGTAAAAGAACATGATATAAGGGTTTAGGTTATGATGTTCTTACCATTTGAATTATCTCACTTCAATGTATAATAATATTTCAGTTATAATTTTTTAAAGCAGTTGTTAATTAACTGTCAAATTTAATTTTTAATTTGACAATAAGATTAGAGCAAAAATTTGCATGAACTCGAGTTCAACGTATATCAAGTATATCACAATTATGTATATCATGTATATTTTTATAACAGTAATATTATATATATATATATATATATGAATAACTATGATAATAATTAAAAATAATAGTGATACGAATTCATGTGAATTCGAGTTTACAAAAAAAACCTACTCTAAGATTAGATACACATTTGGGATCAGATTAAAGGACTACAATTTAATCGTAAGTGGAACCATAATCGTGTGTTTTTCTTTTAACGAAACCTAACATACTTTGGAACCAAAACCAACATATGTAATTATATATTAAGGAAACGTATAAATTTTTTGTAAAACGTAATTTTTTAGAGTAGATTAATTTTATATGAAAATAATTAAATATTTGATTAAAAATATAAAAAATATTATTAACGAGTATAACAAATTTGAGAAAAAATATAGAAATTATTAAAATATAATACCACTAATTTCAATTTGATATATACTCTTGATGAAAAAAATTTGTATTTAAAATAATTTTGTAGAAAATTTATCATGAATAATTTTTTTGGTTTATTACATCCAAATTCATAATTTTCATCCCTCTTTAAAACAAATTTACAATTCAAATTGATTATAAATAGGTTCACTTTCATATATATAAGTCACGGTCGTTTATCTCTCCCTCAAATCTCATGCATATTTCTCTCTTTCTTCAAAGTTGTAAAACAAAAAATATTTATTTAAAATATTGTCTTTTTTTTTTTATTATTCTCAAATTTTAAAAATGTTAAAAGAAAAAGTAAAATTGTTATGCATCACTTGTAATCTCATAGAATTAACTTTAGAAAAATAGAATACAATCTCAAGAACACGTGCAAATTTATTAAGAATAGATTCATATATACCACAACCATTATGGTGCTTTAGCATAAATAAATAATAAATACTCACCCCTCTCATAATTATTTTCACACTTTCTTTTTCCATCTGTCCCACAATTGTTTTCACACCCTATAAATGGAAACTATTACTTTAACTTTATCCTCACAATCCAACTAATATCATTATTTTAATAATATAACTTTACACAACACTCTACTTTTTTTTAAAATTGTGTCATTCCAAAGGTGAAAACATCTTTAGGACGGAGGGAGTAATAAATAAAAGAAATGAGAGAAAGAAAAAGAAAAAGCGGATAGAAAGGGATTAAATAGTAAAATAAATGTAGTCACGTAGTAAAGTGCGGGCAGTGGGCAGGCAGGGCATAAACAAAGTCTAGAGAGAGAGAAAGAGAGTGTTTTAGTGCAGTCGTTTTCGGTGCCCCTCTTTACCCCGACCCAACTTCAATGCATTTTTCTCCTTCCAACCCGACAAACCCCCCCTTTTCTTTTTAATTCTTCCATTTCAACATACTTCAAAATTAAGCCCCCCAACACACATATATACACACACAGCACCTTCTAATTCAGACATAATTAAATTCAATGGAGCTTGAACTGGGCCTTTCTCTTCCCAACATCAATAGGAAAATTAGGTGTAAGAAATATATTGATCGGAATCCCTGCAGGTTTGATGACGAAGAAGAAGTGGAGAGCAAGGATTCCTCGTCTTCGCTCGTGTCCAATGGCCAACACGATCGCGAATCGAGAATGATTAATTGCATTAATGAGTATGTCGTCTTAATTAATTGTATTTTCACTCCCATAATATTAATTATTTTTGTCTTATCTAGTGTTCTCTTATGAATTTAACCAAATTGAACTTTTTTTAAAGTTATTTTTCTGTCACAATTCTGTCAAATAGTAAAAAAAAAAAATGTTTGAGATTTTTTTTTTTTTTTTTTTTGGGGGGGGGGGCTAGAATTTCAATTTGCCTCATTTTCATTTGTTATTTTCATGTATGTGTTTATTTTTTGGAGTATAGGATTGAGAATGATGAAGATGAAGATGTGATAGGGTGGCCACCGATGAGTTCATGGAGGAAGGACGGTGGTGGGGCGGCGGAGGCTAGAAACTCCATGTTTGTGAAGGTGAAGATGGCGGGTGTGCCCATCGGGAGGAAAATTGATCTGAGGCGTTTTGCTTCTTACCAAGCTTTGACACACTCTTTGATCAACATGTTTGCCAAATGTACAACAACTTAACTTTTCCCATTTCATTTAATTTTATAATTAATTTGAAGAAAAACAATCCTATAAATTAATTTGTAGCCAATAATATTGTTATTTTTTGGGATTAATTTTAATTTTGAGAGAAATTTATATATTCTTGGTTATATATATTAATTTGTGATTTTCAGACACCAACAACAATGAGCTGGTAAGAGATGGAGATTATACAATCTTGTACCAAGACAATGAAGGAGATTGGTTGCTTGCAGGAGATGTTCCTTGGGAGTAAGTGTACTATTATTATTTTTTGAAAGAAAAAAAATCTGATTGATCGAAAATGAAATAAAATTCACCATGGTCAAAAAATAAAATAAAATTATGTGTTATGAGTCAAAACATATATCAATATTAGTGGAGTATTTTAAGAAATTTGTAATATTTTAACATGCATGTTTTGGTGTAAATATTCCATATTTTATATATTAATTGACAAATAAATTAATTTTGCGTATCATTAATTAATGGACTCTATCATTTCTATATGGTTGTTTAATAAAATATTTAATTTGGTAATATATATGCATGTACACTTGGGTCAACATATACATGACATGAAATAAGAGATTGGTTAATATATATATATATTGATGATTGCAAAATTGAACACATAGAAGTGATTGAGTATATTTTTGTTATCTAAGGTTTTGAATATTTTTTGTAATAATTGTGCAGAATATTTGTTGAATCAGTGCATCGAATGGAGATACAAAGGAAGGCCAAATAAACGGAGTTGTTTATTATTATATTAATAATATATGAGTTTTTTTTTTTCAATAACATTTTAATTAGCTGATAAAAAAAAATTAATGTTTCTGAGGTTGAGATGAGAAATTGTATCTATCAATTATGAATGAATAGGGTATTATTTTTGAGTATTTTTATAGTTATATATTAGCTAGCTTGTTTCTTGATTATTGAGATGGTTCGGTTCATATAGAATTTTGATCAGTGTTAAATGAATCTCTTTTCGGGATGAATGGTGGATTATGAATTTTTCTTATTAGTTGATTCTTAAATATCATTAAAGATTATCTTAATTTATGACATGTTTGTGGAAGATTTATAGTAGTTCTTCACCATTAACATTGTGTTAGATCCTTAGAGGTGTACACGACTTAAGTTAATGACTTGAAAATATTACATTTAAATTCTTTTTATTACTTTTGGAGTTTAAGATTTATGTCGGAATTATTGGCTGGCGGCCCGGCCTATTAAGTTGAGGTTGAATCATTCTTTTTATACATCCAACTTGACAAACTTTGTATGTACCATTTACAATTTATTCCAACCCTTCATTTTCGTCCGTCCCCCAAATATATTTACATTCTTCTTTTAAAAAATATTATGTTACCATCACACTCATAAATAATCACTTTATTTTCTGGTAGATCTCACAATTATTCCACAATATTCTCACTTTATCTTACTTTTCTTAAAACCCGTGCCCATACAATTGAGAATAAATTTTGGGGACGGAGGAAATATATGTTATTATAAAAAAGTTATATTTTAAACGTACACTTTTCATTAATAATATGAGTGACTTTTCAATTATAATTGATGAACTTTTTAAATATACACCTGAATTATAAGGGAAATTTTGTACATACAAAATTAGGAATTACAAATTTTATAAAATAATATTACTAAAAAAGCAGTTACATTATAGACATTGGTTGAATGATATTACTTTTTTATTAAAAAATTAAATACAAAGAATATTCCAACCATTACATATTACATAATATTACTTCAATTTGTTTCAGATTACAATTTGTTTTGAGGGTGGAATTTAATGATTTTTTTTTAAAGTGTGAAAAGTGTTGGTGAGAGTAGCGAGACATTCTAATGAAAAAAATTATGTAATATGTTATGACAGGAGAGAATATTACTTGTTTTATTAAATGGTAGTATTACTCAGAAAACCTATGGTATAGTGCATTTGTTTCATAAAAATATTACTCATCAAACTTTAGCTGAATTCATTGTTCTTAAGTACGAAATCAAGAAATTCATTCAAACTTGTTTTCTATATATATGTTTATGGAATTGAGATCAAACTATATTTTGATATTTTATACTACTTCTCTTCCACAAAAGTTTACATATACTTTTAGTTCATTTCACACAATTTGTATTCTACACATTCTATTAATTATATATTTTCTTTTTAATATTTTTAAAAACATTGCAATTTTTTACGGACGGCAGTAGTATTATTTTTCTTCTTTCTCACGTAGTGGCTTGGCCCGAAACAGAAATGGGTTGTTTAAAAAGTTTAGATGGGCCAAGTAGAAAAGGCCCGTAATTTATCAGATTTTAGAAATATAATGGGCTAACATTGGGCATGGCAATAACTTCACACGTCTCCCAATTTTATTGTGGTATTTAGTAATAAATAAAGTAGAAAATGAGAGTATTTTAAAAAAAAAAATGAGAGAAAATAAAAAAGAGTATGAGTATTTTGAAAATATTGTGAGATTTTTTTATGAATAAAGTCATTATTTATGAGAGTAATTCAATAAATTTCAATTTATTTTATTTGAAAAGTTTTTGTATGAGACGTATTTTTTGATCCAAAAATACTTTTGGTAAGAATGTGAAGGTCAATGTAGGATTATATATAGGATGGCTGAAAATAATAATAAAAATAAAAGAAAAAATTGAGGCTCGTGAGGAACACGATTTTCTTAAAACAAATTATGCCCCTCACTCTCTAGGTGCTAGTGAATTTATGGGACAATTGTTTCCCAGGATACAACGATAATAAGCAACAATATAGCACTATATTTTGCTTAAACGAACCGAGAAGATGTTCGTAAATCACCGAAGTAAGAACGAATATTTAGGGAATATTAGGACAAAAGTATGTGGCAGGTTGCCGGAAAGTATCTGGATATTTTTCCACACAAATATTGAATATTTTGTTATGCTTGTGTTTCTTGCAACACATAAGAATATTATTTATAGTATTCAAAAAATGACTGTTGGAGTATGGTCATAAAGACTCACAATTGGTCTTGACCGTAACCGACAAAACGTCTGAATTAATTGCATTAAAACAGGTTTTTTTAAGTTTCAAAACGTGTTGTAATGGTAGAGATTTTTGAAATCTCAACAGACCTAAAATTGCCCATCAGAAACAGCTGAGGATGGTCCTGACTCAGGTCAGGTCAAGATGGCTCAAGTCAGGCTGACCAATCAGGACTCAGGTCAGGTCAGGATGGCTCAGGTTAGGCTGACCAGTCAGGACTCAGGTCAGGACATGAGTCAGATCAGTAAGACCCGGACTCAGGTCAGCAAGACCCGAACTCAGGTTAGGACAAGAGTCAGGTCAGCAAGACCCGGACTCAGGTCAGGACAAGAGTCAGGTCAGCTGACTCAGGCTCAAGTCAGGCTGACCCGAACTCAGGTCAGGCTGACCCGAACTCAGGTCAGGATGACCCGGACTCAGGTCAGGACGACCCGGGCTCAGGTCAGGCTGACCCGGACTCAGGTCAGGACGACCCGAGCTCAGGTCAAGACGACTCAGGCTCAGGGGCTAAGGATTAAGCCTTTCCCTTCATCTCTTATATCCTTTTTTTCCCATCCTCACCAGCAATTTTCCAATGTGGGACAAAGGTTCCCTACATTTCTCTTTTGTTACAACAAACTTAAAAATTCAATTTCTCATTCACCCAATATCGAAATTGGGCGAGTAATATATCGAAACGAAGCTCTCTTCGAGGAGCACAAATTCCAACAGTCAATTGATTGAATTTTTTAATTTAAATTGTCTTATGTGAAACTATGCATTGGAGAACAACTAATTAAATACAAGAGAATGCATGTTTTCAACTAGTAAAATCATAAGTCAAACTCATGGAAATACTCGACTTCGTTTAACTTTTGGAGCTCTATACTTCTATAATGATAATAAATTTGTGATTAATTAAAGTTTGAAAAAATAATGGCCATTAATGGGCACCAGAAGGCCCAAACATTATCTTGAAATTTGGAAGGCTAAGGTTATTCGCACTAGTTTTTTTGGAAATACACAACCCGGATGAATACACTATTTTTTTAGGAAATACACTACCTTTTGTTAGGCTATTTTTTTTTTGAAATTTTTGAAATATTTTCAAATTTTTTTTAACACAGTACAAAAATGAAAAAATGTTCGAAAATTTTTGCCGAAAATTTATAAAAATTTTGAAAAAATGCCGAACATTTTTAAGGGTGGCCTATTTTCCAAAATTGCTCAGTGTTAATAACCTGGGACAATTTTGAAATATTATTGCCATCATTGGGCTGGGTAGAAGTCATTAGAAAAGCACCGACAATTAAACGTGCGATTTTTCTCAACTTTTATAATTCTTTATTTTATGTAATTTGAATATTAATGTCATTAGTTTCTTTAATTCTAAAATTTTATTTTTCAAGATTTTTCTATTGTATATTTAATTTTTAAATATAAATATTTTGAAAAAAATTGTTAACCCTGGTGTAATTAAGATTTAATCTCTACCACACAATATATATTTTTCTAAATTGGTATTGTAGATTAATAATTCTTCTGCTTTTAAGTTTTGCAAATTATTAGTTATCTTTCTTTTGATATCTATGTATTTTTTATGGGTGGTAAATTTTTCTCTTTCTTTTTAATTTTTGTAGATTATTATTAATTTTTCTTTTAATATTTTTTTTACCGTTGTAGATTTGTATTCCTTTTCCTTTTTAACTTTTTGCATATTAGTAATTGTTGCGAACTAAAGCGAGCTACTTTAGGTGAATTAGCATAACCAAAAGCTCAAGGCTGGGTAGCTCGCCCGTAGCTCGGCCCAGGTGGCCAAAGCCACGTCACAATCCTTTGACTGGTCAATACAATGGAGAGAAAGGAAGCTCGCTCAGCAGCTCGCCTATAGCTCGCCCAGAGCTGGAGGCAAAAGACCAGACCTACTACAAGCATCACACCACGAAACAACACATGGCAAAGGAGCTTGCCCTTGTCCGGAGTGAAGCCAGTAGTTGCATAGGTTGCCAATAGTGATGTAGTAGGTCAGAAGCAATGTAATTAGAGCATAATAGTGGGCAAAGTGACAAGTGTTAAGGACATTTGTCAGTATATTAAGCTAAGTAAGCTTAATAAGTGTCACCTCACTACATGCAAAACTATAAATAGGTCTCTTGTACCTATTTTCTCTATCTAAGTTCATATTATCCAAAATATACCTCTCACTACTTTCTCTCTCTATTATTTTACTCTCATAAACTCAACTTTGATTATTGTTTCGAAGGATTCTCAAGATAATCAGTCACATAAACACACAATTAGTAAATTCTTCCAACAATTTGACTCTAGAAGAAGTGTCTGAACCTCCGATCATAACAATCGGAGAGGAATAATGAGAGATTCTTGAAGGTGTTCTTGAAGATTTGAAGATACACATAAATCCCTATCATTTTCCAGAAAGTTGTGAACAAAAAACCAAGGAAGTAGAAAATTCTAAACGCATGCGTGTTTGTGATTAAACCAGATTCTGGACAAATCATTTGCATGCAAGGCTAGAAAGATCTTTTGCTTACCTTACCTATGCTGGAAAAATTTGAAGACGAACTACCCTTACTGGAGCAAGGTATCGAGGGACAATACACATACTTCGTCCACTACGAGAAGATGAAAAAAAACAGACCCCGACGAAACCATGCTGACGGGGAGTCCTTCCACCAGCGAGCACCTGGGCGAGCTACTGCCCAGGGGCGCGCCCCAACTACTCAACAAGATGGGCTAGACCCGGCGGTCCAGTCAGTACTCCAGAACCCAGACGAACTAGAGCGAACTATCGCTCTACTCCAAGAGGTTCGCCTGCAGCAGCAGTAGCTAGGCGAGCTCCCCCGGTCAAAGAAAAATAAATGTTTATATATACAGTAACACACATTTACTTTAATTGTAACACACATTTGCTCTAATAGTAACACACATTTACTTCCCCAATTTGTGTTGCTATATGGACAAATGTGTGTTACTATTATGATAATATGTGTGTTACAATAAGAATAAATTTTTTTTTTTAATTTAATCATCTTTCTTTTAAATTTAGATATATTTGTTCATTAATAACACACTTTTTACTATTTTATATGTTTTAATAAATAAATAAAATAATTATTTCTATAAGAATAAATAAATATTTATTCTTATAATAACATACATGTTGTTCTTATATTATGTGAAAAATTATTTATTCTGTAAAAATAAATGAATATATGTAAATAACAACATTTCATAAGTTAGTAACATACATTTGCTCTAATTGTAACACATATTTACTCCCAGTTTATGTTACCATATGAGCAAACATGTGTTTCTTTAGGATAAAATGTATTTTTATTAAGAATAAATATGTGTTGCACATACAATGTAACACATACATGTGTCACATTGTATGAAAAATATTTATTTAAAAAAAAAATATATATGTGTAAAAAATAACATTTAGTCTAATTGTAACACACACTTTATTTTAAAACCGTGGTATCTTTTTATTACATTTTTCAAAATAACGATGTTGTAAAGTCTCGAATTCCATTTGCTGATTTATACCCAACACCCGAGAAAATAGCTAAGGTAAATGTAAAAACGGTGTCAACTCCTTGTCCCTAAACCAACAACTGCGGTTCTTCCGACCAAATTTCATACCCCATAAATCTCGACTCAAAGACAAATCCAACGGCCCTGATTCTCCGGCATCCCATACACACCTCTCTTAATTCTTGTTCCTCCATCGCTCCCATTTTTGGTTCAACTTCACCTTTCCCTCTCCAACCCCTTGCAGCAAATCTAGTTTAGAGAGACAGAAAACACCGGCTCCCAAAAACCCAAATTCACAGTCCTTGTTTTCTCCTTTTTGAGCCTAGATCTAAGGCTGAATGTCAATTTCAGGGCTCTAACGTCGAGTTTGCATTGTCGGCGACCGGATCTAAGTGTTTGATTACTTGAAGGTAAATAAACTGCATAACCTTTCTACGATTCATCGTTTTTCACTTTAATTAGTTTGTTGTGCGCTTAATTTTACATTTTCGTTTGATCTTCAATTAGCAATTCAGATGAATAGTTTAGGTGATTAAGAAAGAAAGTAATTGTGTTCGTTTGGGATTTTTAATGTAGGGGTTTAGGGTGTGCGAATTGAAGCCATGGCTCCGAGCACGATTCGGAAGGCGATCGGGGCGGTGAAGGATCAAACAAGCATCGGGATTGCAAAAGTGGCGAGCAATTTGGCGCCGGAGCTGGAGATAGCAATTGTGAAAGCTACTAGCCATGATGATGATCCTGCATCTGAGAAGTATATAAGGGAAATACTTCAATTGACGTCCTATTCTCGCGGTTATCTTAGCGCTTGTGTTGTTGCTGTGTCCAAAAGATTGGGGAAAACCCGTGATTGGATTGTTGCCCTCAAGTGTTTGATGCTCATTCATCGCTTGCTCAATGAGGGAGATGCTGTTTTTCAGCAAGAAATTATGTATGCTACTAGGAGAGGAACTAGGTTGTTGAATATGTCTGATTTTCGCGATGAGGCTCATTCGAATTCGTGGGATCATTCGGCTTTTGTCAGGACGTATGCTCTGTACTTGGACCAGAGGCTTGAGTTGATCGTTTATGAGCGCAAGCAGAGTCGTCCTTCAGGTGGAGGTGATATCGAGCGATTTGGGGGTAGAGATGACGGGCAGAATTATCGTTCGCCACCTGGATCGAACAGAGGGTATGATTATGATTACAATGAGTACCGCGATGAACCTAATTATGGAATGCGCAGATCAAGGTCGTCTGGGGATGTAAGAGACTCACCAAATGAGAAGAAAGATGTTACTCCCTTGAGGGAAATGAATGCGGAGAGGATTTTGGGGAAGATGAGCCACTTGCAAAGGCTGTTGGATCGGTTTTTGGCATCTCGTCCTACAGGACTGGCGAAAAATGAGCGGATGATTTTGGTGGCTTTGTATGGAATTGTGAAGGAGAGTTTCAAGGTGTATGCTGATATGTGTGAAGTTCTAGCAGTGCTTCTTGATAAGTTCTTTGATATGGAGTATCAAGATTGTGTAAAGGCTTTTGATGCATACGCTAGTGCTGCAAAGCAGATAGACGAGCTCGTTGGGTTCTACAATTGGTGCAAGGATACTGGTGTGGCAAGGTCGTCTGAGTATCCTGAAGTACAGAAGATTACAAACAAATTACTCGAGACATTAGAGGAGTTTGTGAGGGATAGGGCAAAGGCGATGAAGACTCCCGAGAGGAAGGTAGAGAGCCAGCCACCGCTTCCGGAGGAGGAGAAGGTGCCGGAGATGAATGAGATTAAAGCATTGCCACCACCGGAGAACCACGCGCCTCCTCCTCCTGCCATGCCAGAGCCTCCCAAAGCTCCTGTTCCGGAGCCCACTTATTTGGTTGATTTGAGGGACGAGGGAGTGAGTGCCGATGATCAAGGCAATAAGTTTGCTTTGGCATTGTTTTCAGGGCCCACTGGAAACAATGCGAATGGAAAATGGGAGGCTTTCTCGTCTAACGGAGAGGCGGAGGTGAGTTCAGCTTGGCAGAATCCGGCCGCAGAGACCGGGAAGGCTGATTGGGAGTTGGCATTGGTCGAATCAGCTAGCCATTTATCGAACCAAAAGCCCGCAATGGGCGGAGGATTAGATCCATTATTATTGAACGGAATGTACGATCAGGGAACAGTTAGGCAACATATGAGCACCACTCAATTGGGTGGTGGTAGTTCTAGCAGTGTTGCATTGCCAGGCCCTGGAGCGAGTAAAACTCCGGTGTTGGCGCTCCCCGCACCAGACGGAACTATTCAGGCAGTTGGAGGAGATCCATTCGCGGCCTCTTTGGCCGTTCCCCCTCCATCATATGTCCAAATGGCTGATATGGAGAAGAAGCAGGGGTTTCTCATGCAGGAACAGATGGTGTGGCAACAGTACTCCAGAGACGGGATGCAAGGACAAACGAGTTTGGCCAAGATTGGTGGCGGAGGATATTATGCTCCGGGTATGCAGCCCGGGATGCCTTATGGTATGCCACCCGTAAATGGAACAGGAATGCCGCCACACGGGTACTCATATGCTCCTTACTGATTTTATAATATGTCTTTATATATTAGATTACTTTGATTTGGTTGTTTGAGATTCCACTGTATTTTCTGTGGGTTTATTTTTACTTGCAATTTTGCATGAATTTTAAGGGCAGAGATTGTGTACTCCACTTATTATACCTATGTAATCTCGTTTATGATTTTGATGCTAATATATGTACTCGTTACTAATATAGTATACCGATCATGTTTCATATGGCTAACTAGTTTCTCGATTATTAGTTCTTGATTCGTGAACTCTATAATTTTGTGTTCCTGTTGCCCCCCTCCAGTTGTGTATTTTATCAAATTGTTAGGTTTTACTTTCAGTAGAGCATGAAACTTTGTTTTTTCAAAGAGTTTATTTCCTGTCTTTTTTAATATAGTTTTGGTTATAGTCATAGACGACGATTCATATGGAAGAACAGGTGTAGTGTACGTGAAAATAGACATAGCATCTCAATTCAACTATCAATATTTGAATTATTGTGCATCCTTTGTCTAGATTATCACAAAGATTTTATGAATTCAGGTTCACGTGCGCTCTTTTCTTCAGAGTGTCACTGTTTAGCATGCGAAGTGTCATTGTTTAGTGATCCTGAGATGAACACATATAATGTAACATTTTTTAAATGATGATATACTTCGTATGCTAATGTATGGTACTTTAAACAAAGAGTCCACGTAGTGTTATATTCCTTTGCAGCATTTAAGAGACATTAGTAGGGGTTTTCACTGAAATTGACATCATCTTTTTGTAGTAATAATAATATCAACTAAGCTTTTTCATTGTATCTTTCACCAACTTGGCCTTAGTTTTGTCGTAGGAATTATCTATTTATGTTGATAATCATAGAATTCTCTGACATAACTTGGTAGATTCATTGTCCTTTTGGTTGAATACAATAAACATTGTTTCTTATTTTTATCGACTATGGGTCAACTTTTTCCATTGTTTGGCAAGAATCCAAGGATACTTTAGGATGGAACAGAAAACCTTATTTTTATGGTTCCACCTTCTTTTGTTTGTCTCTTTCGGTGCCTTTTCCTTTACCTTTGAGCACCATTGTTGGTGTAGTGTTTTACTTGCTTACTGATTAATTAACCTAATAATGGTTCCTCTAATTAAGGTTTTCTCGATGCTGCACACATTGGTGTATTTATGGTGAAGTTTGTACTATTTTACATGACACGGGTTGGATGGATATAAGAAGAAGTAGGCCAAACCTGATCATTGGGTCCAAATCCTTTTCGTTTTTGGACCCATTATTTTCTATTGGATGCAGATATTTTGCCCCAAATTTTTTAGTAGTTCACCATCTTTTTCACTTCACCACAAAAAACATTCAGTTCATCACCCTTAATTTTCCCAAACTAACCCCTCCTATTTTATTTGTATGTCCACGCCCATGACATTTGTTCGAAATTTTTTTTTGAACAAAATTGATTTGTTCATTTTTTATTTTCGAACATTTCTTGTTTGTTCATTAATTTTTTTCGAACAAATTGTATTTGTTTCACCAATCAGGTCTGAACAAAGTATACGAAAAAATACAAAAATATGATTCATCGGACTAAAATAAGCACTTTCTTCCATGGTGAACGGTGGTGTATTTTCGGCAGCAAAAGTGAGTTTCTTCAATTTTAAGCATACATGGCTTCTTCGACTTTAATCAACGGCAAATGAGAACAGGAAAAGACGGTGATTGGCCTTGCTTCAGCAAAGAGTGTGAAGATTTCGATATTGGACGATGAATTTGAGGCGTGCTCATGGTGGTGGTTACGAGCAGCAGCCCGAAGGTGGAGAGTTCAAACTCCGGCAAATTGAGAAACCCAAAATTTGTACCAGAAAGGAGGGTTTGAAATGTTTTTTTTTTTTTAATAAATATAATTAAAGGGTATTATTATCTTTTAAGTATTATTTCAAAAATGAGAAATGATAGGAGGTGAACAACACAATTTGGGGGATATCCTATCCTTTTCTATTATAGTCTTTAGGGATGAGACAGTGGGTCAAGTTTGAAGCTTGCCCGTTGGATAAAAGTTAGACCCAAACCCAAATATTTTGACCCAGCCTACCCTTCAGTGACGTGACCAGTATTCATAAAGTGACTTGGTCCAACTAGTTGAATCTTTTGTTTCATTGAAACTTTGACAAAAGATATTGGGAAAAGTAGACAAAATATTATTTTTAAAGTTGTATTTTAGATAATATTATTTTAATATGTTTCTTTTAAGAGAATGTCTCATATGCAACTGGTGTATGTTGCACTCACATAACAGTTAAAGTTTATATTAAAAAGTTGTGGGTTGATATACTGAAAAGTTACGGATTAATATAATGAAAAGCTTGTAGCGTTATTGATTTTCTAGTATATATTTTTCAGTATAATTAATATTTACTTTTCAGTATAAATTATTTCAACTGTTGAATTAGTGCAACGTGCACCTGATGTACATGAAACTTATTTTTTTTAATATAAATGCCTGTGAATGATCCTTTCATAGTGTTGTCTTTTCAGTGATATTTAAAAAAAAATCCGGGAAGAAATTTTTAAAATGCAAATTTAGAAAATGACATTTTTCAAATCAAGGGTAAGATAGGCAAACCTTAATAGCGGAATTACACCTCTCAGTTTTTTGAACAACAAATTAACTTCAAAATTATAGTTTTTCTACAATTTTAGTCCTATAATAGTACATAAGCCCGCAGATATGCGGGATTAAAAAATAATATATGTTAATTTTAAATTAATTTTTTTATAAAGTATTGAAGATTATATAATTGTATTGAAAAATACTTATTATAAATTTTTTTAAATTTTAAATATGATTATTCAAAAAAATGTATTAAGTATTTAATAATTATTTAGTAATTAAAAAGAGTAAAGCATAACTATATATATAATATATATATAGTTTGTAATGCTATTATAAATAGATTTTGAGTTTGTCATTTGTGTAATATAATAATTAGTAAGATGACATTAAAACTTTAAATAACTTTAAAATGATACTAACACGAACATGTTGACTAACTTTTTTTAAAAATAATTTTTAAATTAGAAATTATTTTCTAATTTATGAAAATATATGATTTTCTTAATATATATAATTTAAATTTTAAAATAAGTAATGAGTGGAATTTATTTGGTCTAGATTTATGGTCCTTTTTTAGGTAACTGATGTTTGAATTTGGATGTGAGTAAATATTTTGTTTTCGTAAGTATTTTATAAAATTAGTTAATTCCTACGTATTTGTTCATTATTATTTTTTTTTGGAATTTTTTTATTTTTTAAAATAAATGATTTAATGTGAAAACAAAAAATATTTTGAAAATTAATTCATACGAATATGTTACTAATTTTTTATTGTAAATAAATGATTTAATTTTGAATATTTTCATTTTTGAAAAATAATAATTTAATTTTAAATTAATTTGAATTTTTTTTAAAAAAAATAAATGAGTAATGGGTGGAATTTAGTTGGCCGATATTCATAGATGGTGATTACTATTTTTTTAACTATAAAAAGATTTTTTTTTAAAGATGAAAAATAAAAATATTTAAAAATATGGAGTGATGAAATAGATGAAAAGGTTGTGAAATAAAAAGAAGATGGATAAAGAAATAAGCGACAACATTTATTTATATTTTATTTTAAAAAATATAAAATTATGAGAAAATTAAAAAGATACGTAGAAAGCATTGTATCAAGTCACGTAAAATTTTGTAATTTCAGAAATAGATAATAGGGGGATTCTTAAAATTTTCTCGTATAATAAAATCGCTGTTTACTTACCCTTTTTCAGTTTTTCCTTTGCGATTAATGTTGTTGCATGCTCCCCTGTCAGTTAGACAAGGGATTAGACGGCAAAATTGTACAACATATAGAGCACACGTCATATCATCATTTGGTAACGAAACTCATCTTTTTAAATAATACTCCCTCTGTCCATCTTAATTAATCTATCTTAGTTATACACGATTATTTAAAAAAAAAAAATATTAATGTGTAAAAGTGAATGTATTAATATAAAAAAAAATTAATTATTAAAAAGACATTTAATGTGATGTATAAAAGTGAGTATATGTGTATAAAAAATTAAAATAATGATTGCAAGTTTTTCAATTTAGGTGAGTAGACTATTTATCGTAGACAACCATTTAAAGCAACGTGGATCATTTATCATATACGGAAGGAGTACTTCTCATTTTTGCATTAATATTCACATTTTTTCTGGACATGTATTTAAGAAAAAAGTTATTTATTAATTATTTAAACTAATAAATAAAAAATATTTCGACCTGCTTAAAGCCAAATTTTAGGAATTTAGCAAATATAGACTCATCTCGTGGCTTATTTTGATTGGGTGTAGAGTTAGTTCCCAATAGAATACTTATGAAAAACTAGATCTGGAATACTGCATTTTTTAATCGATAAATAGTGGTTCAAACTATAACCTCACATCATTTAGCCATTTAGAATAGTAAATTATTTTTAATTTTGATCCTCATATTATGGAGAGTAGAACATGTGCTAAAATTTTAAAACACATTCTTGGAAAAAAAAAATTAGGACAATATTTTAATGTTATTTGTAAAATTAAGATAATATCTATTCAAACTTACAAAATTAGAACATTATCGAATTTGCAGAATTAGGACACTATATTAAAAAATTTACAAAATTAGGACATTATCTATAAATAAAATTTAGACCAAATAAAATCCAATTATGATGTATATTTGACCCGAATTTTATAAATTTTTACATAAACTTAAAAGATAGTATCATAGTTTTGTAAAATTTTAAAGATAATATTTTAATTTTGAAAGTCTATAAAGATAACGTCCAACTTCTGTAGATATCCATAAAATAATATTCTAAAAAATAAATATTTCCATATTTCCTACCATATCCTTTGTCGCTAGTTTTTACATTTGAGGGCGATGAGAGAAAATTAAGATAAACATAAGTGCAAGTAGGTAAAACTAAAACATACAAAAAAAAAAAAAACATGAGATAACTCAAAATTACTGTATTTTCATAACTATATATCAAAAACACAATATTTAAAGAAAAACGTCGATAAATTAAGAAATAAATATAAGTGGGGCAAAACTTGGAAAATGAAAGGGGAAAAAAAGCAGCAGCAAATAATGCATTACTACATTCTCTAAATTTTGACAAAAATGATATGCATCTGGTGCATAGATCTATCTGTGTCACTTATGTAATTCTAAAGTCAATCAGTGAACCAGGTGAGACTCACCTGGCCACCGGGCTCCTTATTTGAGTGAGCGACTCAGGTTCGATTCCCTTTGGGAACGAATAGGAGGGAAATATAAGGCTGGTTTGGAGATATGAGTGTATGAAGGCTTGATGTACTAACTTCTAACCACTAATCGAAATTCTGATTTTATTTTTGAAATCGAAAATCATGAAATTTATTACTCCCTCCGTCCCAACATTTTTTTCATAGGTAGAGTTTCACGCATATTAAGAAAAAATAAAGTATGTGAGTGTGAAGTTAAATAATAAAATATAAAAAAGTGTACTTTATTGACTTTTGTGAGTGTGAATTATTTTCTTTTTTGGGGTGTGAAGAAAGAGTTGGGACGTCCATATAAGGAAAGTGTGAAGTTTATTTTGGGAGTATGTAAGCGCCAACTTCTTAAGAGTGTCTCACCCTCTCTTTTTATTTTGAAAAAATGAATAGTGATTCGAATTCATCATCCTAACATTTCTATATTACATAAATTCTAAAGTGACAATTTTTATTTTGCAGAATGTGAAGATAACAAGGGTATGGTCACGACTCACGAGTTAAAATAGAAAGAAAAGCAGCCGATCTATCCCACATAGATTTTCCGTGAAAATCTTCATTGATAGATTAATGTACTTTCTATTGAGCCTTAATTGATATAGTACTTGGGGTTCTAGACTAAATTAGTAAGCCCATATTATCTAATTTCAAAACGTGGTCTGGCCTATTTTCATGTAAGTAATATGTATAACTTAGATTTTTTGTTTTGAAACCCTATTCATAATTTTTGGGTTTTTTTGTGTTCGAACATGTATCAAAGCTTTGGGTTTATGATTTTGTATGTATATTGCAATATTTTGAGTATTATACACGTTGTAGGAATTAATGTGTTGTGAAAATTGATTTGTCGCCTTTTATTTTTGTAATATCGAAGGTGTTTGTTCGAAACTGGTCTATGGAACGTATGCGGAATGTTCAATTTTTTTTTTTTAAACTTGTGAATTGTTTGGTCATATTTTTCGAACAATGGTGAATTGTTCATAAATAATTGATTTCGTGTCTTTTATTTTCGTGGTTTCTCGTATACATATGTTCAGCTCTGGTTGGTGGAACATTTGACAAATGTTCGGAATTTTTTTTTTTTTAACAATTTCATTAAAGGGGTGAAGTTACAATATTAAATTTCACTTGAGAAGGGCATGGGTATTACTGGAAAAGTATGGATGGTGAACTGAACATTTATGGTGGTGAAGTGAAGAGAGAGTTGAAGTACTCAAAAGGGGGTGTTTATTTAAATACCCGCGCCCTATTATTTATGGCCCAGGTTAAATGCACCCACAACTTTATTGAGTACACCCACCTAAAATTATGATTATAATTAATAACATGCTTAATGACTAATATACCCCTAATCATATAATAAAAACATAGTTATGCACCCACCATCTTAATTTATTAATATTTCGGTAGTTTTTTCGAAATAATTTCACATCACGAACTCCAAAACAGCCTTAAAGTAGACAATTTAATATCACGATTATGGTCGTCCATCGTCGTCATCCCCTTACTCCGGTAAGTTTTTCATAATATTTTTCTAGAACTAGGGTTTGTTTTTTAAAACTTTATTTTGAACGTTTTGTTGGTTGGTTTTGATGAATATTTGAATATAGTTTTAGTTTATGTAATATGTTTTGTTATACACTGATAATATGATGAGAAAAAAGGTGAATATTCAATTTTCGCGTAACTTATAAAAAATCGCGAGGAAAATTTTTTGACTCTGGTGTGCTGAAAAAATGATCAAATTTCGAAAAATAAAGGCGAAATTTGTAAAACTTTTCGAGAGTTTTTACCGAAAAAACTACAATAATTCAAATTTTTTATTCGAAAATTTAACTTAATTTTGACACTTTTTTTTCGAAATTAGTATCATTTTTCAGTTTATATTTCCGAATTTAAGATGTTTTTTCAACTTTATTATTTGAATTTATTTAGTACACCATTATTTTAATTTTAGGATTTGGTCTACGATGATGATGAATATTTGGAAGATGGGTATTTGAGCAATGATGATGATATTTGTGATGAGCATATTTTTGATGATGATGTGGAAGGAAAAAACTCATCAAATGAGTCAAAATCTGAGGGTATATGTGTAAATGTTCTGTGGGTGTACTCAACATTACGTGAGTGTACTCAGCATGTGGGTGTACTCAATAAAGTGGTGGATGCATTTAACCTGGGCCATTATTTATTTGTTAAGTCTTGAGGGCTATATTAAAAACTTCAATTATCGGCCCACTGATTTTTTTGTTGGGCCGTACATAATAAAGGGTGACTCTGGGCATTATTTTACTCTTTATAGGCATTTATTTGAAAAATAAAATAAAATTTGTTCCTTATTCCTAGTATTTATAACCCTAAATTACTAAGCATACCCCCAGACACAATGTTATGTATTCTAACATTTTTTAGTACTACCATCGCCTCGCAAAAATTTACTATATTTTTTGGGGCACAATTTTAAAAAATATATATAATGAGTAAAATGGAGGTTGTGATGTAGAGATTTAAAGAATTTTTTTATTTTAGGAGTATACAAATTTTTATGGGACAAACTTAAAAGAAAAATATGCAAATGTTCAACGCTTGAGGGTAGTATATGTTAAATGACAAAAACTTCTATGAACCCGAGTTTTCAATTACTATTGTCATGTATATACACTATCACTGTTATGTATATTCACTATTACTGTTGTACATATACACTATCACTGTTAAAAAATCAAGTATAGTTTTATAACAGTGATAGTGATTACACAGAACAGTGATACGAGTTCATATGAACTCGAGTTCACAAGAGACCTACTCATGATAAATACACACTTTTACACATTTTGAAGGTCGATTATTTTAAAAAATTTGAATTGGGAGGAAAACAAAGTTGTCGTTGTTACTATTGGCCCATTTGGAATCGCTTTGAAGATCAAAGATACAAAATTAGATGGTTCCTAAAAACTAGAGTTCAACGTATATTTAATGTTCCGCCAAAAAAGAAATGTATATTATAATGAAAATTACAAAATAGTTAACATTAATTATAAATGAATTGTATAAAAAAAATTGTGTAAGAAAAATTATACTTCTGTATAAATATTGTGAACCAATTTAAAAATATAATTACTTTTTTTAAATCAATATACAAATGTATCTACTTAATTTTAAAAAAAAAAAGTTGTGTGAGTCTCTTATGACATGAGACTAATAAAAAAATGGTGTAAGATTATAATAAAATGTAAAAAATATTTTTATGAAAAGTGAGTCACTTTTAATAAAAATATTATCACTTTAACAAAATTTGCTTATAGATTTATATTAAAAAATGACAATATTTTTAAGAATATAGCAATGGTCACTTTTAGCAAAAATATTATTATTTTTTGTTAAAATTTTATAACGTTTTAAAAGTGATAATGTTTTAATTAAGTCTCGTGTCATAAAACAGATTTAAATAAGACCTACTCATAAATTTTTATTGTTATACTCTATTAAAATACCAATTACTAAACAATTTTTAAATATTAATAATTGACATGTATAACAATGGCATTTGAAAAATCAAACATTGGACACATTAATTGGTACCTTTATACACACTATTAATATTAAAATAAAATTTGACACTATCTTATGAGTGTTTGTAAAAGTAAGACACTATCATTACAAATTTGTAAAATTAAGACATTATATTTACAAATTTGTAAACCTAGGATACTATCTTTTAAGTTGAGCAAATTTAGATCAAATCTTATAAAATCTGTTTCAAATACACATCATAATTGGACTTTATTTTGCCCAAATTATATATATTTTGGCCTAAATTTTTTAAGCATAAAAAATAGTGTAATTTTATAAATTTGTAAACATAATATACTAATTCAGCAAACCCATAAAAATAATGCCCGAAATTTTCATATATATTGTATGACGAAAACTCTAACAAAAAAAAAAAAAAAAATTCTCAAACAAGAAAGTTGTCCTTCTCAAAATATTTTTTAGTTGGTAAAGTATTATATAAACCATTTTTTTTATGATATAAACCATTTTGTAATATAAGATTTATATTTATGAATTTATATTTTTACCTTGTTAAAAAATGGTTTATGATATCTGATATGCACTGATTTCACAAAATATCTACTCTTTTCAGTTAAGGCATGTGCACGAATTTTAAATTATTGCACTTATCACATTGCACTTAAAATCAACATCACATATTAGTTGAAATTAGAATCATATTTCATTACGTTTTTAAATAAAATTTAACATCATATATATTTTAATTATATTAATTTGCATATTTAAAATGGAGCTAATATGACATTTTAATTGAGGAATCTTTCTTTTAAAAGTTTGTATTTATTCTAGTAGAAACAATAGACATTCGACACAACCCAACAAATATTATTAATTATATTTTGTGTGTTGCAATAATATTTCAAAGCTCAATAGAAGTTTCCAATTATACAAAATATTACTCCAGAATTCATGTCAATGTGGAAAATGACATATTTCAATCCAGCTTTTCACTATTCTACTTAATCCGACAATCCTCAACCAAACAAAAGACTTGACGTACTTTTAATACAAGCAAAAGCTACTTTATTATCCAATTGAATAATACCACAATAAAACTAATATGTAAACCCACTAATTAGCAGCATCCTTCCAATAAAAATTCGTAGCTTTTTCAGTTGAAATTGATTTTAAAAAGGAAAAATAAAATTTCTAACCTAATGTTTTGTTAAATTAATTAATTGAGTGCTAATTAAGCAAAAGTAGCTTTTCACTCTTTAATTATGCATTTATGCTCTTTTCTTACTGCCATTTTTTCAATGCCCAACCCCAACTTGGGGTTTTCCCTGCCCCATATCTTTTCCCAAAGCACTTTTAATTTGGAATCTCAATATTGATTTTGGAATTGTACAAATTTAAAATTTTGTAGTTTAATTAAAAAAGAAACCGATAATATTTATAAGGATATTATTACATTTTTTAAAATATAATTAACTGTTTTTCTGTATATTTAATATGTTTAAATCATCACCCAAATAATTTAATTATTATAGGCACCCAACAATAATTATATACTAATACCGTTAACTTTTGCAATTGATTTCATATAAATTAAATTTTATATTTAAAATAGCAAAATAAATATACACCATTATTATTTATCAGACTTCGATTTTAAGAAAATCCACGAACTCAAATCAAACATCACATAATAATGTTATAAAAGCATATATAACTAATGTTGTAACATTACCTGGGAGGTGCTACACTACAACTTTTGCACCAAGTGTGACGTTTCTCATGCCATTTATATTTTATACATGATGAGAATACACATCTGATTGATACATACATAAAAAATAAATAATAATTTACTTAATAAAAATTAATCTCATGTACATCAGTTGTACCATACATCTGAATATAAGTGTGAAATGTGTATATAAATAAAATTCAACTGAAAATATTGAATAAAACTTACAGATTAGTATAAGAAATTAGTATACATGCTAATATGATTAAAATATGATGAGTACACAAATTTAATTTGATAATTTATTAATATCATCCAAAATTCATCTAATTAAGTTTCTCTTCTCATGAAATGGATATTTTACGCCAACTTATGGTTTTTGTTATTAGCTATAGAGAAAATTAATTAATTTTTCTAATCACTAAGGAAGTTGGATTTAATATATTATGCATTAAGATTAACAATTAATATTAAAAGTTATAAATTAAAGTATTATTCGATCTCTTTGATTGTGCTTACCCACGAAGAAGAAAGCCTTTACGACTTGCGAGTCCCAAGGTACGAGAATGTGATTGCTATAATTATTAATTAACTTCTCTTATCATGCTTAGCAGAGGCTTAGCTAATAATTAATTCCATTTATTTATTATTTTTCATGAATAAATTGTACAATCATTAAAATGATCGATCGCCTCACTTTATTGGGGAATAATTAATGATATACCTATAGTGATTAGTGGACTTCTCTCTACTTTTCGTTTACTAATTAATATATATATATATATATATATTCTCTATTACTAATGATAATCGTTTTAATACACAAGTAAATCGAGTGACAGAAAATCCAATATTCTTGTCTCCAATAACATATATGTAGCATGTGAAGAAGAAGATTTGTTGGTAGAATATATATATATATATATATATGTATATAATATTCAAGCAATATTAATTTTACTTAATAGCTCATAGTTGGACTAACTTTACAATGATTTCGAAAATAAGACTCTCAATGTCTACTGCTGTGATGTACTGTTCAGTATATATATATA
>JAPKLY010000132.1:71048-102850 GCA_026898435.1 Prunella vulgaris | reverse complement strand
TATAAAAGTTTCAATAGAATTATGAGATGTTCTCACACAAAATTTATTTATTTTTAAATTAATATTGATTATTTTTACTGAGTAATTATTATTGATAAAAATAATTATAACTATTTAAAAGTTCTACTGGTATGTGCATAACAGATTTATTCCCATAAATTTAATGTTTTTTAATTATCTTCTAATGTTATTTGCAGGCTATTGAAAATGAGGTTATAATCAAATAACAACTACAAACTACTTTCTTTTTTTGTTTTTTATCAACGAAAAAATAACATGAATTCTATTCTATTTTTTTTAGAATCATCCCGTACTTCTAGTCCAATCTTTGAAGCAAATTTTATCCATCTTTGAACAACCAACTCGAAATCAACTCTACACTCTATTTTTCAATTCCGTCACAATTTCGTCATCTGATGTTTGTATATTTTGAAAAATGATCTTGTTTCTCGCTTTCCACAACAATCGAATCAAACATTCCCAAATACAACTTAGTACCATTTTCTCTTTACCTCCTTTAATGAGTGAACAGAAGTGTATGGGATTCATAGAGGGTTTCGATTTTAGTGTCGTCTTAACCCCCACTCACTCACAACACTTTATCCATACATTATATGAAAAAATACATTAAAAAATGACATGTCTCACCGTTTCTTTTCTTTCTTTACATAATAAACACTTCATATTCGTATCACTTGAAATGATGTTATCTTTTTTTAAGCTCTGAGATAGTTGGCAATCAGTCGTAATATCCTCCATGAATGCACCCTCACCTTTCCAACCAATATATATGTATATGAAATTTAATTGTCTAATTATAAATTGCAAAACTAACAAGAATTTATAAACTAATTAGTCAACAACTAATTGGTTTTCAATTAAAGAGACTTCAAAGTGGATGATATTTTCTTTGTAGTTGAGTATTGATATTTTTCTTATATAGATTAATTACCTTTGTGCTCGATCTAATATAAATTTTCACTTAAAAACAAAGTCAACAACTACTCGAGTTTCAATTAAAGAGACTTCAAGTGAAGCAACTGGGAATCAAAATTTAATACTAGAAATAATAGGTTGCTATTGAATTTAGGTTTACACGAAGTTTTTTTTTCTTCTCACTATTTAATATATACACGAAGTCGTCTTCTTCTCACTATTTAATATATGAAGTATTATTATTTAATATATTAAGTATTAATACTATTTAAAAATGTTTTATTTTATATATTTTTCTTTTTAAAATTATCAAGATTTTGTGCGCTGAACATATTTTGAAGCAAAGCGATATCACATGAACAAGAATTTATAGGATTTTTTTTGTGTTAATAAAATAATATAGAAAATGAATTAAATTGAAAAATTAATTGTTGCTTGTATATATGGTCTTTATTCACAAATCACAGCACATCAAGAAATGATTAGATATTAACAATTTTCATTTTTGATGTGACACATACACACATTTAATGTATAATATGGGTAATACCTACAAAGGTTGGACGAAATTAGCTTCGAAATGGGTGTAAAATCTAATTTTAATTCTTCACTTCGGATACAAATTAAATAAGCAAATGCAATAATGAAGTTAGAATGTTACTTTTACTTTCGATAGATTTATTTAAAATTTAATGAGTTTGAAAATGAATAATTTTAATCACAATTTATGAATTTTAAATAATATAATTTTTATTAAATATTTAAAAATTATATTATTTGAGTTAGAACTAAAGTTAAGAATTTAAAATCCATCTATATGAATATTTTTTTTAGCAAAATAGGTAGAGTGAATTTAAAAATTTTAGTCTTAAATTCTTCCTTTTAAATGCAATCTTAAAAAATTATTAGCTATATTTTATGTCAGATATATAATGGGAATACAATTTTTTTATGGACCGTAATTTAAAGAAGTGATAAAATAAGAATAATAACTTTTTGAACTCATAAATTTAGAATAATAATATATAAGTGGCGAATTAATGTCAACTCAGCCGAAAACAACCCAAATCAAATTAATTGGCTTGATTTGAGTTGAATTCATTCTAATTTTACTTCAAGTTGCCAATTTTAGAAATTAAAAATTACAACAATGATTCAAAAAAATGATACTTATTAAAAATTAGTTCTGTGCAAATAAAAAATATATTTTGTAAAAAAAATTTATACATTTATGTAAATATTTTAAATCAATTTGTAAATACGATTACTTTTTTAAACTAATATGTAAATGTCTCTTTTAGATATTACAATTCTTAATTTACTAATTTGAAAAGTTAAAGAATATACATCTATATTATTGACGTATACGTGGGAGAATCTAAATTAAATAAAATACATATATTTCACGTATCAATTTACCAAGGATGCAAATGGCCCCGCCAAGATCGTCTGGGCCCCCGCCTAGGCACTTGGTGACCCCAGCGGCCGACGCCTAGTCAAAATCGACAGAGAAAAACGGTCAGAGTATTAGGTCCCGCCTAGACGGCCTTGATGACCATAAAAAATAGGTTGGAATGACGGCCACAGAGGAGGAGTAAGCGGAAGTTTATTAAAAAAAAAAAGTTAAAGAGACATGTGATTATGTGAGTAAATAAATAGTAAATAAAATAAATTAATTAAGCTTAAAAACTTAAACAAATTAACTAAACGAAAAGAAATGAGAAAAAAAAAGAGTCTATCGTGACTTCGTGAGAAAGGGCCGGGGGAGAGAAACCTTAGCTACTCCCACGCCGCCGGCGACTACAACTTCCAGTCGCACCGTCGGCCCCAGCTCTCAGTCGCCGCCGTCGGCCCCAGCTTCCAGTCGCTCCGTCGTACGATATATTTTGTTATTTTAGTATTTTATTTAGAAGTTGTATAATATTATTTTGTGATAGTTTTTAGTATTTTATTGACTTGTTATGTTTTGTGAAAAATACACTTGGGTATTAATTATGTTTTAAATTCATAATTTATTGAATAATGTACATTTTTATTAATATATGTTTAGAAAAAAAAATTAAATTTTTTTTTTTTGGCCTCACCTAAGTCTCCTTGACGTTTGGCCATAATCGACCGTCTGACGACCGCTAAGCATCATTTACACCCTTGTAATTTACTGACATGGGACCTTTAAGACCTCGACATATTTATTTTAGTTGAAAAAAGAATAGGAAGAGCTAATAATGAGAATGCAAATCCCGAAATCGATAGAGATGCACGAACCCTACAGTATTACACAACACACACAACAGTATCACCCAATCACGATCTCTTCAATTTTCAAGAATCCTCCAGCTCAAAAATATTTTTTCAAGAATCTCAGCTTCGTTGATAACAATAATAATAATCATCATCATAATCAAATAAAAAAAAATGTGACTGGAATTATAGTGGCAGGTCCCCACTACCTACTTTCCACGTGGTGGTGTCAGCATACGAGGAGGCATTTTAGAGTATTATACTAACTCCGTTCTACGAAAGTTTGCATATTTTTTTTTATAGTTTGTCCCATAAAACTTTGCATACTCCCAAAATAGAAATATTCCTTTAAATCTTCACCTTTAAAATTTTCACCTCACAATCTCCACCATACACATTCTACTCATTACACTTTTTCTTAAAACCTGTGCCCAGGAAAGTACCGCAAACTTTCCTGGGATGGAGGTAGTATGTATTAGATCCATAGTGTAATTTAAATAAAAAATTTAAATTTTATTATATTATTATTACTATTAAAATTTTATTTTTTATTTATAATAAAAAAATCAATTTAGTATGATGTGATTTTTTAATATATAAAATAGATTTTTTTCAATAATAATAAAATAATTTTTTAATATTTGAATTGCACGAATATTTTAACCATAGGATGAAAAATTACAGTATAGTTTTGTATTATGAACTCCCTCTTTTCATCTCGATTCTTGACTTTTCCGAGTTAAAAGATGATAGTGAATTTTACTTATTCGATATTTTAATGAGTATCTTGTGCACCAGTTACACCGTGCAACTCAAGTTTATTTTTAAAAAGTTGCACAATTTATTACTGAAAAATTATATTATTAAAGATATACTTTTTGGTAATAATATGTGTAACTTTTCAATAGTATTTTGTGTAACTTTTTAAAAATGAACTTGAGTTGCACGGTGTAATTGGTGCCTACAAGACTAAACCTATTTTAATTTGATAATTGATTATAAAAGCTAAAATTAATTGATAAAAATACTGACACCTGGACTAATCAAATCCTGACATATTAATGTCAATTGGATTTTTAATATTGCCGAAACAAAATTAAAAGTTGTACAACTATTTTCAATTAATGAATTAGTTGATAGGACTAAAATTAAAATAAAATAATTAAGAGGACTAAACAAATCTCTTCCCCCATTATTTATCCTTATTTGGTAAATGATTATAGTTATTTTATGTGCATAATAATAGTGTTAAGAAAATCAAATAAAAGAATTAATTTAAATGAAATATATATTTTTATGTTATTAGAGTTTGGTAAAGTATTATATAAACTATTTTTTTATGAATTTATGTATTTTAGCTTAATTAAAAATGATTCATGATATGAATTATATTCACACAAAATCTATTCATAGAGTTAAGGATCGTCCATATCCTGAGATCGATTCCTATTAAAAGCAATTCTATGTATATTTAATTCAGTCCATAAGTGAAAGGATTGTTATACAAATTTAATTAATGAATTGGTTTAGCTCATTTTTATAAATTTAAACTTTTAGATAAAATATATTTCTTTTATAAAGCGAGGTCTGACTTGTGAAATTCTCTCATTTCCAAAAATTAAACGTTATTAATTTTTATGCAGACAAATGGATGAAATCTCGCATATAATTTATTTTACATGCACCTCAGAACACAAATTATAAATTAGAACTAAACTTGATAAAATCAAAACATTAATTTATACAAACCAGCATTAAAATAAATTTATAGAGTAAATCTCTTGTGCACCAACTGCAACGTGCAACTCAAGTTCATTTTTAAAAAGTTATATAGAAATACTATTAAAAAGTTACACATGTTATTACTTAAAATTATATTTTAAAAAATACACTTTTCAATAATAATACATATAAATTTTCAGTAATAAATTAATATATAACTATTAGACCAAAAATGAAATATAACTTAATTATAAACTGAAAGTGTAGTGTTAGTTTGGGGACACCCCAATAGAAATATTCAAATGGAAGTCAAATAATATTTGATTAAAAAGATATTAGTAAGAAGTAAATATGATATGAGTTTTTATTATTTAGTAGAGTTTTGATTAAACAAGATCAACAAACATCAATACACATGTAAGTCTCCGACTGGATTAACTGATTATTGTCTCAAGATTGTGGAAACAAAATAGATTAATATATGATCATTGACATTCTTTATCAAGACATAGTCGTCCCTGTTTAAGCACTTTCTTTGATGTTCAATTCTTTATCATAACAGAGATTTGATCGGCACAATCAGCTCATATGTTCCACCATTTTGAACATTTCTAAATGTAAGGGGACATTTGATATAATCGTAAGGAATGGAAAGAATATATGAATGAAAAAAGAATTGAATTAAAGTTATACCTCTCATATAGCAGAATTATGGTTGATTTCTTAGTTTTTGGGAATCAAAGTCATAGTAAAGTTATTTCAAACATACCCTATGACTTTGATTACCATTAATCAGTTACAAAAGTTTTCAATCAAATATCACTTAAATTCAATTTGTAAAGCTACATCAAAAATATTAGGTCTACCCTAATTCACCCACCCATCCCTAGACACAATATATTAACAAATTCAACCCATTTAAACATAAGAGCAGTCCCAAGGGCAGCACAAATCGTGACTCAAACGCGAAATTGCCGAAAATGTAGGATCCAACGGTGACTCAAATTTTGACTCAAAATACCATTTTTGAACAGTAGGTGGCAAATTTGCCACCTACTGTTCACAACGCAAATGTTTTCTTTTTTTCTTTTTATCATTTTATTTGTATAATTTATATATTTATTGTATTATATGATGTATTATATATTGTTTAGGTAAGTGTAATATATATTAATATTAAATTTATTTGTGATATAATATGATTCAAAAATTAAATATTAAAATATATATAATTATTGTATTTAAATAAAATTAAAAATGATAACTAACTAAAAAGAAATATTATATTTAAATTTAGCAAATATGTAATTTATATTATTTGTATTGTATTGTAATATTTTTAAATTTGTATTATGTTTTATTAAATTTGTAATTTTTCTATATTAATATGTAATGTGATGTATTATGTTATTGAACTTTGTGATTAAATTATTGATTCATTGTTATTTAATTTTTCTTATTATATATATTTTTATTAATTTAATTTTTAAAGATTTAAATATAAATAACAAATTATAAAATTAATTATACATATATAATAAAATAAAAAACAAATTGTGTGGCAAATTGTGAGAATATTCTAAAATAAAAATAAAATATTATTAAAGTGAGAATATTCTAAAAGAATATTCCCATTGAATTAAGATTTGAGATGATTTTGCTGTTGGTGGCAAATTGTGTGGCAAATTGTGTGTTTGGTGGCAAATTTGCCACCAAACCCTTGGGAGTGCTCTAAATAAGTAAATCAAACAAATCTCATTAATATAATTATATTGTAATTTTGTTACAAACATTAATTTTTTATACCATCTCTAATATTAAAGAGGGACGTGTTTAATAAAATAAAGACAATTATATTTTTCAAGACGAATCACATGATGTAATAAATTTAAACATATTTTATTCATTGATTTATTTACTCATTGATCTTTAAATATTTTTGTCACTATGCATGAAATTAAGTGAGACTAATCCTTTATTTTTTGGCAAACTATTATGTAAACCAATTTCATGATATAAATCACTTTGTGATATAAGGTTTATATTTATAATTATTATTATTTCCACACAATAACTACTCTTACTTTTTCTATTGCTATTGATGATAGTCTCAAGTGGAAAGTGTCCCAACAAATAAAAATAGGGCGATTTACATATATGTTCAAAATTTTTTTACTATATTTACAAATAAGTTCACAAGCAAAGAAACACATTTTTTTCTGCATAGAAGCACTTTTCTTTTTTTGCACAGAACTTATTTGTAGATATAGTGACTTTTCTGAATCTATATGTAAATCACCCAATATACATCTTTTCGCTTAAAATCAATTCAAAAAACAAATAAATAATGTGAATTTATTATGGACCGTTATTTTCCTCCCTAATTCAATTTATAAATGAAAATGTGTGTGCAAATTGAAATATAGAATGTTCACCATTTGCTTGAATGTCTTTTCATCAAACACGAGTCTTATATAACTTTTTAGGTGGCTTCGTGTTTCAATTTGTTGCCTTATTTTTCAATGATGCTATAACAATTGTATTCCCCATATAACCACACATATTTTACAGCAATATATCCCCTTTTACAAAAGTTTAAATACTTCCAAATAAAAATATTTTAAATTTTTTTACATTAAGATCTTCACTATACAATCTTCTCTGCACATTTTACTCAATACACTGTCATTAATTCTTTTGTTAAAAAAATATTGTAATTTTTTTAAAATGCATGTAGTATACTTTGTGTAACAATAGATGTATATCGTCGAATATTTGATATCAAAGTCAAATATCACCATCACAACTTATACAGTAATAAAACACTCACAATAAATTAATTATTTATTTACCATATTTATTTATTCACATATTTTGAAAATGATATATAATTTGTCAAATAACAGATGTATGTCGACAAATATAAAGTCAATTATCACCGCATCAACTTAAAATGTAATAAATACCGCATTCAATAAAATACAGCAAATATAATTATATCATTAGATCACAGAGATCGGTCTATCTAGTTCAAAACTCACAGATGTCATGAATTCATGTGATATATTAGTTAATACAAAATTATGTTCTATCTTTAATTAGGTTTCCACTAGCTAATAGTTAGATTGATACTGAATTATCCAAATCTTGGCCAAATACCAAGTTAAAAAAAAAAAAAAAAAATCCTATCTTTGCTCATCTTGAAAACTTGCATCATGCAAGGTAAGCAAATTTGCAACAGAAATCAATCATGATAGATGAAGGTATTAACTAAGATCCATCAATTCAGCCCTGCCCCTTTCATATAATAATACCAGAAGTATTTTAAGAAATACGGCAAGTTATAATAAATGCTCTTAAAAATGGGTCAATTACATATTGGTTAAAAAAAGTCGCTATATTTACAAATTTGTTAAAAAAATTTGCACGGTAGTATATATATATATATATATTTTTTTGCACGGAAGTGTTTTTTTTTTCTCGGAACCAATATTTAATTTTTGTCAATTTCTTGAACCATATTATACTTTTCCCTTTAAAAATTGCATGTATACTTTGTATAATAATATGTATATCAAAGAATATTTGATATCAAAGTCAAATATTACCGTCACAATTTATACAATAATAAAGCACTTAATTATAAATACAACAAATATACTTATATTTCATTTTTACTAATTTACATATTTCAATAACAGTACATAATTCATCTAATAATAGATATTAATCAAATGTCAAATCAATTATCAGCGCCGCACTTAAAAAATAAAAAAATACACATCTTTTCGCTTAAAATCAATTTATAGAATTAGTGTGTTTTATGTAAACTGATCACAAGTGTAGAATTTGTTTAAATTTATATGTTAAATTTATGAATTAAATATTAATTGTTGAAATTTCATAATTTTTAAATTTATTGATGTTGATATTCGATATTAAAATATCCATTGATATTTTCACAAATTTAAAACCTTGATATTTTTATTGATATCAATATTTTCAACCTTGTTCAATCTCAGCATTAAAAAAATAGTTATATAAATTTTTTTATAAAATTATGATAAATTATTAAAAAACTAATAAATTGTATTAGATTAAAATCTTAAAGCTTATAAGTTATAAAAAATTACATCTTATAAGATTTTAAACAACTTATAAAATATTTAAAATAAATTTGGCCGCGTGCATAACCAAAGAAGCATGGCAGAGAATTTAAACTATTGAAATTTGATCAGCAAAATCAGCTCATGTTCCACCATTTTGAATACTCCCTACGCCTCAAAATTACTTTCACATTTTTCTTATTTGGATGTTCCAACTCTTCTTTCACACACCTAAAAATTAAATTTTTTCCTCTCACAAAAATCAACAAAATACATTTCTTTTAATTTTATTATTTAACTTTACACTCATATATTTACTTTTTCTTGATTCGCGTGTTCGGGACTATTATGAAAATAATTTCGGGATGGAGGGAATATTTCTAAATGTAACTTTAATTTAACGCTACATAAGAAATATTAGATCTACTCTAATTCACCCACCCATCCCTAGACACAATATTTTAACAAATTCAACCCATTTAAACATAAATAAGTAAATCAAACAAATCTCATTAATATAACTTATATTATATAATATTGAATATTTGTATTACTACATTAATTTTTGTACCTTCTCAAAGAGGGACGTGTTTAATAAAATAAAGACAATTATATTTTTTGAGACGAATCACGTGATGTAATAAATTTAAACATGTTTTATTCATTAATTTATTTACTCATTAGTTCTTAAATATTTTTATCACTATCCATGAAATTAAGTGAAATAGTCAAACGTAGAAAGGTGCTATAAAAATACACATCTTTTGGCTTAAAATCAGTTAATAAATAAATAAATAATGTGAATTTATTATGGACCCTTATTTTCCACCCTAATTCAATTTATAAATTAAAAGCTGTTTGCAAATTGAAATATAAAATGTTCACCATTTGCTTGTACGTCTTTTCATCAAACACGAGTCTAATGACTTTTAGGTGGTGTTGATAAAATAATCGACGTGCATGCTTAAGGAAGTAATTAATCAAGTCCGGATTGACGTGTTCAGAAGAATTGATCGAGCACAAAGAAAGAACCAGATTGAAGAACGCTCTGATGAGTCGCCAGTTGTTGAGTTGGTGACGAGTCAGCAGCTTATAGTGAAGCAGGTAGCTGTTCAGCAGCTTCTAGTGAAGCAGACTGCTGACCAGCAGCTTATGATGAAACAGGCTGGTGACGATCCAGCAACTTGTATTTCCTTTATAATGTAACCGAATTCATTCGAATAAGATACTAAATTTACCCCCTAACGAAGTGCTACTTAAACAACGTGCTTATATATACGACCCACCTGCTTAAATATAAAACTTCACATACACTTCTATTTCAGCATATTATTGATGTAATCGATGTTATTATAGCCACATTATCGCGCTTACGAAAATTACATCAACAGGTGGCTTTGTGCTTCAATTTGTTGACTTATTTTTCTAAGATGCTAATATTATATATAACAATTGTATTCCCCATATATAACCACACATATTTGAACAGCAATTAATATATCACCTTCCTTCATAAAAATTAAATATTTTTAAAGTTTTCATATTAAAATATGCATCTCACAATTTCCCCCAAGCATTCTACTCTATACATTTTGTTAATCTTTTTATCCAAAAAATACTGTAATTTTTTTTAAAATGCATCTAGTATATTTTGTGTAACAATAGATGTATATCGACAAATATTTGATATCAAAATCAAATATCACCCCCACAACTTATATAGTAATAAAACATTTAATAAATATAACTAATACATTTGTATTCCATTTTTACTGATTTACATATTTTGACAACAATATATAATTCATCTAATATTAAATGTTGGTAAAATATCAAGTCAACTATCACCGTCGCACTTAATTAAAAGTAAATATTGCACAACTTTATGTAATATGTATCCGGTACACAACATAATTCAAATGTATGTTTGAAAAATTACTCTTGTTTTACGGAAAAGATATCCGTGTTTATGCTGAAAAATCATTCATGTTAAATTGACTTTTTAGTTTAAAAGAGGATATATAAGTTTTTAGAAAAACAGGGATAACTTTTAAAAAATACACGGTGCATCAAGTGCACAATAAATTTACTCATATTGCACCTAATGAAATACACCAAATATCCTTATTTACCGCATTTATTTATCTATGTATTTTGAAAAATGATATATAATTCGTCAAATAATAAATGTAACTCGACGGATAATAAGTTAAATATCACCGACGCAACTTAAAAAGTAGTAACAAATACCACATTCAATGAAATACACCGAATATAATTATATATCACTAGGTCTCAGAGGTCGATCTATCTGTTGTTATAAATTCACATGTTATATTAATCGATACAAAGTTATCTACATATTTTGAGATACACCAAATTATATCCTTATTTACCATCTTTACTTATCTACATATTTTGAAAACGATATATAATTCATCAAATAATAGATGTATATTGACGGATACTAAGTCAAATACCACCGTCGTAACTTAAAAAGTAATAAATACAACATTCTATGAAATGCACTTAGTACAATTATATCATTAGTTCTCGGTGGTCAATCTATTTAGTTTAAAACTCACATGTGTTATATTAATTGATACAAAGTTTTTGTTTTATCTTTAATTATGTCCCCTGCAAGTTCATGGTTAGATTGATGCTGAATTATCTGAACCTTGATCAAATACCAAGTTTAAAAATTTAAAAAAAAGGTTATATCCCATCTTTGCTCATCTTGAAAACTTGTATCATGCAAGGTAAGCAAATTTGCTACAGAAATCAATCTTGATAGATGAAGGTTTTAACTAGGATCTATCAATTCAACTCTACCCCTTTCATCGAATAATAATACTGCAAGGTTTTAAGAACTGCTCTTAAAAAATGCATCTAGTATACTTTGTATAATAATATATCTATATTATCAAATATTGGATATCAAAATCAAATATCACCGTCATAATTTATACAATAATAAAACACTTAATAAATACAATGAATATACTTATATGTCATTTTTACTAATCTACATATTTCGACAACAATATATAATTAGTCGTAATAGATGTTGATCAAATGTCAAGTCAACTTTCACTGTTGCAGTTAAAAAAAATTAAATATTACACATTTTTATTTTATATGTACGAGTATAAAATGCAATTCAAATGTATTTTTGAAAAATGAGTATTAATTTTTCATCATCCGAGGTAAGCACATTTGCAACAGAGATATATCTTTTGATGGATGAAGGTGTTAACTAGGATCTATCAATTCAACCCTACCTCTTTCATATAATAATCGATTTTATAAAAGTTGGTCATGCCCCATAATTTATTAATATCCCACCTGTATTTTCGACAAATCTTAGTGAAAGAAACAATAAAAGTTAATGCCCACCTCAGATCTCTCAAGACCTTTGACATAAGCAGCAACAGATTCATCTAAATATAATCAAATTTGTCTTTTCCACCTTCAAATTAGGGAAAATTGCCAGTTTTTCAGAACCCACTTGTGTACGTTCATCATCTTCTCCAAACACTTCAATTCTTGATAGATACAAACTGGTATGTATGCATGTCGTACTACTTCCAAACCTACCTTCATTTATTGTAAAGACTTTTTTTTTTTGGCAGTGGAATTCTGCTCATAAAGATTTGAGTTTTCTTTCTTTATTTTTTGCCAGTTGTTCTATTTGTAGGTGGTCTACTTTTTTGTGGTCTGTTTTTCAGGCATCATATCTTTAAAAAAACAAAAATTATGTGATTTCCCGTTTGATTCATTGGTGAAAACTTTATGAAGGTAGCTTTACATTGTCAGAAGATTCTTTTCTATTGAGAGTTTTGCTGTTGTTTTTTTTTTTTGTCATTTCCAGAGCTTTTTTGACTAAATTTGGATGTCAAAAGATATTGAATTGGGATTTATATTCTGAATTCATGAGCTTATTGGGTTTTCCGTGGCCTTTTTTTGTTGTTGTTTGCAGTTTTCAGAATTGTGGGATTTCTTGAAACTCTTTCAAGATTCAAGATAGTAAAGTTGAGCGAAGAGATTGAAATTATCTGGTTCATACTGAAACAGGGCAGAGCATTTGTGAGTTGATCTTTTCTGGTTTGAGTTGTTGAAGAAGTTACTTTATGTGGTCATGGGAAATTGGGGGTTTCTGTACATTTCGATTGTGTGTCTGTTCTTGGTGGAAATTTGCACTGGGAGTGTCCAAAATATTGGGAAATTGAAACTAGGGTTCAAAGGGTCACAAATGTTTTGGATAGACAATGATGGGTTGTTTCTGTTATCCAATAGCTCGAATTTTGGTTTCGGTTTCGAGACGACCCCAGATGTTACCAAGTTTCTGCTAGTAGTGATTCACAAGAGCAGCTCAACTGTAGTTTGGGCTGCTAATAGAGGCTCCCCAATTCAGAATTCAGACAGTTTTCAGTTTGATGCTAGTGGAAATGCTTTCTTACAGAGTGGGGGAGCCACAATTTGGTCCTCAGATACTGCTAATAAAGGTGTTTCCTCTATGCAATTGCTGGATTCTGGTAATCTGGTTATGATTGGAGATGATGGGAACATAATTTGGCAAAGCTTTAGCCATCCAACTGATACCCTTCTCTCTGATCAAGAATTCTCCCAAGGGATGAGACTCAGCAGTGATCCAGGATCCAATAACTTGAGCCACTCCCTGGAGATAAAATCAGGAGACATGATTCTTTCTGCTGGTTTTAGTCCCCCACAGACGTATTGGTCCATGGGACGTGATAGTCGAATAACCATCAATAAACGAGGCGGGCAAGTTTCATCTGCAGTTCTAAGTGGCAATTCTTGGAAATTCTATGATACAAACAAGGTGCTGCTTTGGCAATTCATCTTTTCAGACGGGAACAACGCGAATGCCACGTGGGTGGCGGTGCTTGGTAGCGATGGGTTCGTCTCCTTCATGATGCTTCAAGCAGGGTCCACTAATCCATCCTCAATAAGAATTCCTGCTGATCAATGCAGCAGGCCTGCAGCTTGTGACCCCTACTATGTTTGTTATCCTGGAAACAAATGCCAGTGCCCATCAGGCATCCCCTCTTGCAAGTCTATGACTATTCCTTCGTGCGATAAGTCTAAAGATTCAGTGGATTTGGTGAGTGGTGGCGATGGGCTTGGTTATTTCGCTCTGGCATTCGTTCAGCCGTTTGATAAAACGACCTTAGATGGCTGCAAAGCTTCATGCCTTGGGAATTGTTCATGTGGGGCTATGTTCTTCGATAGTGGTTCGGGGAATTGCTATCTTTTTAATGAGATTGGTTCCATGGAAGGATCGATCCAGGGGGGCGACTATAAGTCCTTCATCAAAATCTCCACAAATGGAAGCAATGATGGAAATAGTGGTAATAAGCATTTCCCCATAGTCGTCGTGATAGTGATAGTGACTCTTGTTGTTATACTAGCGCTCGTTTTTGCTGGATATCGTTTCTATAGGAAGAGCAAGAAGCTCCCGGAGACGCCTAAGGACAGCTCAGAGGAGGATAATTTCTTGGAAGGTTTATCCGGGATGCCTGTTCGTTTTAGCTACAAAGATCTTCAAACTGCAACGAATAACTTCGCTGTGAAACTCGGGCAAGGGGGGTTCGGGTCAGTTTATCAAGGTTCCCTGCCCGATGGGACTCGTTTGGCTGTGAAAAAACTGGAAGGTATCGGGCAGGGTAAGAAAGAATTTCGAGCTGAAGTTAGCATCATTGGAAGCATCCATCATCTTCACTTGGTGAGGCTTAAGGGATTCTGTGCTGAAGGAAGCCACCGTCTCCTTGTCTACGAGTTCATGGCGAACGGGTCGTTGGAAAAATGGCTTTTCAAGAAAGGGAAAGGGGATGAATTCATGCTAGATTGGAACACAAGGTACAACATTGCTGTGGGGACTGCTAAAGGCCTAGCTTATCTCCACGAGGACTGCGATGTAAAGATCATACATTGTGACATAAAGCCCGAGAATGTCCTTCTAGACGATCATTTCATGGCTAAGGTCTCCGATTTTGGGCTCGCTAAGCTCATGACTCGAGAACAAAGCCACGTTTTTACCACCATGAGGGGCACACGAGGGTACCTCGCCCCAGAATGGATCACAAACTACGCGATATCAGAAAAGAGCGACGTTTACAGTTATGGGATGGTGTTGCTCGAGCTGATTGGTGGTCGGAAAAACTATGATGCCTCAGAGAGTTCGGAGAAATCCCACTTCCCATCATATGCTTTCAAGATGTTGGAAGAAGGGAAACTGAAGGACATCATTGATGGTACAATGCAGGTAGATGAAGAGGACGAGAGAGTGGAAATAGCAATTAGGGTGGCATTGTGGTGCATACAGGACGACATGTATCTACGGCCCCCGATGACTAAAGTTGTACAAATGCTCGAAGGGCTGAGTCCCGTCCCTCAACCGCCAATGGCTTCTCAGCTCGGGTCCCGCCTTTACTCGACTTTCTTTAAGACGATCAGCGAGGGGACGTCTTCTGGGCCATCGGACTGCAACAGCGACACGTATCTATCCGCTGTTCGTCTTTCTGGCCCGAGATAACAGTTAGGAGTGAGTAGTTCATTTGTACACCGGTGGTGTTAAGTTTTTTGTGGCTTCTCTCTGTATATTACTACTTTTAGATCAGTAGCATAAGTTTTGTAACTCAGCTAATTAAATGTTATGTTTTGTATTCTTGTTTATTGATTTGTAAATTATTGGTTTAAATGTTTTTAATCACTGTGGTTGGAGGGATTGATTGGTCTTCATTGAATAGTTTATCCGACTTAATTTGATGTATTCTAAACATATGAATGAATATTGTGGTATGTTTGGTTCGTAAGATAAAAATATCTATCCGTTAAAAACATGCATGATTTTGACGGATAGATACTTTTATCTTACGAACCAAACATACCCTAAGAGTATGTTTTATATTAGAATGATTCATTGATAAATTTATCATGATATTATTTTAAAGTATCATATATTTGCTCAAGTGTATTAAAATATACCTCAGGAGTATCAAAAGTTGGGGTTAATAAATCAATAACAACTACAATATAAAATCATTGACCCATAATTTTTATATTCTTGACCAGATTCTTGATACACGTGGTCAAATATTTGATACTATAAAATTAGTTAATGATAAGCTTATCACAAAAATATACTACCTTTTACTCAACTTTCAATTAAATTTGTACCAAATTCTGAAAAATCAATGCTAATGATGTTAACAATGCACTACCTTTTACTCAACTTTATGCATGCACGTCAGCATGATAAAGTTTCGGCGAGACACATCATCAGTGTAAGGTCGGAGATAAAAAAAATATATATCGAGTTGAAATTTCTTAAAAGGTTATATTTTTTAATTATAATCTTAAAGTTCAGGATTAAATTGAAAATTGAATAAATTGTGATAAATTTTTATAAAATTAACCCTATTTATAAATACTACTCCCTCCGTCCCGGAGCAATTTGCAAGGGGGGGAGAGACACACAAATTAAGAAAAAAGTGGAATAAAATAAAAAAAAAGGTAGTATTTTGAGGGTTAATTTGATAAAATTTTATGTAAAAAGTAAAGAAGTTAATTGAATTGAGTGTAATGTGGGCTAAAAAGGTGAAAAAGTAGTGGCATTTTGTGTAAATATATAGATATTGTGAGAGTGAAGTTTATAAAAAGATTTCCATTTTTGACCTTATAAGTTCCTGTGTAACGTCTCGAAAAGGAAAACTTACAAGTTCCTCTGGGACGGAAGGAGTACATGATATTCTCAAAATAAAAATATTTTTTAAAATTTTCATCCTACCTATTCTATTCATTATATTATTTTTTTCAAAAAACATTGTAAATTTTCGAGGAACGGTATGGTAGTACGACTTAAAAAGAAATGTAGCTGTGACGAAATTTATGGTGCCCAGCTAATGGTAATGCTGTCATCTTCATATCATTAATATCTGAACAAGTAATTATTTGTACGATTTATTGATCCCTGCAATAAAAAATCAAATCATTTATGAATTAACTTTTAAGAAACCTATATCAATAACTTTACCCCAAATTTTCAATTTTGATTGCTCTGTTTCTCACTTAGGAGTTGGTGAAACTACAAATCTTTTTACTGTTGAAAAGTTCACCAAACCATACGTATCTTTTGTCAACTCTACAAGTAATTATTTAAGTATTGTATTTACTGGTTAGTGAAGTTCTCAAGATTCATGATTATTTTTTTTCCAAGTAAGTGGGTTTCCATTTGTATTATACGGATTTTTTCCCCTTATAGGTTGCTCATAACTTTTGGGCATTAATATTAAGAATGTTATAAAAATATTGATATAATACAAATAATGTGATGTGGAAAAGAGAAAAAGTAATTAGAATAGTGTAAAAAGTATTGAAAATAATAATAAGTGAATAGTAATTTTAAAAAAAGATAAAAAAATCAAATGAGTAATATATAGTGGGACGGACGAAAATAACAAAATGAGGGATTTATAGTGGAACGAGGAGGGTAACATTTTTTTTTAATTGTGTAGTGCAATTAAATTGCATTAGACATGGAAGTGCTCTCTTGATGTGTAATTCACAGAAGTTTATTTTGTTAAATGGGCCGCCCAAGTAATAAATAATCCAGGGCTTTGGGCTAATTGGATGGACAAAATAATTAGAATAACTATTGGTTGAGATGGAGCAGGTCTCTTGTGAACTTGAGTTCATATAAACTTGTATCACTGTCATGTGAAATCACTATCACTGTTATTCATATATACTATCACTGTTATAAAAATATACTTGATTTTTTAACAGTGATAGTGTATATGCATAACAGTAATAGTAAATATACATAACAGTGATAGTGTATACACATGACAGTGATATTTGAGAACCCGACTCGAGTTCATACAAGTTTTTGTCGTTGAGATGAATTGATGGATCAACAATGAATTTTTACTTTAATTGAATTAAATTTGTTAATTTACTTAAAGAAAGGAAGATTAACCATAATATAAATATAAAGAGTATATCTAGTGTTTCACGTATAAATCACTTTACATTATTTTAGTAAAATAATTTGTACCTTTTAGTAATAAATTTTTTACCCTTTATTATAACAACGAATACTCTTTAAAATCCTTCAGGCTTCAATTCAGATCTTCAATTAAAACGTGCACCCTTCAAGACCAATATTCTCCATTGAAAATAACTAATATCTTTAGTGGAATAACTTAAACCCTTCAAAGAAGTTCATGTATGAACCAATTTTACTCTACACTTTGCCCTATATATAAATTATTCATGAATTGAAATTGATTAGCTTTAATACACTAATTTCTTATTTAAATCTTTTATTTTGATTTTAAAATACTGAATTTTTAAAAATCAAAGAATTAATTAGAAGAATTCTTTAGCGTTATATAGGCTCATATAAATTTGAAACATTTTGGTGCTTACATCTTGTTAAGAGATTAAGCGAAATATGTAGGTGGAGATGGAGGTATTTGAAGGTTTTTTTTTTTCTTTATTGAAGAAAGAATTCCCTTAATATATCCTTAAATGCATGCTTTAATAATTTTTTATAAGAGTAATTCTCTTGTGCACCAATTACACCGTGCAACTTAAGTGTATTTTTAAACAGTTACACTATTTATTACTGAAAAATTACACAAATTAGTACTGAAAAGTTACACTATTAAAGATTTTCAGTAATAACATGTTTCAATAGTATTTTGAGTAACTTTTTAAAAATAAATTTAAGTTGCACGGTGTAATTGGTGCATACAAGACTAAGCTGAGCTCATACATTTTGACATGATAGGGAGAGAAGGAGATGTGTTTTCTTCTTCATATGTATAAAGATACGTATACTTTCATTTACGTTAAAGTTTCAATGTCTATGTGAACAATTAAATATATTAACCGTACAATCAATGTAAATAATCGAGACTATTTAATGAAAAATTTAAGAGAAAATTATAAAATGGTTCACAAAATTGAAACTAATTACAAATTGATTATGTGCAAAAAAAATGCTTTTATACAAGAACAAATTATATTTTTGTACAAATATTTTGAACCAATTTATAAATACAGTCACTTTTTTAAATTAATATACCAATGCCATAAAATACAACTGTTATAATTAAAAATATATTTAAATTATATATACTATCCACATGTTATATATACGTATAAAATTTTGAAAAAATTCAATACTCTCTCTATCTCATAATAATATTTACATTTTTTGAATTTGTGAGAAAATTTTAAAAAAATGTGAAATTTATTATAGAAAGAGGGAGTATATTTTTAAAATGAACATGCATGCATTGACAACATTTAACAAAAAAATATACATTGAAAGTGGAAGTGCCAAATATGCACTTTTCTTCTTGTTATTAAACTCACATTTAAACATTAATTTTATAGCTCAAATTATAAACATGATACATATGTATAGTAGGCACTTATATTTGAGTTAAAAAGGAATAATGATAAGAATGTATTTTATATATTTATTCCATGTAAATTAAGCACAAAAAACACACGAAATGAAGTACTTCAATCTACTTTTGAGTTTGTCCTATGTTGTTAGCTGTGTTAGCAGTTTGGACCGCACCAGTTTCTCTAATTTTTGGCAGTTTTTGTTCGTCGTCTTTACTCCATTTTGGGAGCCCTAGTTTTGGTCGATCAAATTCTTATTTAATCTTTAATTATACTATGATTCAATATGTTGTGAAACTTGCTCAAAATATAAAATTATTTTCATTGCATTTATTAGGTAATATCATAATATTTATTCCATAGTTTAGTTACACCTATAAACTAGTATCATTAATTATTCATGCAGTTCGTCGTGTTTGTGCGTGTAAAATATTATATTATTACTAATATTATAGTATATTATCCGTGCGTTTGCCCGGCTCGTGAATATAAATTGAATATGTTGTTAATTTATTATAGTTATCATTTTATCTCATAATAGATCTGTTTTAATTATTTTATCTTAAATAATTTTTTTACATTTCTTCTTTTACACTGTGATTATTATTGATTTTTAACTTCGAAAAAAATTATATATCTAAACTATGGGAATTTTTTTTTAGGACCATGATCGTGTTCAGGTGGGTAGTAAAATGAGGACAATACCTTTCGGGCTGGTTCAAATAATGATAGTAACTTTTCGGGCTAACAAGATAAGGACAATAATTTTTTAAGGTTGACAATATAAGGATCATAACTTTTAATAAAAATTGCGAATTGAGGAGAAACTCTGCCCAAATTCAGGTCAAATTGCACAATTTCGACTCGACTTCTTGCCCGAATCTATCACAAAATTGGTGATCCAATTTGCATTGATTCAGACTGATTTGTTCTCAATTTGCTATATTTTAAAGTTACGGTCCTCATTCTGCCAACTCAGAAAGTTACGATTTTCATTTTGTCACCCCCTTAAGTTAACATCCTGAAAAAAATAATTATGGGGTGCTAATTTAGTTTTACATTGTTAGATGTATGAATATTTTTACTTTTCAAATGAGACACATAAAATATTAATGTGGGAAAAATCAACAATGTTAAATAATACAAGTTTGGAAGGTAACAACATAAGCACTATGTATATGTATATGTATATATATATATATAATTTTATCTAAACTTATTTACTTATTTACCCTTTTATCCTTTTTTTTCTGGAACTAATCTAGAACCAAACCCATCTTTAGTTGAAGTTTTTTTTTTCTTTTATATAAATTCATTCTTAAAATTATATTTTGTGAAAAAAGTACTTGATTGTCAACTTTATATGAAATACTCTAAAAGTTTTTGTTTTTATATTCATTCATTCTTCTAATTACATCTTGTGCAAATAACTTATTGTTAGCTGTTATGGGTGCAAAGAAAGTGAAATAAACTCAGATGAGCAAGTACTGCTGATTAACTGAACTTAATACTATCAGCTGAAGGGGGTCAGCTGATAGGTCTGCTGAAGGGGGTCAGCTGATAGGTCTGCTGAGGGTCATCTGAAGGGGTCAGCTGAGATCATCTAGGAAGTCTACTGAGGTCATCAGGGAAGTCAATTGGGTCATTTGGTGAAATCAGCTGATATGTCAGGATGATGGTCAGGATGACTGGTCAGGAGTGATGGAGTCAGGCTGATAAGTCAGGTGATGGGTCTGCTGATGAAATCAGCTGAGAGGGTCAACTGATGAGTCAGGCGAAGGACCATCTGAGTCTTCAGCAGAGGACATACCAAATCAGCAAACAAGAAAGAAGCATACTGACTCAAAGTCAGAAATTAACCAAGAATCAGTTACGAAACGGTTTAAACTTTCAAATTGGACAACGGGTGATCAGTTTAACAGAATCAAAATTGAAAACCGTTGGTCTCTGACAGTTACTCATTTTCGGTTGCAACTGTAGCAGTTTCTTGTTAGGTGGTTACAAATCACAAACATTAAGTAGGGTTCCCATATTCCTATGTATACGCACTTATGTATAGTGAAAACACACACAACATACTCTAGAAAGATCCAAAAATACTTGTAATTTGTATCATCTTCCATTGATTAGTGAGAGAGGTACCCTCATCCGTGGAAGTAAATCATTTCTGATCGAACCACGTAAATCTTGGTGTTCTTCAATTTCTTTATTCCAATTGATTTCAATCAATCATTGTTAACTCAACATTAGCTTATACGGAAACTTTAATAAATAAATTTTTTCTATTATCATATTATTATAACTCAAATATAGATTAATTATATATATGTAATTAAAATTTTAAAGTTAAAAATATTAGATCTATTTGATTTTTATCAATTAAAATTTTAAAATATCACTTTTTTCAAATAAGAATATATTTAATTAAAAATTTATATGAGACCGTCTCACTAAATGAGACATGTCACTTATTAATAAAAACATGTGTGTATTTTTCGAGGTCACCGATTTTTCCTTTCTTTTTGTATTTTTCGACATACGTATGTGTGTATAGATCCAACAATAGTTGCACCCTCCATTTATGAGAGGAAATCCGCCTCCATAGGGATGAAAATAATACAACTACCAAAAAGAAAAAGAAAAAGAAAACCCAAGAAGAGAATCAGTTGAAAAAGGAAAAAGCTCTGGAAAAATCTTTATAAGTGATCAGAATTTTATGGCTTGTTCATGAACGGATTCAGTGGCACAAAAATTACACCATTTCTTTTTATACAATAGTAATAAGACCAAATATATAAATGTCAAGGAAATATCAATAACATCAATGAAATTTGAATTTTAAATTTGGCTTACTAAAACAATGCAAGGAATAAATGTATTACTCTTACTATAATATTATGCCTAATAATCTTAAAATTTTATTTTAATGCTAGAAAATACATATATAAGTCATTCTCTATAAATTTATTATAACACATATTTTGTTGAAACTATTTTAAATTTATGTATATATATTAGGTATGAAAAATGTATCTCGAGTGCACTTGGGTGTATCACATACACCATAATTTTAATTTCAATTGAGATTGACATCGACATCAGATATGTGAGATTGGCCTAGCTCATCTCGGGCCCGACACCTCTACTTCAGGCGATTGTCGTCCGAAGAAGCAAATCACTGGAATCCATGGTAATCGTCCACCGAAGAGGAAGAAGTTTTCCCTGTTTCTCATCTGTAAACATACCAAAGACTTCCTGGGCACTTCAATTGAGTGTAAAATCTTAATTTCATTTAGTTCATAACATAGACATTGCTGGAGAAATTGAAGTCCCAATTCTCAAGCTTGGAAGATCTTTCTCAAGATGAAATTGTACCCACTAATATTTAACTTAGGACTCAGTTTTGGATTGTGATCTTAGCTTATTTGTTTAACCTGTGACCTGTTGGTTTACAAGAGGTTGACAGTTAAGAGTTTGGAACAAAGGGAAAGGGGTATTATTATTATTCTAACGTCCATTCTTTATTTTATTAAAACCCGAATAATAACTTAGCAATACCCGAAGAACAACGGAGTAATATCTCATTCTTATTATATTCAACAATACCTCAAACTCGATATATAAATTAATAAATGAGTAACACTCAAAGAACAATTTATAATTTCCCAAAGAACAAATGTGTAATACCTCAAATAACAATACCCCAATAACAAGTCTAAGTAATACCTCAAGAACAACTCAACAATACTCCAAAAACAAGTCTGTAATACCCGAAAAATAAGTTATTAATACATCAAGAACAACTCACTAATACCCAAAAAAACAAGTATAAGTAATACCCAAGAACAACTCACTTAGTATATCAATTGCCAAAAAATACATAGTGCAACGTGTACTATGTATTTTACTATGTATTTTCGAAAAAGACAAAATTGAACTAAAAATTCAAGTGCATGGTATGCACCAATGTGCACACATACTTTTGCATAAGTTCTTAGTTAAATCTTTAAATTTTTATTGTTTTGCAATTTCCTTCCTAATCTATGTTTTCATTAGAATATTTCTGTCAGTATCAATATTTTTATGGAATAAATGGAAGGAAGACCAGTTTAAATGCTCTAATTGTAAAAAGAAATTTAAAATTTTCCAATTTACAAAGCATACCAAAATATGGGACCCACAGTTGTTTTGATTAGGGGTGGAGAAAATATCGAAAATACCGGTATACCGCACTTATCGTATCGAAAAATATAGAATTTATTGAAATTTTCGGTACGGTATGGTATCGTATCGAAAATTTCGATACGGTAACGGTATATAAATATAGAAATTTCGGTATAACGCGATATATTTCGGTATACCAAAAATATTTCGGTATATCGCGATATACCGAAAATTTCATATCGAAAATATTTCGGTATACCGAAAAAATCAAAATTTTCGGTGTACCTTTGTCATACCGAAATTTCAGTATACCGAAAATTTCGGTATGAAAACGGTATGATTTTTTTCGGTATCGAAATTTTGGTATATCGAAATTCGGTATACCGAAATTTTCGATATGACAACTGATTAGGGTCATACTTGCATCAATTTGTGCCCATTTTCAGATGAATTTATAGAGTTTTGTATGCATTTTAGGGCCTTAATTGTTATCTATTTTGATTTAATTGAAAAAATCTCATGTTAAACAAGTTTTGACAAGTTGCAGGTTTAATTCGGATAAGATGTAAATGGGCCCCACAACCACACAGCTGTACACCTTCACATCTGACTCACTGTAACCGTTCAACAATTGCTCCACATCATCTCTCCTCACTTTGCCGAGTTCTCATTGGATCACAACACCAATCTGCCGCCTCCGTTTGCCAACATTAGCCGGAAACTGTTTCGCCGGAATTAATCCTCGCATCGCCATTCTCGCCGATCAACAACGGTATGATATTTTTCGATATCGAAAATTTTGGTATGGTAACGATATGACGAAAAAGTTTTCGGTATGCAGTACCGTCCACCCCTAGTTTTGATGCGACACATCAATCTGATCGACAACTTTTTTGGCTGACTTCCCTCTTATTTTTTCAATTTTTTTGAATTCAAAATTTATTTTGTTTATTTTTTATTATTTTAATTCTTTTATTGTTAGTGTTTTTTAATATTTATATTTTGATTTTTTTGTCTTATTTTTTATTCAGCCCACAACAATATTCATATATTCAATTTTTCTGCACATATGCACATTTTTAGTTGTATATAACACTAATTTATAATTGTATAGATGACAAAAAAATACAAATAAGGTAAAATAATTGCAAAAATGACAAAAATTACAATCACAAAAAAAGAAATTATCCATTATTGCTATACAAATCAAATCACTAGATTCACAAAATTCTCTAGCAAAAATACAAATAAAATCACTAAGATACATTACAATCCAGATCGAAAAAAAACCCTGATAAAAAATCAAAGAATACAACCTTGAATCCAGATTGAAAATTTTAAAAAATAACCTTTGAATCAAACCAGAAATCAAAAAGCAAAAACTGTGGAAAAATCAACTGTAGTCTTAATCAACCTTCGCCTCTGAATAACCCAAAAATGGAAAAAAAAATATGTGAAAAAGTAAAAACCACAAATCAAACTTTTTTACCGTCAACCTTTGAATCAACCGTGGATTAATCAAACTATAGCTATAACGACGACCAGGAGCTCATGGATCGCTGACGAACGACTAGGACAGGCGATGGCGGATCGAAGGAACAAAACCCTAGATTGAACACAACTGTCTTATAGAGAGAGAGAGCTTTTATTTCAAAATTTGTCAGTAGGGCGGGTTGGAGTCCAATTTTGAGATGTTTTGTAACTTGAATATTTTTTTGTGGCGTATTTTGAAATAAACACTTAAGAAGTGTTTGTGTTTGTAATTCTCCCTATTTTTATCTTCTTTTTAAATTTTTTTAATATCTTACTTTATTCTTGCATATAGGTGTATACATTAATTGTAGTAATTAAAAAAAATACTCCTTCGTTTTATTATAAATTTTTTATATTTTCATTTTAATATGTAGTATAATTTTTTTCATTCTACTTTGTACAACTTCTTACTTTTTACTTTTATTGTCATTATTTTTTGTTTTAATATTCTAATCATATCATTTGAATCATCATTATTATTTTAACATTTATTTTTGAATCATAATTATTATTTTAATATTTTATCTCAATCCATGGGCATAAAATCTATAAGAAATTAATAATGAGATGATATGAGTATATTATTTATGATAAAATCTTATATACATTAAATGTATTACAAAATTCCAATTTATTTTTTTATAATATGTTGTATTATTTAGTAAAGCAATTACATTTTTTAATAAAATAATAAAAAATATTTAAAATACACATACACAAAATACCAAATGATTATTTATATTTTGTTGCATGCCATTTTCCATTATTTTAGTAGAGCGTGTAGAGCTGGCAAACCACGAGAAACAAACACACTACACAGCTTTGCCTATTGCCCCTCTGTTTTCTCAAATTTAGTGTGTGTGTGAGAGAGAGAGAGAGAGAGACTTCCAATTCAATTTTCAATTTCAAAGAAGTGTCCATACCATATACTAATAAAAGAAAATAAAAATTATTCCCCTCCCAAGAAATAGAGAGAGAGAGAGAGAGAGAGAGAGAGTGTGTGTGACACTGTAAGAGATAGAGGGAGAGCACTTCAAACCTTCAAGATCATCTCAAAGTTTACACAATAAAACTGATCAGACCTAATTGACTACATTTCAGATCTTTTTCAATCCTTTGCTGATTTATCGGCCCTGTGATTTTCTTGTTTCAAATGCTTTAAAAGGTAAGTTTCTCTCGAGCATTACACATTTCATTGTTTGTCATTGCTATGAATTTACTCCTGTGAGAATGTGGGCGTGTGTCCAGATGCGATGAGCTCTTGTTTGCTAAGTGGAAATGAATTTTTGAATCTGAATCTGGCCGCGAGTTGAGATTGGATCTTTTGAAGGGTTGGAGATCTAGTGTGGTGCTTGTCCTTTTATCTTTTTTATTTCTTGTTTTGTGCTAAATTCAGTTTTTAATGTTGGGGCTAGTGTATACTTTTCGCACCACTTTTAGTAGATTGCTGTGTTGCAAGAGCCACAAGATTTCCTGTTAGATTTTGTTGAAACAGGTCTTGTTTGGTGTGCTAAGTTACAAGGTTAGATTTCTTCGTCTCTTCCAAGGTTTTATGTGGTAGAGATGCAATACGATTAGAAATCTGGTGGGAGCTAGCGTTTTTAAGTTCCTTTTGGTGCTGAAAATGCTGAAACTGTGCCTTTTTATTTGTGTGTGCATTTGGAGATTGATTTTTGTTGTATATGCCGCTTAGCCCCGCTTATTTGATGCTAATATCACATGTGTTTGAGTATGCAATTTCTTTTGTGGTAGAAGGGCTTGTAATGTATGCTACTGTTATTGTTAGGTAAATAAGCATGATTGCTGCTGATAGAATGGAGTTTGAAAATGGTCTTCATGAGTCACTCCCCATCTCCAAGGAGGTAAATGGGAATTCGAATGGCAGTTCTGGGGTTGAAGAATTAAGTGCTAATCTTGAAGATGCAATGACACTGAGAGATCATTCATTTGGTTCTGACGATGAAACTGTGGATGAAACTGCTTTGCAGCCACAAATTCGTTCAATTGCCATACCCCAAGTACGAGAGTTTTTCCCCCCATCAGCCTATATTAGTATCTCCTTTTAACAATGCATGTCATAACCTTTGTATGCGTGTAGGAATTTGAAGTTAAAGACTCAAATGAATCTAAGAAATCCAAGCCTCAAAAGGGTGCAGGGAGGGCCAAGAATGAGAAACCTGTAAGCCCTAAACAGGCTGCATTGCCTGGTTTGAGCAAGATCAAAGTTAAGAAAGAGGTGCCCAAATCTTCGGGTGCCTCAAATGGTACGATTCTCTCAGAATCACTCCCTGGGAAGACTTCAGCTCTTAGAACAAAAAGTAAATCAGTCAAGAAGAAGCCAACTGCTAATCAATCTAGTTCTGAGGTAATTGTGATATAGCTCTACGAATTAACCATGAATGGTATTTTTCTCCATTAATATTACTATTTGGTTTCTAAATGAGTTCTTCTATATTCTCAAGCAGCATCATGGACATCCTGATACAACATCATCTTCCACAAGTGGGGCACCGTCTGAAGAACCTACGTATGTTGTTCTTACTGAACTGATGGCTTATTTTCCTTGCCTAATATAATATCCACGACTCACTAAAATTGTAAGAATTCACTGAAGTTTCTGTCAGAAAAATGAAAGGACCATAACATGGATCTTCAGATGAAATATCTTAACTTTCATTTCCTTTCTTTTCATTATACACTGTCCATGAAGGTTACATTTTTTTTTTATATTTCCAATAGTGTTTTGTGAGTTCTGATTTTCTGATTTCAGGGAGGACACTAAGCTGAAGGTCCATGTTAAAGAAACTGCCAGTAAAGCTGGAGAGATGTCAGATTCATCAATGTAACCTTTCTGTATTAAATACTTATAACATTAAAATTATATATACACATTGTTGTCGACAATCTGATGTTGAAGTTGTGTTTGGTTAATCCTTGATTTTTTTTCTTGAAGTCCAACTGCTGAAGATGCGAAACCTCGCAAAGTGGGTGCTCTTCCAGCCTATAATTGGAGTTTTAGGTGTGATGAGAGAGCTGAGAAAAGAAGAGAGGTTAGTGTAAATTCTGTTACGATTTCCCATCTTCCTTTCATTCTGATCCTACAATTTTGCTATATCTTGCCACTTGTTTGGCAGTTCTATTCAAAACTTGAGGAAAAGATTCATGCACAAGAAGTTGAGAAAGTTAACTTGCAAGCCAAGACTAAGGTTTGATTTCAGTGTCATACTACAGATTTAAGATTCTAGCTGGTTGACTTTGATATTCACTTTTCTCATATATTTTGTTACACAGGAATCACAGGAAGCTGAGATCAAAAGGTTGAGAAAAAGTTTAAAATTCAAAGCGACACCGATGCCAAGCTTCTATCAGGAGCCCACACCTCCGAAGATGGAATTAAAGAAGGTAATTTAATACTTATAGAACACAAAGTGGCAAATCTTTATTTACTGTATGTAATATTGATGTGGCAAAGTGTATTCTCAAAATATTACAATATTATTGAGTAAATTTAGATGCAAGTTTGCTTATGAGCTTCTTTACTTCTGATTCACTTGCTATCCACCCTTGAACTACGGAGTCTTTTCATTAATCTGATGTTTGTGCATGCCTATGTTTTAGCGAGCAAGTCTTGTGTGAGACGTCTCATGTATACTTTTGCAAGTTTGATATACTCAATTTTTAAAAGTATTGGAAAATTTGCAAAAGAATTATGTCTCATGTACGAGATCGCCACATAGAAGTTTTTGTGTTTTTTGGCTGAAGTGGAATGGCTTTACGCAATAACAAAACCGTATTCTTAGTTTTTAAGCTTAAGCTGTTTAGCTTTACCATGAAAATCTGAAAATCATCACTGAGGCCATTAACTGAATTTATAATGTGATCATGATAGGAAGAATAGACTTAAATATAAATGAGAAAATTTGTCTTGACTGAATATTATCCATATAGCCGACTCCACAAGGTGGGATGATGGTTTAGTTTTTTCCTGTATAGTTGTTGACAAAAATGGTGCTCTGTGAGTACCAAAAACTATTAGGCTTGAGAATAACTAATAAGAAGACTGACTGATTCTGAAGTAATAAATGCAGCCTAGTTGGGTGCACCAACATCTACTACTGTTCTGTGGAAAGAACTAATATTGACCAGCTACTAACTTTTAGTAAAATAACTCTTACCATCTAAAAATGCACTTGGTTGCACGTTGTAACTGATGCACTGAAGTATTTGCCGTATCTTATCTTAAAGGTCCTTGACAGTCTGATTATGAATCCATAAAACTTCTATGTGCTTGCTTTCACATGGGGCACTTAATTTCCCGTCTTGTAGTTTCTGATACGATGATGTTTTTGTTAACTTTTACGTGCTTGTAATGAGATCTAATACCTTTTCTAATGTCATTCTATTGATGAAGATTCCTACTACACGAGCCAAATCTCCCAAACTCGGCCGAAAAAAGAGTCCATCTACTGCTGACTCCGAAGAAAACGATGCTGCCATTGCTCGCCCAGGTAGGCTTAGCTTGGATGAGAAAGTTTCTAGAAGCACCACCGCCAAAGCACCACTAGTCGCCCATGTAAAGAAGCCACACAGGAAGTCTCTCCCTAAATTGCCCTCTGAGAACATCAGCTTACCATTTGAAAAGAAAAAAGCTACCTCCCATAAGATCACTCCTAAAGAAACAGAAGAGTCAATGTCTGCACAAAAGGAAGAGACGGGTCCCACTGCTGTGTCGAACGAGAGCCACACAATCATAGACAACGAGCCTGCTCAAGAACATACCACGCTGGCGCATGAACCAATTGCAGTGTGAGAACGATCAATAGAAGTGGCACAGAGGTTATATCTCTCTTTATATTAGCCTTCAATACGACCATCAATATGAATATGAATATGAATATAATATGTCGAAGATATTTGAATAAGTCTCGACTCGTCCTACAATGAAGGCATGGAGGAAAGTTTAGTAAAGGTTGAAGTGTCATTTTACCAATGTCAGCGACGATATTTGGTTGTTTAATATGCATATGAGGTGGATTTGTTATCCTAATTTATGTTTATTAGGTGTATGATTGTCACCCTTAGTCGATGTTCAAATTTTGGTTGGAGAAATTCAAATTCTGCCTTGAAATGATTTAGTTTCCAACCAACTATGCCATTGGCTTTATTGCCTTAGTATATTTGTCTTCAGCTGATCGTTGCTTCATAATCATATAAGTTTTCCAGCCGCTTCTTAAGCGTCTCGACTTCTCTGTTCCACTTTTTCGTATTCGGTTATATTTCACCAATGATAAAATTATCCGATGCATATTTTGAATGCATAGATAATTTTATCTTTCAAATCAAACACAAACAGAATGCATAGATAACTTTATCTTTCAAATCAAACACAAACATAATGCATAGATAGCTTTATCTTTCAAAAGTAAATACAACCTTAACTTGATATACAAAATAAAATAGACTGAAAGAAATACGACTAATATGGCCATGAGGAGGGGGTGTGGGGTGGCAAACCTTGTGAAAGTTAAGAAATTTTCTTTTGTATCTTGGAATATTTTTTCAATTTATAAGAGTTTTTTTTTTTTTTTCCTGATTTGTAACAATTGTTTTAATTATAATACTAAATTCGTCATCTCAGAAATAAAGAGAAACTTGGCCGACATGTTTTTTGTCATTTGTCAATGAGATGTAACCTTAGCCATGGAATTGATGCAAATTGCAATAAAAAAATTGGATATGAGAGGTAACTATAATTAAGACATAACAAAAACTTGTATTCAGATGTATGGTTATAATTTTATTTTCATGTATAAAGATTAGTATCCAGACAACAATTTTAATTTATTAAAATTAAATTAATTATTATATTACTAATTTACCCCTAATTATTTTAGGTGCAGATTTATTAGTAGGCTTGCAGTGCATTAATTAACCCACACTTATATTAATCACGAACCCACTACTATAATTAACCAACCCACTTCCAACACTCTATTAAATTATTCTACATGATTTGAATTATTCTCATTCCTACGTCATTTGAATTATTCTCATTTGGATATCCAGATGCTGAAATTATAATTTATTAAAATTAATTTAATTACCCTATTAAATTATTCTCAATCATTTGAATTATTCTCATTCCTACGTTATTTGAATTATTCTCATTTGAATATCTAGATTCTTAAATTATAATTTATTAAAATTAAATTAATTATTCTATTCTATTATAAGTTAGTTTTGGAAATATTAATAGTATATACGATTTGTTCGGTAATATTTCGAGTATTTTAGATTATATACGATTTGTTTGCTAATATTTGATGTAATTTGAATATTACGATATGTTGATTTTTTTTTTAAATAAATGATGTAATTTGAAAATAAATTTAATTTGAAATGAGTAATGAGTGAGATTTAGTTGGCCGAGATTTATGGATGGTGGTTAAATTTTTTTCACTTTTAAAAAGATTTTTTTACGATTTTTTCTATGACTTTTTTTTTTATATTTCATTTACGATTTTTAAAATATAATCTTAAATAATTTACGATTTGATTTTAATTTTTTTTATAATTTTGACATATTTTTAAATTGTAATTTTAATTTGAATATTACGATATGTTGACATATTTTTTATAATTTACGAAATCATATTT
>JAPKLY010000132.1:27623-70948 GCA_026898435.1 Prunella vulgaris | reverse complement strand
TTTTGTGAGGATGATATTAGGAACTACTCAGTCTTGTATTACATATTATTAGGTTATTTCCTATTACCATCCTCACAAAAGAGTAATACTATTAGGTTAATTTCTTAAACACTTATTATTCATAGTGTGAAACACTTAAACAATATAAATATCACTTATACATCATCATTATTATTCTTCTTAATATATATTACAATGATATAGACCTAATTTAAACTTACATTTAAGTAGTATCAACATTAATACTATAAAGTGTTAATGTACTATTGATAGTGGTACTAGTGTTCATTCTAATTGAATTACAAATATTCATAGGGTGAAATACTTAAACATTATAAATATCACTTATAAATCATCATTATTATTATTCTTAATATATATTACAAAGATATAGACCTAATTTAAACTTACATTTAAGTAGTATCAACATTAGTACTATAAAATGCTAGTGTATTATTGATAGTGGTACTAGTATTCATTCTAATTAAATTACTAATATTCATAGGGTAAAGTACTTAAACACTATAGATATCACTTATAAATCATCATTATTATTATTCTTAATATATATTACAAAGATATAGACCTAATTTAAACTTACATATAAGTAGTATCAACATTAGTACTATAAAGTGCTAGTGTACTATTGATAGTGGTACTAGTGTTCATTCTAATTGAATTACTAATATCCATAGGGTGAAATACTTAAACACTGTAAATATCACTTATAAATCATCATTATTATTATTCTTAATAAATATCACTTATAAATCATCATTATTATTATTCATTATTGTACATATTTTTGAGATAAAATTAAATTCTCAAGTGAAGAGTCAGAATTTAAACACTTGTAAATATAATTAATTATGATACATATTTTCAACGTAAACTTAAATTATATTATAATATTACATATAATTAGTTAACCAAATTCATATCACTTGTAAATTAAATATGATAGTTTTTTTAAATCAAATTAAATACATTTTATAAATTAAATTCAAATAAAATTTATGGGTATTGAAGAGTCACATTTCTATCAATGTATAATGATATTTTATAAATTATATAATGATATTATAAATTGATTTGTATCATATTATTTATATTACAAAAAAAAAAAAATTGACCAATTAATTTTAAATCAAGAAATTTGATCTATGAAATTAGATTGAATTTTTGAAATATTAATGAAATTAAATTTTGAAATTAAAAAATTTAAAATTTATTTATTACAAATTTTTATAATTAAACCTTTCTAAACCATGAATAGTAATTTTAATTTTTTACTAAATATTTGTCAAATTATTTATCACGAATTTTTTATAAAACATTTGTTACGAATTTTTTACTAAACATTTGTCAAATTATTTATTATGAATTTTTTAGTAAACATTTGTTACGAATTTTTTACTAAACATTTGTCAAATTATTTATTACGAATTTTTACTAAACATTTGTCAAATTATTTATTACGAATTTTAATTTTTTAATTAAATTTTCACTAGATCATGAATAGTAATTTTCCATAATCAAATTTGAATTTGAATTAACAAATTGATTATGTTTTAGTTAATTGTGATATGAAAACATGCGAAGTATGGGAGAGAGTGAGTATTAATTATAAGCCGGCATAATTATTAACTCCCACCCTAATTTCACTAATCTACAAACCCACTTATTAAAACATAAATATAAGAGAGAGAAAATTAAAGGGTAAAAATGACATTTAACTTGTATCTTAATTTATTATTTTCAAAATTACCCTTGTTTGGATGTATGGATGTCTGGATATTTAGCACTGTCCAAATTTTAAAGGATTTTGCCCTTTTTTCTCATTCCATGTACTTTTGAATTTGAGCAAGTCCCTGTGCACCAATTACACCGTGCAATTCAAGTGTATTTTTAAAAAGTTACACAATTTATTATAGAAAAGTTGCACAAATTATTACTGAAAAGTTACACTATGAAAGACACACTTTTCAGTAATATCATTTGTAATTTTCAGTAGTATTTTGTGTAACTTTTAAAAAATGAAGTTGAGTGCACCGTATAACTGGTGCATATAAGACTAATCCTTTGAATTTATATATTCATTATCTATAAATATGGAAAAAAATGATGGTTATTGATAAACACTATACATCATATTTAGAAAATGAAATACATACGCGTGTTGTTTGGTACGAATAAGACTTTGATTTCATGTTAATTTTTAATGGTAAAATATTATATAAACTATTTTCATAATATAAATTACTTTGTGATATAACCAGGGGAGCTAGCTCACCTGACCACCGGGCTCCTCACTTGAGTGAGTGACCTGGATTCGATTCCCTTTGGGAACGAATTAGGAGGGAGATATAAGGGTGGACTTGGAGATATTCTTGGGATGTAAGGAGACTTGATGAACTAACTTCTAACTACTAACAACTAACATTGTCCGATCAATGAATTTTTTTTTTTACCTTGCTATAAAGTGGTTCATTATATGAACCATTTTCACACAATACTCACTCATTTTTAATTTCTACGACCAGTTGGTATTTCATATGTAAATGAGCGAATTAACGCATATGTTTATTTTAAGGGGAAATTTTGTGTCAGAATAGTTGAGATAAATTTATCATGAATCAGATTTAAAATATAAAATATTTGATCAAAAGTATCAAAAATCTCATTAAGAGTATCATAAATTTGGGTTAACAAATTTTTTATTCATTTATTAGACTAAACTCATACCTTAACTTATGAATTTATAACTAAACAAAGCTGAATTTCTGGCGACAAAAAATGCTATAGATGTTGGGGAAATGCAAAAGCTTGAAGTATAAGGAAAATTGAAGTACCCCACTCTTTCGTCATCTAACTTGAGGGAATTGTCATAAACGTAAAGTTACAAATTACAAGCAAATAGTTCCAAGAGATGTAAATTGCAAATGAATAGCTCTCATATGAAGTCATGATATCATTATTATATATAAATACTTTTATTATAGAGATATGAGCGAATGTGTATATACATGATTATAGTCTATGTAATACATAATTATAGTCTATCTAATAATACATCGTGCAACTCAAGTGTATTTTTTAAAAAATTAAAAAATTATATTATTACTAACATGTGTGACTTTTTAATAGTATTTTGTCGAATTTTTTAAAAAATGAACTTGAATTGGACGGTGCACAAGAGAATTACTCCATAAGAATGGTATTTCAAAAAATAAACTCGAGTTCACAATTTTTTTTTCGTTTCAAATAAATTTACCTAGCTTTTGTATCATTTCAAAGAATCTTGCGTGCGTTTGTTTCGAGATTTAGGCGTAGTGGAAAGTTATGACTCTGAAATTTTAATTTTTTTTGTTTAATGAATAATAGTAAAACAGTATAGGTATGTGTTTGTTTTGAAAGTTTGATAGAGTAAGATTTTGCTTTATATCAAATCATGTTTAATAATTATCGGTGTTGTATTATTATGTTGTATATTTGTATTATGTTGTTTGCATTAAATGTATCGTGCAATTCAAATATATTTTTAAACAGTTACACCAATTATTATTAAAAAATCATACACATTATTATTAAAGAGTGCATTTGTAAAAAGAACTGAATCACGTGAGATTCACCAAGCAAAAAATTTGGGAATCCCCAACTTATTTTAAATTCCCAAAATTTCTAAAATTTATCAATTTGTGGTAGATGCAATCAAAATGTTACGCCCCTATAACTCATTTTTTTTCGTGACTACATTTAGGCCTTAAAATACCTTATAAGATTTTAGAAGCTTATAAAATTGCTATAATTTAATTTGTAAAAAAAATAATTTACATATTATAAAATGTTAAAATAATCCAATAAGCTAAAAAAATATGCACAACTCTCACTTATTTTATTTTTTTTAAACTTACAAGATACCGTAAAAACTTACATATTCATTTAAACAAATCCTTCAGCAATCTATGAATTAATTTAAATTAATATTTTATAAAATTTTAACACAACTTATAAAATATTAATTTTTATAAAAATATTTAAAAACTGCTTTGTCAAACAGGCTCTGTGGCTAGTGGAGAGATCTTATTAAAAAATCGCCTTATTTTTTCAGTTACACAATGCCAATTCTACACAAAATAAACTATTATATAAATTATTTCCATAATATAAACTATTTTGTGATATAAAATTTATATTTATGAATTAATTTTTATTATTAAAAAATATTTCATTTGTCCATAATAATTAATCTACCTTAATTGTGTACGGTTATTAAGAAAAAATTGATATTAATGTGTAAAAGTGAGTGTATTAGTATAAATAAATGTTATTTATTAATAAAGTATTTAATGTGATGTGTAAAAATAAGTATATGTGTATAAAAAATAAAAATAATTATTGAAATTTTTTCATTTTTGGTAGATAGACTATTTATTGTAGACGGCTATTTAAGGAAACGTGGACTAATTTTCATGATCGGAGGGAGTAATTCACAATATGAATCACTTAACCTGCTCTACAAATTATAGATGAATGAATTCAGGGCCGTTTGGTATAATGATAAGGAATGGAATGGAATGGTATGGAATGAAAGTCATAGTTCTCATATAACTGAACTATAATTGATTCATTAGTTTTTGAAAATCAAAGTCATAGTAAAGTCATTCCAAACACACACTATAACTTTGATTACCATTACTCACTTCAAAAATCACCAACCAAACACTACCTCAATATAAGATAAAGATTAAAACTTTGAGAAAGAATTTCACACAAGAATATTACAGTAGCTTTTATTCATCAACAGTGTCACACAAAGGTACAATCATACGGGGGCAATACTTTAACAACAAGGTTGTATGGGACAGTTCACAAAAGGAGAAGAAACCTGCAAAACTAGGGCTTGGAAAACAAAAAACAACCCTTCTCCGACGAAGAAGGATTGTCATGGCGGAACGAAAGAAGGCGCCGCCATGGCCAAAGCCCACGAACGCAAGGCAACAAACGTGAAACTGTCAAAAAGCAACCCTGCAACAACCCTAACACACTCTAAAACTTAGATTCAACACTATAATAAGTAGGACGTGATACTACCATTCGAGAGATCTAAAGATCCACAGCCCACTGTAGGTTCTCAGCTAAGTGGTGTAAATGATGGAAAAAACTCAGCTGGAAAAAATTCGTGGACCGAGCGACTTTGAAGACCTTCAAATGGGCGAAAAAGCTACAGAGATTAACTGCAAGAAAATGAGAAGAAATTCCTTATCACCCCATTATCAGTGGCTTTCAATACGGTGTTTTGAATGGGGTTTTCACCTTACCAGATTATGAAAGGATATCACACCTCCAAAGTTGATCTATAAGAGGATCGACTGCCCCGTAACTGATTCCACTGCATTTCTGGATGTTTAACCCCACCAAACTCTTACCCAACTCAACCAAGAAAGGCAGGCTTTTCTCAGTTACAGCAGAGCAACCAAAGATGGAAAATATCTGCAGATTGATCTGCTCAGCTGCTGCCAAGGCAGCAATTCCAGCATCTGTTATTCTACATCGGGAAACATCCAGTTCGCATAGGGAAGAGCAATTGCTTGCGATTTCAGTCAAGCTCACATCTGTTATGCATCTGCAACCATCCAGGTTCAGAAGCTCAAGTGTTTCCCCGTGAAGCTTCGCAATTGCGGTTATTGACCTGTCTGTCAGGTTAGCACATCCACTCAGATTCACCTTCACTAAACAAGCTTCTGAGCTCTGAACAAGTGGTTGAATCCCCGCATCAGTTATAGTTTGAAGGCCAGTAAGATCAATATAAGCCAGTTCGGGGCAAAGCCTGCTCAACATACCCAAACCAGCATCACCTAACCCCGGGCAGTTTTGGATGGTCAATGATTTCAGGGAGTAGCTAGGAGATGTTAATGGAAATCCAACATCAAAGTCACGAATACCCAAGCAGTTAACCAAAGCAAGGGCCTTCAATTTCCCACGACAGTTTGCAAGAATACTGAAAACCCCACATTGTGTGATTCTGTGGCACTCCTCTAATCGAAGGTTTTCGAGTGATTCAGCACCTTTTGCAAATGATGCTACTCCATGGTCAGAAACACGGGGGCATTTTCTGAGGGAAAATAACTTGAGATCTGGGCAGCCTTCTGCGATAGCTGCAATCCCCAAATCGGAGGCTCCCGAGCAAGCTGTGATTGATAAAGATTTCAGGTTCTTTAAACCATGACCCTTACCCATGACCCAGAAACCCCTCTCGTTTACATTTTGGAGCCCAATGAGTGTGAGGTCAGTCAATGCTCTCCCATAGAGTCCAATAACAGCAAGAGAAGCATCACTAACTTTGAGCACCTCTAGTTTTGCTTTAGCCAGAACATTACCAGCTGACGAAAACAGAGTAGCAATTCCCTGATCCCCAACGAGTGGGCAGTTCTTAACAGTAATGTTCTTCAGGTTGGGGCAGAACCGCCCCAAAGCTTGCAAACTTTTGTCACCTATGTTTGAGCAAGATTCCACCGTAACTGAAATCAGATTGGGAGAGTTCATTGCAATTGCAATTAACCCTTCATCTGTGATAGATGGGCAATGGCTGAGGTCAATCTTCTCAAGAGAATGGACCCTTTTTGCAATTTCGATTAGCCCTTCATCACCAATTGAACTTAAGTTCCAAAGAGAAAGAACACGCAAGGACGGGGAACCTCGAGATATGGCCTTGAGGCCAAGGTTTGTTACCCTACGAGTAGAAGCACTACCTCGTATGGAAAGCTTGCCTAGACCTCCACGACTTGCAGTTCCAACAGCAATGGCAGCTAGCCTCACATCTGTTGCTCTTTTGCCTTCAAGATGTCTGGAAAGATAACCATGAGAATCAGATTCCTGGCATTCTTCCTCATCAGATTTAAATTCACTAGAATCATTTAATCCAGACTTCTCCTTAGGCTCAATAGAATCATCTGCCTTTTGAGTGACATTAGAGACACATATTTCGTCTCTCTGGATGCTGCTCATAAGCATGAGCCATCGCTTTGATACACAGGCTGCAGCACTTCTCTCTTGGCCTCCAGGAAGACGTCTGAAGACCTCAAAGAGGCACTCATCAGGAAGAACTTCAATCGATGGCTGCTGCTTTTTTTCTTCAGACAGGAAAAATGGAGCACTGATGCGAGATCTTTTGCACGGCAAGAAATATACATCCACATGGCTACCAGGGGATGAAAATAGACTCGAGTCTTTTGGGTTTGGCAGAAACCCCCCAGGGCAAAGCGGATCAACACCTGTTAGCCAAGAGAACAGAGAATCTGTTTAGTTTTTCACAAATTTAAAAAAACACCATTTTCCATCTGCGATACGCATAAATTAAAAAGTTCCCAAGCAGATTACGAAAAAATCTTTTCAATTGATCACCTATGGCTTTATAAACAACCATCAATCATTCACCCAAAAGATAACGCCAACACAATTTATTAACGAGTTAATATTGGTGGAAGAAACTAACAATACACAACAAAGGACAGGCAGATTGATGGAGAAAGATGCAAACCTTCAGCAAAAGCAGAAAGAAAACAAACTTACAGCAAAACCCAAAAGAATTTATCACTTCAATCAAAAACCTAAAGGCGTGCGCCATAGAAAGCCATATATTGGAAACCACATGTCTAACATAAATTCAATTCACAAAACCCAGAACAAATTAATCAAGCCCGAGTACACAAATCATAAATTCATCAAACCCGTATACATAAAGCTTGGGACTGAGATCATACCATGCGACATAGAAACCACATGACTAACATAAATTCAATTCACAAAACCCAGAACAAATTAATCAAGCCCGAGTAAACAAATCATAAATTTATCAAACTCGTATACATAAAGCTTGAGACTGAGATCATACCTGTGAAATCAAACACCTTAGACATGGGAACAGTTCGGAAACACCAGAAAATCCTCTAACGAAAGCAAAAACTATTAAATCAAGGAAGAAACTCACAATCAACTGGGCCAGGAGAAAATCCAAATACATCAGAGAACGAAGAATCAAAGGCAAGAGATCATCGAAGAAACCCTATTGAATAGGGCAAAAAAAAGAGGAAGAAGAGAGAGAAAAAGAATGCGGTGGGTACAACCGTATAGGTTACAAAATTTGCACGAGTTATGAATGTGCATATGTATTTGTAGAGGAAAGAGAAAAAAAGGCAAGTGTATAGCTAAGATAAACGGCACGAGTTAAATGTATTAAAAAGTGAAATCGATCTATTTCAGGTATCATTATTATGTTGTTCATTTTTTGGGACTAAAATTTCATGCTAAAAAATTATATATATATTATTACTAGAAAATATATTTTTAAAAATATAAAATATATTTTTCAGTAATAATACATATAACTTTTTAATAATAAATAATACAATTTTAAAAAAATACACTTAAATTGTATGATACATAAAAAACTAAGATTATTTTTAAATGTATTTATATAAATGATATATATTTAGATTTTAAATATTTTTAATAAATATATTAGAAATGATGGTATTGTTAATTATAGTTTAAAGTAATTTTATTACTATTTTAAGTATTATTAATTACCATGTGAAATATTGAGGTGTTGTTAACTATTGTTGGTAGTATTATTGATTTTAATACAGAATACAAATCAAATTGTGTATTTTTTATATAATTAATTTTCAAAATTCAAATGCATATCATGCGCACCGTGTACACAAAAATAACTCAATTTCTCATAATATCATAGCATTTGAACACAAAAAGAAAAGACTATACTCCTTCTTTCCCAAAATCAATTTCTATTTAATGTTTGCATGGGTTTTAAAACAAGGCTCTCTTTTATTTTTCCATTTGAATTTCAATGCTATTTGATGGTCATAATTTGTAGTATTAAATGGATACAACAATTTTTTCTATTAAATAATATTTATCTATTTAAGGGAATGAAACTATATAAATATTTTTTATAAAATTATTAGTGAAATGAAATATAATTATCAGTGGGATTTTTTTTTACCGACTGGAAAGAGGAAGTTGTCACAGAGGAATAAATTTGCCTATATTTCAACTATTTTAATCTTAATTTTACACTTCAATTTTTTTATCGCTAAAAAACATATTTTACTATAAAACTTGGCATAAGACATTCCTTGCTCGAGAATTAAAAAAAAAAAAAAAAGGCTCAATATCCTCGTACAAAGTCTGGAATGTGAAAGCCAATCATTAAAATAAATTTCCAATGTTCATATCTCTTTAAAAAAAAAATCAATTCCAAAATCTAATTTTAAATTTTTCCAAAATTATTTAGAATTAAATCTTAAAATATATAAATGTTATAAAAAGTAAATAACCCTCAACTATCTATGATGTGATCATAATAGTAGAATTTAAAATTTTAATCTCAACCCTATATCTTAATTCCTTTAAAGTTCAATTTCATATTTCATTCTCTGTCCTTCTCATTATCATCATCGTTGTCACTATTATCTTAATTTTATATTTCTTTGTCTCTTTTTTATCTGTCATAAATTATTAATCATTCTCTTTTTAATTTTGCATATTATTAAATTGTTCTCCTTTTAATTTCTTTGGCTATTTTTTGTTCGTCATAGGATCATTAATAGTTCTTCTTTTAATTTATGCAGATTATTATTAATTTTTCTTTTTATTTCTTTTCTATTAAATTTCATTGTAGATTATTAATACTTCTTGTTTCAAAGTTATTAAACGTAGATTATTTTTTGTTTAATTTCTTTTGTATGTTATTAATCATAGATTATTCTTCAATCTTTAGTGGATGATCTTCCAGATATTTATCATTTTTGCAATGATTAAAGTTATTTTTGTTTATTAATAAAAACCCGTTTAGTTATTGAAATATGACTTCATATAGTTTTTTTAATTGGATAAAAAGGAATTCGTTCATATATTAATATTTTAAGACATTTTTATAATAAAAAATATGAATTTTCAAAATAAAATTAATATTTAAGGAATTTAGTTTAAATGCATTATACTGGATTAAAATATAAAAAAAGAAACAATTGTATTCATCTCATGATATTCGAAGTTTCAACAATTATTTTATTCTAATGCTGTTTAATAATTTGCACACAAAAAAATAGTAGTCCCTCTGCAAATTTCAGTCTTATCAAATATTCCAACATGCCATTAAATGGCCCACACATAAACTGAACTTAGCCATTTCTTTCATTTAATACTTCATCCATTTCCTATAAGTTGGACGCTGCTTTTGGGTACACGAATTAAAATAAAAATGGAAAAATATAAGTGATGTGATAAAAAAATATAAAAAATAAAGAAAATAATGTAAAAAATATTAAAAATAATAATAAAGAAATAAATAGTACGTACTTACCAAAAAAAGTAAAAAATTAAATGAGCAACATATAGTAAAACAGATAAAAATATCAAAATGAGCAACTTACAGTTGAACGGAATAGTCAATATAATATAAAGTGTGAAAGGGAATTGTTCCTCAAAACTTAGCAGCCATTTAAAAAAAAATAAAAATTATTTGTCCATTTTTGGGTGCAAAAAATCTCAAGATGAGGAAGTACTTTTCATGTGCACAAGTACGCCGGCGGACAATATCCTAGTGCGTTTGGTTGGTTGGTTTGATAACAACATTTTTTTTTTTTTTTTTTGAAAGGGGTTTGATAACAACTTTGATTGATGGGTTTATCAACTTTAAAATCTCATTTGTTTGGTTTGGTTTGGTTTGGTTTGGTTGTATTTAGAAAAACTCAACATTAATTATGGGTTGGCTTGCTTCAATTTCCTATTCTTTTATTGGGGAAAAATATCAAAATTTTGGTATATCATATTTACCGAAATTTTTAATATGGTATGAACGTTTTTAATGTAATAGTGCCGGACGTATATATTTAAATTTTTTGATATTTTAGTCTATATCAAAGTATAAAAAAATATTTGGTATTTTAGTATTTTTGTTAAAAAAAACATGTATATAGTTTAAAACACATAAGATGCGATTATGTTTTTTTAAATAAGTCAACTGATATAGAGCTTTGTTATAAATTTAATTCAATCCCTAAAAAAATTAGTATTTAACAATATATACTTAGGCTGCTAAAATATTTTTGTACACTGAATTTTTGATAGTGTATGTAATCATTTTTGATATATCTAAAGTTGTAGTACAATATTGGGTATGAAATTTTGCATACCATTTTTTTTATATGATAGTAGTATATACTATTTTCATTTTGGAGAAATTTATCTAACACCTTATTCACTTAAAATAAAAAAATATTAATTTATAAAAATATATATATTATTTATATTATTATTATTTTATTAAAAAAATATATTTTTTAATATATGGATACATCCTGTTGTGTTAGCTAAGTGAATGCTTTATGACAACTCATGTAACGAGGGCACCTAATTTTTTAGTACTCTTTTGCGTCCATTAGATACTATAATATTTAAAAATACTTATATTCTAGTACATATACATGTCTCAACTTGTAATTAATCAACCTTCTGAATTATAGTCTTCCAACTAATAATTAATTATTCAGACGAGGAATTCCAAGAATATGGTCAAGTGGCCAACTTTATCATTTCATAGTTGATAATTAAAAATACAATAAATTAATTTATGTGATAGAGATCATTTCAAGGATCCAATTCAATAAAATGGAATTTCAATAAGCTAATAGAAATGTGTTTGATTAAACTTATTTTAAAATAAATTCTAATATTTTATAAATTATTTTAAAATTTTATAAGATATTTATTTTTAAAATTTTATTTTAATAGAAAATAAATATGTTATTTTTTATGTTGAAGTAAGGATTGTGGACTGGTGGCAAATTGGGGGTGAGGCGGGTGTGCGGGTGGTGGAGGTGGAGGTGTTGAGAAAAATAATTTAGAATAACTAACTTAACTTTTTACAGTTTATAAGATGTAAGAAACTTATTTTAAGATCTTAAAATCTGTCATACATCTTATCTTACCAAACACTCTAAGATAACTTATAAACTCCTAAACAATTTATAAAATATTTTAAAGAGAGCTTATAAACTCAGTTAAACACCCCTAAGAAAGTGCTTGACTAAATTTATTTTAAACATCTTATAAGTTATTTTAAGAGCTTATAAGATGCTATTTTAGGTAACTTATAAGTTGTTAAAGTGTTTGACTAATTTATTTTATAAATTCTTCAATAATTTATCATAAATTTTTTTAAAAAAATTATTTTTAATAGAAATAATGTTTTATTATTTTTTATGTTGAGGTAGAGATTGTGGAGTAGTTGCGGGGTCAGGTGTGAGGCGGGTGACTGAGATGGAGGTGTTGAGAAAAATAAATTAAAATATTTCAACTTATTTTTTACATCTTATAAGATATAAAAAATTTATTTTAAGATCTTATAAGTTATCAGACATCTTATTTTATTAAGAATTCTGATACAGCTTTATAAGCTCCTAGAGAACTTATACGGGTACACTCCAACAAACACTCCCTAAGTTGAGCCATTATTCCCTTCTTTCTATACAATCACACTTCTATTTCCTCTCACTCCAGTTGTTATTGCACTAGCAAAAAAAAAAAAAAAAGGGAAGATACGATAAAATTATTGATGACTGACATGCTTCGTTTTACTTTTACAATAAATTTTTGACAGTTAACCCTAGTGAAGTGACGAAAATGAAAAAATAATATCATTACTAGTTTGATATAGAAATAATTTAAAATAATATGAAGATAGTAAAATTATAATCTTAGTTTAAATCAACATTTTTATAATTGGATCGGTGAACAAAACGAACAGAACATCTATTGTCCGGTTCAACCAATTGAACTGGTGGTCTAATCATTAAAATTATATCGACTTATTTTTTAATAATATATTTGTTATACTAAAAATAAAATTAATTAAATACTCACATATAAAATTTTAATAAGTTACTATATTGAAATAAACACAATATATAGAATCATAGGCAATCAAAATACTCAAAATAACTCAATTTATAAAATCATATTGTAATACATGACATGTTTCATAACTCATGCATAGTGAAGTCTCAAATTAAAATATTACTATGAAAATTTAAAATATATAAATTGTAGAATAAATAATTTTGGGTTGGAACGTGCCTCATGATTTAATTTAATAAAAAATTAGAATTTTTGAAAAATACTACCTCCGTCCTCCAAAAGTTTGCGGTACTTTTGGGGACACAGGTTTTAAGAAAAAGTGTAATGAGTAGAATATGTATGGTGGAGATTGTGAGATAAAAATTATAAAGGTGAATATTTAAAGGAATATTTCCATTTTGAGAGTGTGCAAACTTTTGTGGGACAAACTAAAAAGAAAAATATGCAAACTTTTGTGGGATGGAGGTAGTATAAAATATGGAAACAGGTCGGTTCAATCGATTTTTTTTTTTAGATTGCGATTTTGACCCTTTTTCGATTAAATCTTAAAAATAGTTTTTAGAGGGTAGCTGAATTGATTCTATGACCGATTTTTAGTTTAATCGATTGAACCGATCGGTTCAACCGGTTCTCAAAAATACTGGTTTAAACATATTTAAAAGGCGGACTATAACTAATGTCAATGTTAGATGTTGTGCCGAATTTGTGCAATATGTTATACAATATTTTAAACAATATCAACTTTTATCATTTTTCCTAAGACTATCTCCAATTATTATACGTTGTTCTTTATATCTTGATTGCAAGTTGACGATTTGAAAGTTATCTAAGTCAAGCGGTTGTAGATTTAGGGTGAGAAGTTAAGGATGAACATGGATGGTTACAAACTCAGTGGAGCTCAATGGATGGACTTTATTTTTTTAAATCATGGAAAACCATGATCTTGAGTGATTACATGCTAAACTCCTTGCCTATGAATAAAGAAAGCATGAGAACATATCAATAGTTTGGTCGTCTTCTGAAAAAATCCCACCTCATCTAAAAATCCGAACTAGGGGTGAACGGTACAACATATTGAATTTTTTTTCACCATACCGTTATTGTACCGTAATTTTTGATACAAAAAAAAAATCATATTATTGTCATACCAAAAATTTTGGTATACCGAATTTCTATATACCAAAATTTTAAAATTTTAATATACCGAAAAAAAGTCATACAGTTGTCATACAAAATATTTCAGTATTTTCGGTATGACAATGGTATGTCAAAAATTTTGGTATTTTTGGTATATTAGAAAATTTTGATATTTTTGATATACCTTGATATACCAAAATATTTTTGATATACCGAAATATTTTTAATATGCTATTTTCGGTATAACACGATATACCGAAATATTTTTGGGATACTGAAATATTTCAATATACAAAAAATATTTCGGTATATCGCAGTATACTGAAATCTCAATATTTATATATTGTTACCGTACCAAAATTTTCGAAATAATACTATACCGTACCTAAAATTTCGATAATTCAATATTTTTCGATACGATAAGTGTGGTATTCTAGTATTTTTTATATTTTTGTCACCCCTAGTCCGTACTTGTTGAAGGATGTGAAATCAATTTATTTATTTAATTTTTATAATATCCCCCCCCCTGAGCAGGACTCTTATTATTTTTTTTTTTGGGAGACTCAATGAGTGTATAATTTAATATGAGTACAGTTGTTCTCAACGGAAATCGAACTCAGGACATTGGATGAACCTAAGCTCTGATGCCTTAATTTTTTTTTGCCTCATCTAAAATATGAACTTATAGAAGAGTATAAAATCAATTATATATATTTAATTTCCATAACATCTTCACTTTTACGTTGGTTGCTCTAATATTCATCTAAATATATGTACTTTCTATAGTGTTATACTAGACATGAGGGTAGGTTAGTTTCATACATATAGTTTTTTTTTTTTAAAGGAAATGATCTTTCATTAATATGAAGAGAAAAAAGTACAATAGATCTGTTCCCACCCCTTTCACCAAACAGGAGAGACATAGACTACTTCAAACCAATCTAGAGGATATGAAGAGTATACAAGACAAATGCTAACAAACGTTTAAAACTCTATGACAAATATTATACCCCACACTAAGGTGATTTTCACCATCTAAATGGATTAACATCCATGTCGATCCATCCTGCAAATCAACAGAGAGTCTTACAGGATCCAAGATCATCTGGCACACTACCAGATTTGAATCTCAAGCACAAATTCAAAGTAGAAATACCAGAACCCATTACAGGGAGACTCCACACGAGGTCTAGAATGTCTCACAACTAACAAGTAGAGGAGAAGAAAAGAAGATACTAAAAACTAAAAATTAAAAAAGACAGTACTGCATAACCAAGAACAAATAACATAAATTAAAAAAAAAAAAAAAATCTAACTGGTCATCCTACCAATCGTCACCATAAATACGGTACCGTTGGAAATTATGAACCTGTTAATCTACAGAAATACTAAGTGAAAAGAGAAAAAAAGATAAAGAGGAAGAACCCTTTAAAACTGCAGATTTGTGTTCTCTGTGTAGTGTCTCAAATCCGCAAACTTCAATGGAACAGGCTACGGTGGACGGCAAAGGGGCTTTGTCGCAGGCGGTGGTGGAGATGGGTGTGGGCCGCTATCGGAGAAATGGCAATGGTGGACTAGCGGCAGATGATTTTGAGGATGGAAGATTTATGATTTTTTTAGTGAGAGAAAATCTATAATTTAATGATCTGAAACAATCATTCTGAGGCTCATATTAGTTTCATGCATATTGTTACTCTTCTTTTGGTTGTACGCATTGTATACCTCACCTTGTGTTTAAATCTCATGTGGAGATCGTTAAATTTTATCACTACTGGTTAGCTATAAAGCACTCAATGACTATTTATAATCTATAAATAATTTTAAATTCCATTTATAATTCATATTTAAACTTTCGATGTGTAAATATTATCTAGTGTGATCTAATATTTTTAATAACACTTTCTAAACAGACCCATAATTCTAACTAGACAAAAACTTGTATGAACTCGAGTTCACGGTGAACTCGGGTTCTCAAGTATCACTGTCATGTGTATACACTATTATAGTTATGTATATTCACTATCACTGTTATGCATATACTCTATCTCTGTTAAAAAATCAAGTATATTTTTATGACAGTGATAATATATATGAATAAGAGTGATATTGATTACACATGACAGTAATACGAGTTCATGTGAACTAGAGTTCACAAGAGACCTACTCTTCTCACTAGAACTAGGATCTGTAATAATTGAGCCGTATGCAAAAGAACAGAAATTATCATTATTTTTATTAGTGGACACCAAATTATATACTCATCATGAATTTTATTTGCAATTTTTATTTAAATCTTTCTATATAAATATTATCTAGTGTGGTGTAACATTCTCGACAACACACTTTAAAACCGACCCACTCTTTCAACTAAAAACTAGCATGGTCCTTAATAATTGAGTCAAAATGTGTTTGCAAAGAAAATTATCATACTCCCATTAGTGGATATCAAATTATATACCCATCATCTAATGTTGTGATGGCACATAAATTAAAAAAAAAAGTGCCCACCACCATTTAATTAATTGATCATGCGGCATCATGTCATACGATAGTTATGGTGATATATTATTTGGGACTCATCGGTGGATATATTTTTATAAGTCAATATTATACAAAATTAAAATTTTAAGGTTTAATTGTAAAATAAATTAACACCTTCTCCAAAAATTACATCTAAATTTTTTATATTGGCAAAATAAATAATAACAATTCATCATTTTAGCAATTCAAGTTTTAGGCAACTTGTCACATGCCCAAAATATGATGTGAATAAATAAATTTTCAATTATGAATCTAATAAGTATCTACATCAATAAATATCTAAAAAATTAAATTAAATTAATTAATATTATAAGATAAATTTAAAATACATATAATTTTTAACAAAAATTAGACATATTTTTTTTTAAAATTTAAAAGTTTATGATGTATTTCAAAAATACATTAAAATTAGAAAATAATAAACCAAAATTTTATTTGATTAAAGAATAAACACACCTTTTATTATATTTAAATAAGTAGGCTATGTATATATTGTCAAAATAAAAATATTGATTTTTTAGGTTTAAAATATAATAAAATATTTTTATTTAAAAACTACAATGAATATTTATATATATATATATATATATATATTATAGTATTTAATTAATTAGATATTTTTTTATCATTTTCTTTTATTATTCTTTAAGTATTTAATGATGTGGATTCTTACTAGAACAATGACTATATTTATACATATCAACTTTCGAGTAAAAAGTAAACTGTCCAAAATTTGAATTGCAGAAGAAAAATGTAAAGTGATCATTTATTTTGTCAAAATAAATTTTTTAGATTAAATTGTAAATTTAATCAATCTTTCAACTACAACAAATTAATGGAATATCATTTGTTCTGCTTATATGGCAGTATTCTGACAAGTAACAACAACATTCGAGTGCAAAGGACCCAAACATGATGACGGATCTATGTGAGAGGTTCATGGTTTTTTTAATGAACTTGCGTGCATCCTATATACTTGAATTTTTAGGATAATTTTAATTTAATTTTATCTCGTCCCAAATTCATTAAAAATCCTCTTTATCTTCTTCCAGAAATTCCAAATTTTAAATTACCTGCATTCTTTTCTCATTTTTTTGACCTTCTGTCTTATTTCACCACCACTTTAATCCCTAATTCTCTAGAACAAAAACACTTCTCTTGACTAGTGTTGTAAAAGTGGGTGTAGTCGTGTAGGTGATCTTGATTGACGAAATGGATTCCCCATTCCAATTTTAATATTTCATCAAGTATTTTATTAGTTTTAATACATGACATGTGAAATAAATGACATCACAAGTTATTATTAATGGTGCATGTAATGTACATAATATAGATAATTAAACACAACATTGAAGTAGAATATATGGTCTTGATTAACGAAGCAGATTCCAATATATTTCGGTTCTTCATCCCATTATTATTGCTCAATTCATTTCTCGCTTTCATAAAATTCATTTAATTTTGGGCTGGTGTTCTATTTCAACCAAATACAACCTAATGTAGATCTCTCTAAAAATACGATGCATCATCAAGTACAGAATTGTTAGAATATTGAAGAATAGACATTAAATTAAATATGCAGTCATTGCGCAACTTTACATATATTATTGTGCCATGCATCCTTAATGAGTACTAATGTAAAAAATAAAAAAGGTACTTAATTGATACAGGAATTTTGGGAAACTTTTTTTATTAAATGTATTTTTTTCCCAAAAAATTTGCAAGAAATGAAAATATATCAATTGAATTTGAATATAAGATACACTAAAAATGAAATTAATAAATACAAGATAAAAAAAAGTAGGGTAACTTACGGATAGGTGTATTATCTAGGGTCAACTTTAAAATAGGTTCACCCAAAAGTCAAATTTACAAATAGGTTCACCTGCACAGACGCACAAATTCGATTGCACAGACGCATAAATTGATAGCACAACAAGTAATTTTTTTAGCACAACAGACAAATTTTTGGCACATTTATTTGCACAACATGCATAGAAAATTGTTTGCACAACAAGCCAATTTTTTTAGCACAATAGACAGAAATTTGTTGCACAAAAGCAAAAAAAATACTTAGCACAAACGAATCAAAATTTCCAGCACAATAGGCTGAAATTTTATTGCACAAAAGCGATAATATGCTTAGCACAAATATATTCGTTGTTTGCACAACAGTCATAAATTTTATTGCACAAAAGTGAAAATATACTTAGCACATATATATTCGTTTGTAGCACAAAAGATATAAATTTTATTGCACAAAATATACTCAGCACAACAAACAGAAATTATGGCACAAAGAAATATAACTGCACAAACGAGAAATAAATTCTGCACATAGATAATAAACTTTGTACAAGCCTGAAATTTACAAATTATACAATATTCACCTCTATTACACAAAATTACATTCCAAAAACCCAAAATTACATCTCAATATTTATATAATATTCACCAATTTTCTTGAAGCTCAGATTTTCAATCCTCCATTGAAGCTCTGTTTTGAAGCCTGCAAAAACCAAATCAAAATCTCCTCCACTAGAAACCCAAAAACCAAATCAAAATCTCCTCCACCAGAAACCAAATCATACCGAAAGCATGTTATTCACCACAAAAAATCCAAAAACACCATCCTCTGTAATCACCATCACCCATCTGTAACCAAACTCTAAATTGAAGAAAATGAAGCAATCAATCTTTTGCAAAAAAAAAAAAAAAAAAAGCCTAAAAAGTCGTCTGAAACCAGAAAAAATTTGCCTAAAACATCTGAAATCGTCGTCTTCAAAATTGCAACAACGCAGTCTTCAAAAATCTGGAAGTCGTCGTCTTCACACATATTGCTCTTTCCTCATCGCGACGTCGACTTTACCCTCCCCCGCAACCGTCGAAAATGCCACCATCAAAATTGTGATGTCGCCCTACCGCCGGCCCCTTCTTCGGCCCCGTTCTCTCCCTGAAATCGGAAAAAATTTCTTGAAATCGCCCCTACGCCGCTAATGCTCCCCGCCTGAAATCGCCCCTGAACCAGCGTGTCGTCGTCCTCAGCCGTCCGCTCAACAGTCGTCTCTCTCTTTTTCTTTCTCTTTCTCTTTCTTCTCTTCTCTCTTTCATTCTCTCTATTTTCTCTCTCCAGCGTAGATTTTAAATAGAAAGAGGTGAACCTATTTGTAAACTATTTGAATTGATAAACTTGTTTTAAAGTGAAGGTGAAATCATGAACTCAAATGTAATAAACCAAAAAAAAAAAAAACATATATATAAATCCATGATACAATTTGAATCTCCACTTGATACTTGATCCAAATGTTTGAAAACTAACAAGAAAAATCTTAATTTAACCTATTCTACCATAATTTATGGTGCAAATGCAAGGAGTTGACCAAAAGAATAAAGAAAATTAAGACTATTATCAAGGAAAATTGGGGTTCTAATGATGTGCAAATTTTGATAAAAGGAGGTATCTAAATATAATTTACATTACATATTTCTTATTTCTTTTTTATATTTCATCTCATATTTTACTATTTTTAATACATAAAATTACATGTTATGTATTAAATGTAATGTTATACTAAAGTGAAATAATTGATCTTGATTGGTATTACAAAATGAATTTCCTATTTCATTTTGATGATCCATCTCGTATTTCACTTGTGTTAATACATGACATGTAAATTTCATCACAATTCATCACTAGTGTCACATGTGTAAGCGCGCTAGACCAATAACCCTAATTTTCAACGTGCTCTGAATTGAGAGAAGCAACGTCCTTCTCTCAACCACCAACCTGATTTTTGCATTTACGCCTCTCTCCTTAGTTTAAAATTGTTGTCGATATCGCCAATCTTCCTACACTTTAAAATCCCTATCAACACTGAATTTTTATCTTGAATTGTTTATTGTAGCTAGTGTTTAATTTAATGTCCTTTGTATATATCTTTGTATGTGTTTATATATATTGCTAATGTTATTATATGTACTTCTTCAATATACCAATTTCATTATATGTGCATCCTTTGTGTAAATTCAACATATTGTTGAGCAACCTCTCTAATGATTATAATGAGTAACATATATAATATGAAATTATTAAAAGAAGAACACAAGACAAATTATTTTTTGGTGTGAGCTAATGGAGATGACAAGAGAAAAGAAGGATTGAATCCCAATATAATCTTATAACTTTGCACGTTTTATTTATTTGTTCTTATAGCTATTTTTTTTATATATTAGCATTTTTGCCCGTGCAATGCACAGTGAATAATATTTTTAACCTTTGCATATATAGGCATTTCATTGTTTGTGCATCCTTGGTGCAAAATATACATGTTCTTGCATCCCCACCAATGATTGTGATAACTAACATAATATGGGATTGTTAAAAAAATAGATAAATTATTTTTTTGTAATGGAGATGAAACACAAACACTATGGTGGAATACGTGACATGTGAAGTAATTAACATTACAAATTATCATTAACGACACATATCATGTACTGATGTCAAGAAATACAAATACTAGTCGCGTAGGTGGTCTTGATTGATGAAGTGTATTCCCATTCCAATTCGAGATTTCATATCGTTTTTCAATAATTTTAATACATTACATGTGAAATAAATAACATCACAAATTATTATTAATGATGCGTGTCATGTGCATAATAGAGATAATTAAACACAAACATTGAAGTAGAATACATGATCTTGATTGACGAAGCAGATTCTCATCTATTTCGATGCTTCATCCCATTATTATTGCTCAGTTCATTTCTAGTATTCATAAAATTCATTTTTGTTTTGGGCTAGTGTTCTTTTTAAACCAAATACAACCTAGTGTAGATCTCTCTAAAAATATGATTCATCATCAAGTGCAAAATCGTTAGAATGAAGAATATTGACATTATATTAAATATGCAGTCATTGTGCAACTTAAAATATATTATTGTGTCGTGCATCCTTAATGAGTACGATTGGTTCAAGAAATTTGGGAAACCTTTTCTATTCATAATATTTCTTTTTTAATTCCCAAAAAATTTACAAGACATAAAAATATATCAATTGAATTTGAATTTGCACATAAGACTAACAATGAAATTAATAAATATAAGATAAAAAAAGAAAGTAAAGTGTACATAAATCCATGATACAATTTGAATCTCCACTTAATACTAGCTCCAAATGTTGAAAACTAACAAGAAAAACCTTAATCTAACCTCTTCTATGATAATTTATGGTGAAAATGTAAAGAGTTGTCAAAAAAATTGAAAGAAGATTAAGGAAAAGTAGGGTTTCAATAATGTGTAAAATTTGATAAAATGAGGTATTTAAATATAATTTACATTTTATATTCCTTATTTCATTTCGATATTCTCATATTTTATTATTTTTAATACACGAAATCCATATCATGTATTAAATGTAATGTTATGCTCCCTCCGTCCCAGAGGTGTTTTCACCTTTGGGATGACACGCTTTTTAAGAAAAGTAGAGTGTTGTGTAAAGTTATATTATTAAAATAGTGAGATTAGTTGGATTGTGAGGATAAAGTTAAAGCAATAGTTTCCATTTATAGGGTGTGAAAACAATTGTGGGACGAACGAAAAAGGAAAGTCTGAAAACATATGGGACAGAGGGAATACTAAAATGGAATAGTTGATCTTGATTAGTATTACAAAACGAATTCCTAAATCCATTTCGATGTTCCATCTTGTATTTAATTTGTTTTAATACATGACATATGAATTTTATCACAATTGATCATTAGTGTCTCATGTGTCAATAAGTGTGGTTAACCAATAACCCTAATTTTCAACATGCTCTGAATTGAGAAAAGCAACGTCCTTCTCTGACCACCAACCTAATTTCTGCAGTTCCGCCTCTCTCCTTACTTTAAAATTATTGTTGATATTGCCAACTCCCTACACCTTAAAATTTCTAACAATATTGAATTTTATTGTGAATTGTTTATTGTAGCTAGTATCTGTTTAATGTCTTTGGTATATATCTTTGTTTGTTTTTATATATATATTAGGATGCTTACATTTTTCCTTTAGTGATTGGTTGTGGAATCCAAGAATGGTGTTAGGATGCTAATTTGTACTTTTGTAGTGGGTTGGGTATACCTTATACCCATTATTTGAATGAATTTATCTTTACCGATCAAAAAAAAATTGCTAATATTTTTATATGTAGCTCTTCGAATATATCAATTTCATTATATGTGCATCCTTTGTGTAAATTCAACATATTCTTGTGCAACCTCTCTAGTGATTACGATGAGTAACATATATAATATGGAATATTAGAAAAAATACAAGACAAATTATATTTTGTTATGAGCTAAGGAGATGATGAGAGAAAAGGAGGATTAAATCCCAATATAATCTCATAACTTTGCACGTTTTATTTATTTGTTCTCATTGCTATTTTTTTATAAATTAATATTTTTGCCCGTGCAATGCACAGTGAATAATATTTTTAAACTTTGCATATATAGGCATCCTTGGTTCAAAATATATGTATTCTTGCATCCTCAAATGATTGTGATAACTAACGTAATATAAGATTGTTAAAAAAATAGATAAATAATTTTATTTTATTTTTGTAATGGAGATGAAACACAAACATGTGGTGGAATATGTTACATGTGAAGTAATATTAATATTACAAATTATCGTTAATGATGCATGTCATGTATTGATGTAAAGAAATACAAATACTAAAGTGGAGTAGTCATGTAGGTAATCTTGATTGACGAAATAGACCCATCATTCCAATTCGAGGTTTTATCTCGTATTTCATTAATTTAATATATTATATGTGAAATAAATGACATCACAAATTATTATTATTAGGGGTATTTTCATATAGGTTCAAAAAATGACTATATTTACAAATTAGTTCACAATATTTGCAGAAAAGAGTAATTTTTTTCTGCACATAAGTATATTTATTTTCTGCAAAAAACAAATTTGTAATTAATTTCAATTTTGTGAACCATTTTATCATTTCCCTTATTGTTAACAATGCATGCACATAATAGAGGTAATTAAGCACAAACATTGAAGTAGAATATGTGATCTTGAATGACGAAGCGGATTCTCATCTATTCCGGTGCTTTATTCCATTATTATTGCTCAGTTAATTTCTAGTCTTCATAAAATTTATTTTAATTTTGGGTTGATGTTCTTCCTCAACAAATACAACCTGTTGTAGATCTCTCCAAAATACGATGCATCATCAAGTGCAAAATTGTAAAATGAAGAATATTGATATTAAATTAAATATGCACTCTTTGTGCAAACTTAAAATATATAATTGTGTCGTGCTTTCTTAATAAAGACTAATGTGAAAAGGAAAAAAGAAGTACTTGGTTCAGGAAATTTTAGAAACTTTTTTGATTCAAAATATTTTTTCCCAAAAATTTGTTAACCAAAAACCATTTTTATAGTACTCCATACTAAATGCCACGACATGAAAAATATCAATTGAATTTGCACATAATGTACACTAACAATAAAATTAATAAATACAAGATAAAAAAAAGTTACATGAGCACAAATTGTTTGGCGAAAATTTGAGCTTGAAGTGTTTGGTTGAAATCTTGACATCGAATGAGGTTGTAGATGCCAAGTTGATGTTGGAGGGCGACAAGATCAATGAATGTGTTCCATCCACATTAGTGGTGGCCTTGAAGTGCTTGGCATAATCTCCTCAAACTCAAAGTAGGATAAACATAATAGAAGCTCTACGGAGAATTAAATGTCGATTTTTGCACTAGGAGGATAAATTTATTATTTTAGTGATCTTTTGAAAATAATTTATCAAAATAAGAAAGAATTGAGATTCTTTATGAAAATAAAATCAATCTGTGTTCCATGCTCACGACAGGTGATGTGGCGTCTTTCTGTCGGATTCCATGCCCGCCAGAGATTCCATTTTGAAGCTGCCCGCCAATTGACCCAGCAGTTACCGACTGCTACAATTATTACTGCTACCTGTCTCTCTCGGCGATGAACAAACAACAGTGGGTTTTTCCAGCGAAGAAGTTGCGGCCGGTGCAATAATTTCAGTGGTGAATTTTTCCGGTATGGTAGACGATGAATTCAGACTCAGTGTTGAAGCAGAGGCATCTTCTCCAAAGAGAAGTGGCGGCGTCAAATAAGTTGTGGCAACAAATTTTGGCTTGGTGGCTTCTTCGATGGATGGGTAGTGTCATTGTGCTTCAAATCCAACGACTGAGAGAGCGGCTTCAAATCGGTTTTCCTTCACTCCTGCAAATCGCAAACTTTTGGTGAAATTGTTGTCGGAGATGAGTAACTGGCCCAGCGATTTGATAGTGAAAATTAATATATATATATATATACATATACGTATATAAACATATATTTTATATTTACTTTTGCATATATATATATATATATATAGTTATATACAGATATATAATAAGTCAAATTGGGAGGAAATTAAGAATAAGTCAAAGAGTTCTACTACTTATACCTAAAAAAACTCCAAATATACCCCATTATTTTAGGGACAAAAATACTTGGCTTGGCATCGACCATAAACATAGTCACAAGACGAACTGAGTAAATAAATATCATGTTTATTTCTTTTCGTTATCTTGTGCATGCATTTAAATCTTAACAGAAAGAACCGACTGTCTGGTTCTGTCGGATTTTTAACTATCGACTGGCTTCCAGTCGGGCTTTCCACAGGCGACTCGTTTCATTTTGCTAACACCACCAATTATATCCCTATTTTGATTATCTGATTTGAAAGGTCTCCAATGAAATAAATTTTCCCACTAGGAGAGTTTATTATTTTGCCCTGTGTTGCTCCCCTGTATAAGTTAAGCCAGTATAGAGGCTCTCTGGTCAAAGATTTATCCTTTGAAACAGACTCTCATATATCTACTCTTAATTACCAATTATTTTTAGCTAATTAAATTTATTTTTTAAAACGTGACACTAAGTTGAATAATGTCTAACTTTAAACTTGAAATGATTCAAGTTGGAACAAACAGTTAGGATGAAAATAAAATATGTTCGAGGCTTTCAAATCCTTAACTTGGTGTTAATTGAATGTTTGAGTGACTGATTATCACTAGAATTCTCCCAAACAATAATCAAATATGAAGTTATGAAATAGATAAAATAATGAGAGAAAGTAGAGAGAAATATTTTTGTTTTAAAAATGGGTGTAGAGAGATAAAGAGAGTACAAGAGACATATTTATATGTTTGCATGTGATGAAGTGACATTATTTAAACTTAAATAGTTTAATTAGCTGACAAGTGTCCTAACACTTGTCATCTTAGGTCACCTCTTATGCACTAATTACATTGCTTTCAAACTATTATGTTCATACTAAGGACCTTTCTAGCTACTGCTCCCTACTACAGAAAGGGCGAGTTCTTCATCCTCGTACTATTTTGAGGTTTTGTTGTTGTGTTGAATGGTGGGCTTGTAGGTCTTCGTAGGTGGTCTCCTGTCTCTTGTCAAAGGCGAGCTGAAGGCGAGCTACTTTATGAACTGTCTCTCTATTTTGTGGAGTAATTGGTCAACAAATGATGACGTGGATGAGGACTCAGGCGACCTACTGGGTGAAATTGCTGGCGAGCTACTTTGCATTGAGCTTTTGCTTATGTTGATTATTGTCCATTAGCTCTCCTTTAGATCGCCTATCAACACTTGAAATAAGAAAAAAAAAATAGACAGGTTGGATACGTGATCAACCAATGTACTTCTGAGATATCAAACTACTCTATTTATGCACATTTTTATATGAGACTAACGAACTGACCAATTCTCAAATATTTTATAAATTTTGAAAGAGTCCAACTTTTTACTATATATACCTTATATATATATATATATATATATGATAACATATTATACCTTATATATATATATATATGATAACATATTATATATACTATTTTCATAATAAATCTTATAATGAATCACTATCTATTTATAATTTTGTGAACTTATTTTTTTCATACAAAGCTTAATTTTGGGAGCTTATTTTTTATAGGCTTATTAAAAAAGTCACATAAAACATACTCCCTATATATACACAAAAATACAGGCACATATAAAATAAATTAAATTAAAAAAATATTATTTCCAGTTATTGGTGAACTCATAGTGTATTTCAAAATCAACAATAAAACTAGACATCAAGTTATAAAAGTCTAAATTATGCATTAGTAATCTTTTGTAGTCAATGGTACGTGCAAGTACAATGAGTATTTACATTTCTTAGATGTGATCAAGTGGTAAGAATAGGAGGAAGAAGTTCAGATCTTGTTCCAAGAACTTTAGCTTTGGTATCAGGAAAGAATTCGAAGCCTGGAAGTGCAGCAATCTCACTATTACTCGTGACCCGAATGGGGTAGCTAAGAAGATGCCCCGGAAGATCTTCCCCACAGGTTTCACTTGAGTAGAGCCTCCAGTTTTCATCAGCAATGGCATTCAGATTCCGCACACATTCCATGCTTTCTGGATGAAGAAAAGTGTCGTCTTCGGCCAGAAGATGTTCGCACCATAATGCCATTCTGAGGCCAAAAATCTGTCCCCTTGGTGGTTGCCTGCTTGCCAGGTGATGAGGCTGGAATCCACCCATTGCTATCTCCGTGTCTCGTCCCCCGTCCATTGATCTTTGGTTGATGTTAGCTGATCCGATGATTATGTACTCATCATCAACTGTTTTTAGTCAAATGAAAAACAGAACCATGAGCAAGAAATGGTGTCTGAAAATTGGATATGGATCCTCTGCTGACTATTGACAGCCGAGTATTAAAGTCCGTGAAAGTTAATGTAATCTGTCATTTTAGGACACTCGCAAATCATAAAAACAGAAGACAAAAATTTATGTGAGCCCGTCGTAACAAGATTACATAAATTAATACATACCTCTATTAGTGCCATAATGAGCTATACTTAATACATAACTCATTTAATTTTCTCTTGTTATCAGACGGCTTTATACAAAACTAACTCAAAATATATACATGAGCATAGAATTAGGGAAAATAGTTTTCTAGTCATTAAAAGTTCTCACTTTTTCAATATCACTTATTTCAACTTTCAGGAATTGAAAATACTCAGGTGCAGGAAGTGAAATACTCGATTGGCAAGGTGGGGTCCAGTTTGTCCAGATGCAGTTTTATAATTTGACCAACCAGATGTTTTACCTTTTTAGGTTGATTATGGTCTTAAAAAATATCGAAAATTGAAATTTAGAATTATTTTCAATTCGTTAAAAAGGTCCAGACTGAAACCAAAACAAAGTTTCAAAAACTATTTTTCCAAAAATAATTATGTCAGTTAATCGGTCATGGATCCTCTGTTGTGCACCTGCTTTTGCATCTGATCCATGAAGTGAAAAAATGTCAAATGCACATAGATCATGAAATCACAAACGCATGAGTAAAAAATGCTTGGAGATCGGATTTGGATCCTCCGCAATGCACAGTAGCCACGCTGCAGCACCTACTATGGATAGCGGAGGATCTGGACCCTTGAAAGAAAGTAGTGGAATAACCTATCATCATTTTAGAGTGCACGTAGATCATGAATCTTCTCGACTCCTGAGCGCGACTATAATCCGTATCGGGATCAGGTTTCTCCGTAGGATTGTATTCTGCAGCAGTCTTGATTTCCCTATTTCCAAGACAGAAAAAGCTCAAGTAATCTCTCAAATCAACATTGTGAATCCCTTTAGCTGCTAACGCTTTGGCAATGTCCGTATACATCATCTCCATAGTTCTTCTCTGCCAATCAAGAATAGCTTGAACTGAAGCACTCTCTGGCACACCTTCAGGCCACATGGGAATCACAATGTAGACTCTGAATCTCTCTCCAGCATTAATCTTGCTCACTATTTTTAGAGACAGCTCCTTCGGGATCAGATGCAACGCGTTTATATCCTCGATTACAATATCCCCCGTCTTTCTCCAATCATACGAGCTCCCAAGAAAGTACTGGTTTTCAATGTAGATGAAGTTTTTGGCTCTACGAATGGCCTGGATGTACCCGTCTTGGATGCTTTGCTCGATCACGTTGTCCTTCCCGTTGAGAAGGCCTAGCTCCATTTGCTCCTTTTGTGTCTCTGGAAAGCCAAATGCAGCTCCACCATCGATTGATCTGAAGATTTGGACATTCCAGGTTTCTGGATCATCCAATGTAGTAACTTCAGTTGGAGGGAGTACGAATCTATCCAATTCATTGATTGAATAAATGTACTGATTCCCCACTTGTTTCCTCCATCTCTGCTCGAAGTTGTAGAGCACGTCCCATGCAACGGGCCCTTCGAGACGACAGTGGATGTCGTGCCAGGGCTCCCTAGGGCCACCTTTCTTGATCGAAGAACCTGGAAAATCAGACAAGCGAAAGCAGTATTATTAAAAATGCAAAAACTTATGTTAGACCATCTCATGATGAGACATTTTAAATTAACACTTATTTCCTACTAATGTAACAATGAGTTATGTTCAATTCATATCTCATTTGGTTGTCTCGTACAGACTAACTCTATTAAAAAAAGTGACAGAAAAATAAAGGAAAAAAAGAACCTGGAAAATTAGGCTGATGGAAATCGTCATGATGAACAGAATCCAACGTCCTGAAAAGGGAGTGATCCCTCGTATCGTATCGTCCATCGCAAAGATCGATCCCGCCGACAAAGCTGAGGATCCTCCTCTTCTGAATGCCTCCAGGAGATTCACTGTCCACAATAAGAGTCTTCTGATGGTGTGTGAACATTGTTGAGACCTGAATGCCCTGGAAAATGCTCCTCCCACCATCTGGATTGCGGGGGCACAGCACGCAATGGACGTTAGTCCCCTCAAAGAAATCCTTGGTGTCTTGATCATGAGTTGCCATTAGTCCATCCCTCTCCAGTTCTTTAACTGATGTCCTGTCATCCCACACAAGCATCACAACCCTCACACCTTCGTTCGCCTTCGTTTTCAGAAGTTCGCCTAGAGTCATCTCTCCTCCGGGCTTTGGCCTGCTCGGGTCCCTTATCAATGTAATATTCGTGTAAACGGACCAACCTATTACAACAACAGCATACAATCTAAGTGAAAAGTTTTTTAGTGAGTAACCCACACTTCTGACCGAGAGATAATTATATAAAGTGACTTGGAAAAAAAATTTGGACTACTCAGGGCAAAAATCTTGTTTTGATTAGGGTCCTGTCCTAACAAAAAATTGTTCCCCTGTATAAAAGCAGAGTCCAACCTGTAATGTAGATCAAATGTTTAGCATTGTTGATCGCATCAAAGATGTCTTCCCAGCATCTTTGAGGCTCGTAATACCCCTTGGACAGTAAAAACTGTGTAATGCTGTCCTCGGAGATATGGGCGTCGGGATAGAGAGTAACCCGACACCCCTGTCTCTGTCTGAAGAATGTGTAAGGCACCCCAGCGAAGCCGGGATCCTTAACACCACGAGACCAGTTAGTCTCCTGAGTAACAGGAAAATACTGCAATTTCACATGGATTCTTGAATCTCCATGAATGGGGTTCTTGTCCTCGTCCAAGATTCGAATCCATCTTTCCACCGCATGACCGGTCGTGATCTCCTCGACCGGTAAATATGCTCGGCCGATCAGGGTGGCGCCCACAGGGTTAGCCTCTTTGACTGTGAAAATTATGTTGGAGACAGGATGTGCACAGTAGATGTGGAAGCTGTCGGACCACCGCGGATTAGAAGGCTGGTTTTCGGCCATTCTAGTCCGCGCAACCCGAGCCCTCTCCAAGTCTATGGTGGCGTACAGCTTGGAGCCGATAACCTGCTCGGTAATTTTTATCGATAAAAGTTAGTCTTGTGTGAAACCGTCTCATGATATGAAATAGTTACATGAAGTATAAGTTGGGTATGACTCGTTATCATTTTAGTGGAGGTGGATGTTAATTTGTACAGTTCAATACCATGAGACTCGTGTAATACAATTTTTTATCTATCAACAAATTTTAGATTGGTTGAAAATATTGAGTGCAAGAATTTGAGGTACCTCGGGCCGGCATAGTAGGAATCTCTTCACTTGTCCTAGGAATCTTTTTGTTGGATTCCCACTCTACATACATCGTCAACAAAAATATGAAGTTTACAAAACATTTGTTTTATCCAAGAGTTGGAATTTTTTTAAGAGTTGAGGAATGAATTCATTTATTCAAGTTTTGAGAAAATTGGTGTATTTTGCATGGTGAAGCTTAACTAAAGAAAAAGGATTTTTTTTTGATATATAAAGGTCCAGGTATTTTAATTGAGTTTTTTAGCTCTTTGTTTTATATATGTTCCAATCAAGGGGGTCAATTAATTTATTTTTTTTTCCAATTTGATGCTTGGTTTTTAACTTTTCCTTCAACACAAGGAATGACGAAAAATTATTTTCTCAATGAATGATATAGTATGTGTTGAAAAGGTTATTTTTTTATTTGTTAATAAGTGATTCTAATTAACAACTAATGGATATGTGTTTTGTAGTAATTGAAAGCCACAATCACTTCTTTAAAAAAAAATAAAAAAATCTCTCATCGATATTTTAAAAATAAGATTATAGAGTTAGCAAACGCATCCTTAGAAATAAAAATATTTTATATTCTTTACGTTCCAAGATAAGAAACAGCGTACCCTTCCACATAAATTATCGAAGCTAAATCCCCCCTGCAATTTATCAGCCTCAAATATGGTTGCATATATCGTCCCATGAAGCAAACGTGGAGCCATTTTTTACCTTGTACACTTGAAACACATGCAATACACACACAATGATGATTTTCAAGATTAATTCATATGTATGTATTTTGAAGTTGAAAACATAGGAGGAATTAAGGAATGTGACAAGAAATCTTACCAAATGATATAACTTTTGGGGAAAACAAATGATTGAAGAAACCTAGCTCTTGGCCCAAGAAATCATATTCATATAGCCCCCATAAAAGAATCTACAGTTTGGCCTTTATACAAAGAAAGTAATGTCTTTTTGCTTACTTTGGGGTCTCAAACTTTTGAACGCATGTCGGCAATCTACAAGAAAATTAATTTATCTTTATGGCAATAATCTTTCTTATTCTACGACAGGAAACCACTGTTATTAAAATAAATTTAGCCAGAGACATAATAATGATCGAATTGTTGTCATGCTAATAGATTTTATACATTTGTGCAAATATTTTGAATCGATGTTAAATGCCCTGTTCTGTTCTTGTAGTATTTCATAATATATTATTTATTTTATTGCTATATTAAATACACATACACACGAGTTCTTTTATTTCATGTAATATTTATTTTCTATTCTAGCATTAATTATCAGTATATATCATATATATGTCATGATATTATAATATAACATAAAAAATTAATATATAAATTATTTATATAAGTGTAAGATGATTGATAATAGAGGAGTCATGCTGCCTTTCTTGAAGGTAAAACTATTGAGAAGGTTTGTGCCTTTGTAACTTGGAAAATGGATTACATATTGCAAGAATAATGTATGGGGTTTGGATGAGAATGCAAGTAATGGAGGATTGTCAAAATGGTATAACTTGCAAGGTGTAACGATCCATGTTCATGGTTTTCTTTATTATGTTAGGTTTCTTTTCTTTATGGTTTTGAAATTTCATTAAAGGCATCAAAAGTTTGGGTATTATGTTATAATTGTTATAAAAAATATTGACCTCAACTTTTAATATTCTTGATAAATATATATTTTAATGCATTTGACCAAATATTTAATACTTTAAAACAGTTTAATGATAAACTTATCATGAACCATTTTCATATAAAATTTACTATTGAGAAATTACTTTTTACCATTTTACACTTGTCACTTTTATTTGTATAATTTAATCTACACTAAGAAATGGCTTGGATTTGAGAACGCTTGAATTAATTAGACCTGCATCACAAAGCAAGTGCATTACACTTGTTTAAATACATATAATTTTTTTTTCTCTTTACTTCTATTTTTATATATGTATAGATAAAATAAAAATTGTGCTTTTAGAATATATTCAAAGGTTAATTAAAGTGAAATTCGAACCGAATTTTCATAAGAACAAAAGGATGGCTAATGTCTCGTTTAGTGGAATAATAGGCTGAAAAGATAATGTATTCTTTGATCAATTTCTACTCATCTTAGAAAAATTTAAAACTTTTTTTTTCTGAATGAGAAATGAAAATGAAAAATTAAGGATGTGTTCCATGTTTGGAACAAATTAGTGTAGGATGCATGGAATTGAAATTTCGAAATTAAAAAATAAATAATAATGTAAATTTTTTTAATAAAAGAAATTTTATAACTTTAAAATGGAATGAACAATTACTATCAAGAAAGTTATTCATAACAGTTGAAGACTCGATTCAAATAATGACTTAAGAGCTCTATCTAAACGATGAGCCAAATTGTTAGTTTCAATACGAATAAATCAAATTATGTAATTACCATATCGTAACCCCTGAGAATTGATCTCGAATTCAAAATCTATAAGGTGCAATTAATTTTTTAGATGAATCAGTTCTTTGAAATGGATCTCCCCACTAGTGAAGAATATATGAGTTATTAGTTTCTCGAATTAGTCGATCATTGGACAGATACCTCGTATAAAAGAATACAAATATTATGCTATCTTAATTTGATTTTTCAAGCCATCTTCATTTTATTTTCACTTACACAATTACTACTGATTGTCCCACTCAACGACTTACCACTCTCACTAATTATCCATTAATGCTCATTTTCTGATTTAAAATTTCAGGCCTGCATTGTAAAAACTTAACTTAAAAAATTAACTTTAGAAGACAACACAAATAAAAAGAGCTCTTAACTAAGGAGAGATAATTAAGGGCCGTAGCCCGTAAATTTGTGGAGGGGCTCTCAACTAAAAGGAGATATAATATGATTTGGAAGGAGGCAGACAAAGCAATACAAAATCATAACATGCGAGAGAGCTGCGCAAATAACTTGATTCTAAAATCTACGAAAATTGGAAAACGATATAAAGCTTATGAAAATTAAAAGACAACGTGCTCTTTAAGGATTTCAAAGTTTGATGGTTCATAACTGATGAACAAATTTAATGGCAAAATACAAAGGGAGACTTGCAAAATTGTTGTAAATGGTGAGGGCAATTTCTATTTTGCCCCACCCTTTAAATTGTGGCAAAGTTTTGTATGAACATAGATTCATGATAAGTGTTATGGGTGCAAAGAAAGTGAAATTAAGATCAGATGAGCAAGTACTGTTGATTAACTGAACATTATACTATCAGCTGAGGAAGTCAGTTGATAGGTCTGCTGATGGTTAGTCATCTGATAAGGTCAGCTGAGATTGTTTGAGAAGTCTACTGAAAGTCATCTGGGATATCAGCGGAGTCAGCTGAGGAGGTCAGCTGATGGTGGTCAGCTGAGGAGGTCAGCTGATGGTGGTCAGCTGAGGATGGTATGGTCAGGTCAGCTGGTCAGATCAGGACAAAAGGTCTACTGATGATATCGGGATGAAGGTCTACTGATAATATCAGCTGAGTACTCAGACTCAGCTGAGAACGTATCACATCAGCAGACAAGACAAGAAAGGAGCATACTGACTCCAAAGTCAGGAATTAACTCAGGATCAGTTACGAACCGGTTTAAACTTCCAAATTGGACAACGGGCGATCAGTTTAACAGAATCAAAACTGAAGATCGTTGGGCTCTGACAGTTACTCATTTTCGGTTGCAACTGTAGCAGTTTTCTTGTTAGGTGGTTACGATCACTAGCATTAATTAAGGGATTCCATACTCCTATATATATACGCATATATATATAGAGAGATATAGAGAACGATCATATACTTAGAGAATCATCACAACCAAGAAACACTTGTAATCTGTATCATCTTCCATTGATTAGTGAGAGCGGTGCCCTCATCCGTGGACGTAGATCATTTCTGATCGAACCACGTAAATCTTGGTGTTCTTCAATTTTCTTTATTCTAATTGATTTCAAACAATCATTGTTGACTCAACAATTGGCGCCGTCTGTGGGAAGAGAAGATTGTTGGTGAACTCAACTGCTATGGCTTCTACGAAGATGGAGTTTGAGAAATTCACAGGAGCGAATGATTTTGGTTTGTGGAAGGTGAAGATGAAAGCTCTCCTCTCACACCATGGATTATCAAATGCTCTGAAACCAGCGAATCAGTGGCCATCATTATCCGCATCAGAACCTGCAAAGAAGTAGGAGATTCTGGACAAGGCTCATAGCACAATTATTTTGTGCTTGGGAGACAAACCTCTGAGGGAGGTGTATAAGGAGAAGACTGCCATTGATGTGTGGAACAAGCTGGAACAAGTGTATCAAACAAAATCGGTTACCAATAAGTTATTCATGAAGCAGAGGCTTCATTCCTTCAAGATGACTGAGGATAGGGATCTTGTTGAACAACTTGAAGAATTCAATAAAGCAGTGGATGATTTGGAGAATCTTGAAGTTAAGATTGAAGATGAGGATAAAGTCCTGATGTTACTGAACTCTCTACCAAAATCCTTGGAGAATTTCAAGGATGCTCTGTTATTTGGAAGGCAAGAGAAGGTGTCCCCCGATGATATTCAGAATGCATTGAAAACTAAGGCTCTTCAAATGCAATCTGAAAGGAATAACACAAATCAAGGTGAAGGGCTGAATATCAAATTCAAGAAAGGGAAGAAACCGTTTTAGGGAAAGAAGAAGAAGAATGGTAAAGGCCCTGAATCTGGAAAATTTGTGGAAAGGAGAAAATGTTTCTCATGTCAGAAGGCGGGATATCTCAAGAAGAATTGTCCTGACAAATCCAGGAAGCAAGAAGAGGATCAGAAGGCAGATGTCACAATTGCTGCTCAGGAAGGATATGATAGTGTTGAGGTCTTGGTTGTTACTAATGTTAAGCTGAGTGAAGATTGGGTGTTGGATTCTGGGTGCTCATTTCATATGTGTCCCAATGAAAATTTATTCAGGGATCTCAAGAAATTTGATGGTGGATCAGTTCTTTTGGGAAATGATCAGATGTGCATGGTCAGAGGGTCTGGCTCAATAAAGTTGAGGCTGCATGATGGTGCTGAGAGGATACTACAAGATGTCAGGTTTGTACCTGAGCTGAAGAGAAATCTTATTTCGCTTGGATCACTTAATGTTTTGGGATATGAATTCAATACAAGGTATGGATTCATATTGATAACCAAGGATAACAACATTGTGATGAAGGACAAAAAGGTAAATGGCTTGTACATTCTGATGGGTAACTCAGTTGCTGGATCAGTGAATGCAGTTATGGGCAGCTCTGATGCTATCTTGTGGCACAAGAGGTTAGGGCACATTGGTGAAAGAAGACTGAATGAACTCTCCAAGCAGAAGGCATTTGGAGATTCTAGAACAATCAAATTGGATTTCTGTGATCACTGTGTGTTGGGAAAATCCAAGAAACACTCTTATGCAAAGGGGAAACATCATACTGATGCTCCTTTGGACTATGTACACTCTGACATCTGGGGGCCATCAAGAACTGAGACTCATGGAGGTGGAAAGTACTTCATGACCATCATTGATGATTTCAGCAGGAAGGTGTGGGTGATCATCCTGAAGCAGAAGAGTGAAGCTTTTGGAAAGTTCAGGGAATGGCTCCTTGAACAAGAAAACAAAAGGGGCAGATCCATAAAGCATCTCAGGACTGACAATGGACTTGAGTATGTGTCAGAAGAATTTGAAAATTTCTGCAAGAAAAGAGGCATAACAAGACACAAGACTGTTCCAGCAAACCCTCAACAAAATGGACTTGCTGAGAGGATGAACATGACTATTTTGGAGAAGGTCAGATGCATGCTGTCAGATGCTAAACTACCTAAAGTGTTCTGGGGAGAGGCAGTTAATACTGCTTGTTATTTGATAAATAAAACACCCTCATCTGCTATTGACTTCAAAACCCCAGATGAGCTTTGGTATGGTAGGTTGTCAGATTACAATAATCTGAAGGTGTTTGGTTGCTTAGCCTTTGCACACATAAGGCAGGATAAGTTGGAACCAAGGGCTCTGGGGTGCATCTTCCTGGGATATCTAAAAGGTGTCAAAGGTTATAGATTGTGGTGCCTTGAATCAGGACACAAGAAGTGTATTGTCAGCAGAGATGTGACTTTCAATGAGAAAGTCATGGGATATGGTACATCTGAAAGTTCTCAAGATGCTGAGGACAATCCCATAATCAGACATACACCAGTTCAGGTGGAACATACAACCAGGATTCAGAATGAAGATCAGGCTCAAGACAACTCTGATATCAGGAATCCACAAGAAGATCAGTTGAGTGCATCAGCAGACAGTGATTCTGAAGATCAAACTGAAAATTCAGATGAGGAGGGTCAAGATTTGAGAAACTACAGTCTGGCTAGAGATAGACATAGGAGAAGCATTCATCCACCAATCAGGTTTGGGCAGGCTGACATGATCTCATATGCCTTATCAGTAGCAGAAGAAGTAGAGTATCAAGAACCTGAAACTTATGCTGATGCAGTGACAAGGAAGGATAAATATCAGTGGATATCAGCTATGAAAGAGGAGTTAAATTCACTTGAAAAGAACCACACATGTGTTCTTGTGAATAGAACAAATGGGCAGAAGGTTGTCAGCTCAAGATGGATATTCAAGAAAAAGTCTGAAATTGGGTCAGATGGACAGGAGCTGATCAGATATAAGGCAAGGTTAGTTGCAAGGGGATTTACTCAGAGGGAAGGAATAGACTTCAATGAAGTGTTCTCACCAGTTGTGAAGCACTGCTCAATAAGGATCTTATTGTCTAAGGTGAATCAGGATGGACTGGAGTTACAACAGCTGGATGTCAAAACTGCATTTCTACATGGAGAGCTTGAAGAAACCATTTATATGCAGCAGCCTAAAGGGTTCATACTATCAGAAAATGAAGGAAAGGTATGTTTGCTGAAGAAGTCTTTGTATGGACTTAAGCAAAGCCCAAGGCAGTGGTATAAAAGGTTTGATAGCTTCATGGTGTCTATAGGCTTCAGCAGATGCAAGTATGATAGCTGTGTGTACTTGGAAAAGCAAGGCTCTGAGGTACTGACATATCTATTACTCTATGTGGATGATATGTTAATTGCTAGCAAAAGTCTTGGAAGAATTCAGAAACTGAAGGATAAGCTCAGTTCAACCTTTGACATGAAAGACCTTGGAAGTGCAAAGAGAATTCTGGGTATGGATATTATCAGGAACAAGTCAGTTGGAAGGATGTTCTTGACTCAGCAGGACTACATACTGAAAATCTTGAGAAGATTCAATATGCATGAGTCAAGATCAGTCTCTACTCCTCTTGGACAACATTTCAAATTGTCAGCTGATCAATGTCCCAAGAGTGAACAAGATAAGTCTCAGATGAACAAGATACCTTATTCAAATGGAGTTGGAAGCATAATGTATGCCATGGTTTGTAGCAGACCTGATATTGCTCATGCAGTGAGCTTGGTCAGCAGGTTTATGGCTAATCCTGGAAAGGCACATTGGGAAGCTTTCAAGTGGATAATGAGATATCTGAAAGGTTCAACACATCTGGGATTATTATTTGAAAGGACTCAGGAGGACAAACAACCTCTACAAGGTTTTATAGATTCTGACTATGCTGGAAGCATAGATACAAGAAAATCTCTGACTGGATATGTGTTTACACTATATGGCACAACCATCAGTTGGAGGGCTGCATTACAGTCAGTGGTTACACTATCAACCACTGAAGCTGAGTACATCGCAGTGACAGAAGCAGTAAAGGAGGCTATGTGGCTGAAGGACATTATCAGGGAATTTGGAATCAGGCAAGATGAAGTTACTGTGCAATGTGATAATCAGAGTGTCATTCACTTAGTCAAGCATCAGGTCTTTCATGAAAGATCTAAACATATTGATGTGAGGCTTCACTTTGTGAGGGATGTGGTGGAAAAGAAGGTGATCACATTACAAAAAGTATCTACTGATGACAATGCTGCTGATATGCTGACTTAAGTCATACCAAGTTCTAAGTTCAACTACTGTTTGAAGCTGGTTAAGGTACAGTCATGGGATGTGCCTTAATACTACTGTGATGTGAAGGTTAGGTGGAGGCATCTCACTTACTTTGAGGTGGAGAATTGTTATGGGTGCAAAGAAAGTGAAATTAAGATCAGATGAGCAAGTACTGCTGATTAACTGAACATTATACTATCAGCTGAGGAAGTCAGCTGATAGGTCTGCTGATGGTTAGTCATCTGATAAGGTCAGCTAAGATTGTTTGAGAAGTCTACTGAAAGTCATCTGGGATATCAGCGGAGTCAGCTGAGGAGGTCAGCTGATGGTGGTCAGCTGAGGAGATCAGGATGATGGTCAGTCAGGATGGTATGGTCAGGTCAGCTGGTCAGATCAGGACAAAAGGTCTACTGATGATATCAGGATGAAGGTCTACTGATGATATCAGCTGAGTACTCAGACTCAACTGAGGACGTATCACATCAGCAGACAAGACAAGAAATGAGCATACTGACTCCAAAGTCAGGAATTAACTCAGGATCAGTTACGAAGCGGTTTAAACTTCCAAATTAGACAACGGGCGATCAGTTTAACAGAATCAAAACTAAAGATCGTTGGGCTCTGACAGTTACTCATTTTCGGTGGCAACTGTAGCAGTTTTCTTGTTAGGTGGTTTCAATCACTAGCATTAATTAAGGGATTCCATACTCCTATATATATACGCACATATATATAGAGAGATATAGAGAACGATCATATACTTAGAGAATCATCACAACCAAGAAACACTTGTAATCTGTATCATCTTCCATTGATTAGTGAGAGAGGTGCCCACATCCGTGGACGTAGATCATTTCTGATCGAACCACGTAAATCTTGGTGTTCTTCAATTTTCTTTATTCTAATTGATTTCAAACAATCATTGTTGACTCAACAAGCTTATCATGAACTAGTTTTAAAGTATTAAATATTTAAACATGTGAATTTAGTTATATTTGAATATGTGCAATATGTTGCATTGAATCACATTAAACATGCGTATCATGCATTGAAATGAATTAATTGGTTTTAATATAGTTTGGCTATTGATTATACAACGAGGGCGGAAGGGGTGACATGGAAAAGAGCGACGTAGGGAAACCTAGTATAGGCTACCTAGTGTGGGCTGTCTTATTTGATTATATATTTTGGGTGTTTCTGTGGGGGGGGGGGGGGGGTTGGAGGGGACCGGGGATCATGTTTGGTGATGAATCTCATTGGTCCCTAGAGGGTAGATCCCTGGATTAACATGGGTCGGCATGGTGTGGATTACTTTTTGGTGGACATGGGCGTATGTAAGATCCGAACCCTGATGGGCCACAAGAGGATGGACCTCACTTCAGGATACATATATTGAGCACTTGATTATGTGTATATTGAACTCTTTCCGGTGTATCACAGTGTGTCTAGGGGCCCTGGCGAGTATTTCATAAATAAATTGGTGATTTCAAAAGAGAGTCCATGTGGAGGTTTTTAAAAGAATCACATTATCATACTCCCTCCCTCCCCCAAATTTATTCACATTTGTATTGGCACGAGTTTTAAGAAAACTGAGATAAAGTGGAATAATTGTGGGGTCCGCCAGAGAATAAAGTGATTGTTTGTGAGTGTGATAATAAAATAATATTTTCTAAAAGAGGAATAAAAATAAATTTGGGGAACGTACGAAGATGGAAAGTGAGAATAAATTTGGGGGACGGAGGGAGTACATAATTTCTACTTACTGAGATTTATAAATCTAACATAGTTTATGTATTGTAGGTAATCCTGATGGTATATGATGTGGTGATGAAACTGAAGTAGTTGTGGCGCTTTTGGGTTGCGGTGTACATAGATGACAACCTACGGGCAAGACCGTGTCTTATTTTGTTTCCGTTGTATATTTTAGTTGTTTTGAGATATGTATTGGTGTGGGTTTTGAAAGTTTGCAGTTTGCTGGTTTGTAGAAACCTGGTTGATAAATATGACAAGTTGATGAGTTTATAATAATGTTATACTTTTAAAAAAAATATAGCCAATTTTTAGGTTGTGTTTTATTTATATTTATGTTATATATGTGTGAGTGAGTGTGGCCGTCATTCCGGTTTGATTCCTAAGACTAAAAATACATCTAAAGACCCTTGTTTTGAATCATTACCATTAGGGGGCAAATGACCAAAATCTTCTTTAATTAATTATCTGACATAGTATAATTTGATATGAAAATATCACTATGCTGATTTCATGATATGACAATATTATTATTCACAACTGTAGCAATTTTTTTCTCGTGAGTATTTTTCCGGCAAGTCACGACAATACTTTTGAGAATGCATTAGTACTTTTGAGTTTTTTTCTATACTTTACATGTCATTGTTCACGTTTTTCAACAGATAATTTTTCGGCGAGACGCGATATTAGTTTTGAATTATTTGCAATACTTTTAGTTTTATGTTAATTACAATACTATTTACGAATACAAATTTCAATAATATTTATAATATTTTTAAATTATTTACAATGCTTTTATATTATTTATAATATTTTTTTGATACATAAATGCTTCTTTCATAGAGCAAAAAAATGAACAAAAACTCAACATCATCACTTCAATATCATCATCCTAATTCTCATTAGTTCTGGCATAAAAATTTAATGTGTGTACATACACCGTAAGTTATTTTACACCATAAGTTATTTATAATTCTAGAAAAAAAGATGTTCTAGAACATATATAATATTGTGTATGCGTTGTACATGTGTACATATTTTTTAATTACTTAATTTATTTACCGTAATATTGTGTATATGTTGCGCATGTGTAAATCATTGATACATGTATATATTAGACTCAAGAAATTATGTATATATATATATATATATATATCTTTATACTATATAAAGACGAAGTTATGAAATCAACCACAGTGCTCGATTTTTTTATTTATCGATAAATGTTAGTTGTTACTGGTTAGAAGTTAGTTCACCAAGTCTCCATACACTCATATCTCCAAGCCAACCTTATATCTCCCTCCTATTCGTTCCCAAAGGGAATCGCACCCGAGTCACTCACTCAAGTGAAGAGCCCTCCATTCTCATTAACTCTGGCATAAAGAATTAATCTCGACCTTATAAGTGTTTTAATCTTAATCTTACATTTTAATATTTTATAAATATATATAAATATATTATAAATCTTATAAATATATTCATAATATCAAATATTATATTTTTTTAATCTCAACCGTTCATCTTAATTTCCACATTTCTATAAATTTCAACTCTATAAACATTATTATTATCATCTTTTAATATTATTTCTTCGTGTGTCTCTTACTTCTTCTTATTTCTCTTCTGATGTTCTTATTTATCGTAATCTGATACTCGAATTGTTTATTTATCCTTTTATGTAAGTTTTTTTTTTGTAGGTTCATATTTTATATCTAATAATTTGGTGAAATATAATGTTTTTTCTATTGCTACACACTTTTTATGGTTTTCTTTTAGAGGTAATGTTTAACTGTTACAATTGCAGATCTATTCGATTTAAAATTTTGTTGTTTGAATTTGTTTATTTATCTTTTTAATGTTCTTAATGTTCTGACATTGTTTATTAACTTTTTTATGTTCAATTTTAATTATAGGTTCGCATTAAAATCATTGAGTCTGCACGCATGCCATAAGTTATTTTTTATTATAGAAAAAAAATGTTCTAGAGCATAATATTGTGTATGTATTGTGCATGCGTAAATCATTGATACATGTATATGTTAGATTCAAGAAATCTCACACACACACACACATATATAAATCATTAATACGCGTATATAAAAATTCAAGAAATCGTAAAAAAATAAATCTTATAAAATTTTACGTTCTTGATTATTTAATAATATATTTTTTTATATATTGTTGATTTTAATATTTTGATAGTATCTATTTGTGAATTTGTTAATATTTTAATATATAAATAATATTATATGTTTATCTTTCATTTACAATTTTAATTTAATTGAGTTGTATAAATTGGATTTCAGTTTAATATTAATTTTTGTAAAATAAATATTGTCAACAAAACATGGAATTTATATAATATAATTTATATTAAAAATATGTTTTGCAATAATCCCGCGTAATACGCAGGTTACATACTTAGTATATTATATAAATTATTAATACACGTATATGTAAATTTAAAAAATCGTAACAAAATAAATCATATAAAATATTATGGTTTTGATTATTTTAATAATATATATTTTGATATGTTCTTAATTTTTTCTTTTAACATATATGTATAGTAATGAAAATTTATATTATAGAATATTATGTTCTTGATTTTTTTAATATATAATATATTTTGATATGTTCTTGATTTTCTTTAAGCATACATATACAATAATAAAATTTTATAATTCAAGTCTTACATACTTACATAGATTTTAGAACATTCATATTTTAAATATTGGGTGAATAAGATAACTTCAAGCCCTCAAATTATAAATGCATAGATTATCAAATAAATCTATATATAAATATAAATATATAATTATATATGTCATATATATACATATATAAATCATTGATACACATATATGTTAAATTTAAGAAATCAAGATTTATTGATTCACATCTTTATATATATATATATATA
>JAPKLY010000132.1:6484-27523 GCA_026898435.1 Prunella vulgaris | reverse complement strand
TATATATATATATATATATATATATTCTTAACCTTAAATCAAAATTACAATTCTCAAATTCGTTTCTTTACAATGTAAGTTATTTGCTCATTGTGCATGCATTGTATTGACCGTAATTTATTTATTCAAAAGTTATTGTGTGTGTCGTATACACTGTAAGTTATTTTACACTCTAAGTTTAGAAAAAAAAAAGATGTTTTAGAATACAATATTGTGTATGCGTTGTGCATTTGTGCAAAACTTTTAATCACTTAATTAATTTATCACAATATTGTGTATGCATTGTGTATATACACATATTTTTTAATTATTTAATTTATCCACATAGATTAAAATGTATAATATTGTTATATATTGTACTTTTAAATTAATATTTTAATATATAAATATATTATTTATTTATTTTTCATTTACAAATCAATTTAATAGTATTGCATAAATTAACTTTCAATTCAATATTAATAATCAAATTTATATAATATAATCTATATTAAAAATATATATTTTTAATATAGATTATATTTATGCAGGTTTACGTACTTAGTATATATAAAATTTGATATATATATATATATATATTTATTAAATTTTAATATATAAAATATGTTATTAGAAAAAATATATGTAAAGCATTGGCAGAATGGGACAGGAACGAATCTGTCCCATGCAGCCACTAGAGCTGTCAAAACGGGCCGGCGGGGCGGGGCGATGTGGACTGAAAATATGGCGGGCTGCAAAAACTCCAACCTAACCCATTTAATTGCGGGTTGCGGGCTTTGGCGGGCCATCCCAATTTTTTGAAAAAAATATAAATAATTATGAATTATACCTTCAACTAAATTCATTAAATAAAATCACATAATTAATTTATAATTAAGATCTCACCACGAGAGTCACAAGTCGCATAAAGTAAAGTTCGTCAAATATAATAAAAATCTCATTTTATAAAATAAAATTCACAAAATAATTTAATAATTTGAAGATATAAACTTAGCACAAGCAACAAAAATCTCTCAAAATTCATCAATTATTACTTTATTAAAATCATCTTAGCGACGTCGATTGACTACGGCGGCGATTGACTACGCCGGAGCCGGAAGACTACGTAAAGTAGCACCGTAATTAACTATTATGGCTGCGGTTTGAAACTTACATACTAGATTTGTTGTTTTTCTTTTGGTGAGAGAGCAACGACGATTTATTATTTTATTGAATAGGAATTAAGAAAATAAATAATAAAAATTATAAATTTAAGAATTAATTAAAAATATTATTTATAATACATGTATTAATGTATATATACACATATATAATAATTAAAATTTGGCGGGTTGACCCTCCCCGCCTAGCCCGCGACCCAAACGGGCTGACCCGTCTAGGTCCGCTTCCATACGGGCTTAAAAATCCTTAACCCAACCCTTATTTTATTATGGCGGGGAGGACTGACCCAACGGGCTCAACCCATTTTGACGGGTCTAGCAGCCACGCATTTCAAATATGATATGCAAAGTTTTTTATGAAAATAGTTCATGATAAGCTTATCATGAACCATTTTTAAAATATCAAATATTTAATCAGATGTATTAAAAGTTAATGTCAATAAAATTTATTTAGTAATCTCAATTTTTAATATATCTAATGTATATTTTAATACATTTAACCAAATATTTAATATCTTAAAACAATTTTATAATAAACTTATGATAAACTATTTTCACACAATAGTTAGTGCATGTTTGCAAACTCTAAAGAAAAAGTAAAAGTACTTATTTTTTGAAAAAAAATACTTAAAACATGTTTTCAACTACTACTGTAAGTGCTTATTTCCACTTTTGGTCAAACAACAATTTTTAACTTTTAGCTTCCACTTAAGCACTTCTACACATTCCCCAAGAAAAATACTCCCTCCGTCCCAAAACTACTTTCACACTTTCCTTATTTGGACGTCCCAACTAGAGGTGTGCAAAAAAACCGAAACCGGCGGTTCAAAAAACCGGCGGTTCCGAACCGTTGAACCGGACCGTAACCGCTATACAGACGGGCCGGTTACGGTTCAAATGTCCTAAAACCGGCGGTTCGGGCAGTTCGGGCGGTTCAAGCGGTTCACGGTTAACCGGCGGTTCATGGTTAACCGGCGGTTTACGGTTACCCGGCGGTTCACGGTTCGAACCGCCGGTTTTGGTTTTTTTTTTTTTTTTTTTTTTTAATTTTAAATTTTGCCTATAAATAAGGGAGTTGATCAACTATTTTTTTCCCACACCAATTCTCTCAATCTCTCAATTCTCTCAATTCTCAAGCTCTCAAGTCTCAACTCAATATAGTAGTATTATTAGCATTATTTATATTTTTTCTTAAATTGCTACTAGTACTAGTTACTAGTTAGTAATTTGTAGTCTTCTCTTTTAGTACTCTCAAATTAGTAGCATTTATTCTATTCCTCTTCTCTCTCGAATTTTTAGATTTTAGTTATATTATTGTTTAGTAACTTAGATTTTAGAGAACTACGTGGACTTTGATTCCTTATGGATACGTAGGCAACTTAATTTTAAGTTTGGAACTTAGAATTTCTAAGTTTATTTCTTAAAATTAAGCTCAAGTCCAATTTTTTTAATTCCCCCCCCCCCCCTCTCCCTCCCTCCCATTTTTTAAATTTATAAATAGAATGTAATTTATGTAATTTATAATTTTCTAATTAGTTTGTAATTTTTAACTTGTAAAATTGTAATTTTGCAAATTGTAGTGTTAGTAACTTAGTATAGACTATAGTGTTATTACTATAATTGTTAGTTGTTACTTGTTCATTGTAATTTAGAAATTATAATGTAAGTGCACAAATTTTATTAATAAAATTTAATTTCAATTCAATTTGTACTTATATAGTTGTGTTATTATGTAAATTTTATATTTTGTAAGTTTGTAAATTTTAAATTTAATCAAAAGATATGCAACTATTTTATTTTAAATTATAGATCAATAATCATATTTATCATATATTTTAAAAAAAAAAAACCGAAAAACCGGTAAACCGCCGGTTCCGAACCGGAACCGCCGGTTCGGTTCCGAACCGGAACCGCCGGTTCGGTTCCGGTTCAAAATTTTGCTGAACCGGAACCGGCGGTTCCGAACCGTTTGAACACCTCTAGTCCCAACTCTTCTTTCACACACCAAAAAAGGAAACTTTTCTATCTCACAAAAGTCAACAAAATATATTTTTTCTTATTTTATTATTTAACTTTACACTCACATATTTATTTTTTCTTGGTTCGCGTGCCCGGAACTACTATGAAAGTAGTTTCGGGACGGAGGTAGTAATACTCAATACCCTTTTTAGAAACATTTTTTTTGCAAACACATTTTTCTTAATTTTTTTTTAAAATCACTTAAATTTAAAATATTTTTTATTTTTCATTTTGCTATTAAAATTATTTAATATACTTTTTTAATTATACTAGAGATTTTGATGATTGCGGGGCATGGGGCATGGGGCATCTCTTGCCATCCCAGCCAAATGAGAAACTTATACGGAGTAACACCCCCCAGACGTCCAGCGGCAAAACCAATGGGAAATACAATATTTAAGCCTCCAGAAATACTCATAGGTAATATTCTCTCCGATATGAGCATATTCCTTACTTTACCAAACCATCGAATATTCCTTTCTACCATTTTATCATTTCCAATTTTCACAAACACGCATGATGCGTCTATATGCCCTCGCCCTTCCCATCCCCTCCTCTTCCTCCTTTTCCAATTATCCACTTTGTTTGAATCGAGATGAAGTTTTGGAAGATTCTGCGGAAGTTGCTTGATGAGATATTTCCGGATTGGCAGGACAAGTTTATTTCGTACAAGGATTTGAAGCAGCAGCTGAAATTGATCTCGCCGTCGAGGGATCTTGTGGATGATGATGACGATGGTGATGAGAGGTCGAAGAAGCGGCCCAGATTTAGCGATGATCAAGTTGATGAAGAGGGAAAAGAGGTGACCAAAGAGATGAAGGATTTTGTGTTGGTTCTGGATGGGGAGATCAAGAAATTTAATGGGTTTTTTATGGACAAAGAGGAAGAGTATATTATCAGATTTAAGGTATGGATTTCCAATGTTTTTTTTTTATAATTTATTAATTTTAGGGTTGTTGAAGTTGAATTTTATCGTGCAATTGGGGTTAAAGTTGTGTGGATTTCATCTTTATGTAGGCTCTGTTTGGATGCGGTTTGTATCAAATGGTATATCTGGGTATAGTGTTTCGGAAATCATAAACTGGCTATATTGAGAAATTTCTGTAATGTAGTTGTGTATAATTAAATTAGAAATTTGATAAATTGTTTTAGCAAAAATCTCATTTAATTGTATACAACCAAAAGTTTAATCATATATTTCTATCAATTTGTGGAAGCCTATGTTGAACTGTAAGGTTATGTGCCTTATGGCCCAAGGAATAGAATTGAAGGTTTGGGAATTTAAGGAATTTTTTAACTAAAATGATAATAAAATGAATATAAAATCTTTGGATGGAGTCTGGGGGCCACTAGCTATAAATTGCATTTGGATGGAAATATATGATATGAATTATGAATGCCAACATTATTCAAATTGCACTTCCTTAGATTCTTTGTTTGCTCATGCTGTCTGTTTAAAGATTTCAATGCAACAATGAGTATTTATCAATCTGAGAGTAAGCTTGATTCTTCAAAACAATGGCATCTTGCGGGTTTCATGTTTTATCCAAACTTACAAAATGATTCGTTTTCTTAATTTTTTCTTATTTCTCTGTGATGCTTATTCTGTTGTGGTTTTCTGGTTGAACAGCTGCTGAAAGATGATGTAGCTGTGGCCAAGGATTCAAAAGAAGAGCTTATGAAAGTAGGAAAAAAGCTTGTAGATTTTCATGGAGAAATGATTTTGTTGGAAAACTACAGTGCTCTTAACTACACAGGTTTCTTACTCTATAACCTGTAAAAACCTTCCTATGATGCAAATGTACTATTATAATAGTACATAATAACGGCTTTGTTTACTGCTATAATTTTGCAGTATGTTTTACTTGTTCCCTTACTGGTTTTTTCTTTGGCATACCTACACTTAGTATCCAGTCGGCATGTGTAGCTAGGAATGTAACAACTAGGTTCTAGAAGCTGGTAGTCTTTGAGGTTTAGTTTGAAGGCTTTTGTCCATGTTCGGAAATTCTTCAGCCAAAATGGTAATGAGAATAAGTATAAGATAATCGTGGGGCTAAATGAGAGTAAAAGATATCGAAATCAAATTCACCTGGTAATGAGACTCCAAATAAGTTAATCACTACCCCATTTTCCGCACCTATAATATTTATCCTCAATCATTCTACTGTTTCTTAACCCACAACCATTATATATTCCCACTTTTCCAAAGTTATAACTTATAACAAAAACACTTACAATGTGGTCATTGATTCCCATTGTAATTCATTATTCAATGATTCTCATTATTATTCTAATTGAAAATTTTGAACCAAGTGTCCCCTCGATGTCAGAATATCCTAAAAGATCCTTTGTCATGAAACATGTAAATGTTTCAGTGAGGCTGATGTCAGGAAAATAATAAAACTAAGGTACACTTTTGAGGGCTCATTGATCTATATATCATTTTAAAGATAGTGATAGAATTAAAATGGTGACTCTGCAGTCCAGATTCTATCAACAATAATTGATTTGCCTATGCCAGTATTGTTCTTTTACTCTTCAGTTGGCAGTAGTCTTACATCTTATGTATAGTAAGAGCGTTTCTTAGATGCGTCGATTTTAAAACCTGTAATCTGCAGAAGAATTAAGTTTCACAGTGCTTCTCTCATTTTCCTTGTATTCGATATCATCTAATCGTTAACCTTTGCAAGCCAAGCTTCTAATTTAAACCTCTTATTTGCTCGGAGCAGGACTTTTGAAGATTTTGAAGAAGTATGATAAGAGAAGTGGCGATCTCATTCGGTTGCCTTTCATCCAGAAGGTTCTACATGAACCATTCTTCAGGACTGAAGTAATAAACAAACTAGTCAAGGAATGTGAGATCATGATTACACGCATCTTCCTGAGGCACGAGCAGTTGGCCCCACCAGAAGATACTGATCTGAAAGAAGGTTGCAGTGATCAGGCAACAGCCGAGGAAGAGATAGGAAACCTTAAAGTTCCCAAAGAACTTTCTGAAATCAAATGCATGGAAAACAAGTACTTGAAACTCACAATATCAGCTTTACGAACTCTGAAGGAAATCAGAAGTGGAAGCTCAACTGTAAATATGTTCACATTACCCCCGATACAAGTTAGTGAGGTCGATGAACCTGGGAAAGGAAATCAGGTTATGAAGGAAGTAGCCACGTAGTCGTGTTACATACACCTTAAATTACTGGCTGGCTACATATCCTGTAGTGTCTTTTTCTTTTTGAACTTTTAGATACATTCAACTATGCATTGAATTAGATATGTAGCAAATGTTGTGAAAGCAAGAAAGTTTTGGTTGGCTAATGGTTTTCTTGAATGATGAGCTTTAACCCATGCTATGACCATCTGTAAATGTTGTAGAGCAGAACATCTTTTCAGATGATTTTGCAGCAGTATAGTAATGTTTTATGATTATGCCATTGCAATTCCTCTATTGTAAATTGTGTCCCATTTCCACCAAGGAAGTTTGTCGATTTATTGTCTGAGAAATACTGCAGTTATGCATTATAAATAGGGGTTTGAATTTTTTTTCTTTATCTTTTTGTGATTTGATAAATAGTAAACAAATCATACTATCCTTGAATTCTAAACTTTGGGCTAAAATTTAATGTTGTGGGAGTAAATGCAACAGACTATATTCTTATGAGACATTTATATATTAATTTAAAAAATAATTATATTTATACATTGATTTAAAATATTTGTATAGATTATACGTTTTTTTTGTAGAAATATAATTTTGTTTTGCACATAATCAATTAATAATTAATATTATTTTTTTGAATTATTTTATAGTCGGATATGATATTTAATACAACCACACAAAAGAATTAATCTATTGAAGTATTGAGAAGTAATTGAATAAAATTCAGAATTAAATTGTTTGTATTAAAATGAAAATCACTGCAGTATTACATGAATGAATATTTATTTTTTTATTTTTGTTAAGTATATAATACTCTTATTTAGATATTTATATTTAAAATTATTTTTTAAAAATATGATATTTTAAAATTTAAGAAATAATCATAGGTTGATACAAAAATAATGCACTATTTTCAAATAGGTACAAATTTTTTGCATAATAGTATAAATATAAGTTGAATAATAGAGTTATTTTTTTTGCATATTGTACCAATCTAAAAATAGTGTTTATTTTTGTAGCATTTCGTAATTGACCCATACAAAAATTTATCTAATAAAATTATTATCATTATAAGTTAAGGGCTCATTTGGTTCGTAAGATAAAAATATCTATCCGTCATGTTGACGGATAGATATTTTTATCTTACGAAACCCCAAATGAGCCCTAAGTAGATAGCTTCTGTAATTATCACATTTTCCCGGGGGCATAACAGCGAACTCACTTACCCTGGCAGGCATATCAATAGCTTCTGTAATTATCACATTTTCCCGAGGGCATAACAGCGAACTCGCTTTCCCCGGCATATCAATAATCAAGTTGAAGTTTTGCCCTATTTCTCCTAACGCTCTCATCTGCAGAAAATTCTGAAACCCTAGTAGCACTCCAATCCCCGATATTTTTTTATCTTTCGTTCAGATTTAGCAGGTAATTCAAGTGAAACTCTGGATGCACTAATACACCGTTTGTTTTATGTACATTAAATTGGGATTTCGGTCGTTTTTAAATTCAAGATGTAAAAAGATTAAACTGTTTATCGATTTGTTGTATCATGTGGCAGACAGGTAAATGGGAGACACGAAGGACAACGATGCATACGAGGAGGAGCTTCTCGACTACGAGGAAGAAGACGAAAAGGCCCCTGACTCGGTAAACGCCAAAGTCAACGGCGAGTCTGGCAAGAAGTGAGTTCTCCAAGGATCTTGAAAACCTCTTTACTTAATTGATCTCTGGTTTTATGCATTTTTTGATTTTATATTGTAAAAAGTTAATTATTTGATAGTTTTAGTTAGGAAATTTGTGCTTAGGATGGGGTTAAGTGAACTAGATCTGTATCGGTGCTTTAATTTTCTGTGTAAACTGTAAAGAGGGGACTAAAATTTTGTCAGTGAAAGGATTTTCATAAAGCAATGAACTTTATTTGATATGATGTGGGATTTTAATGTGTTCTACTTCTATTTAATGTTTTGCTTTCAGTCCCTGTAATTGTTTGATAAATATTAAGATGTTCTTTTATCTTTTTCTACAACAGGGGCTATGTAGGGATCCACAGTTCAGGATTTAGAGACTTCCTCTTGAAACCAGAACTTTTGAGGGCTATAGTGGATTCGGGATTTGAACATCCATCAGAAGGCAAGATAATACCCTGGTTCTTAACTGTAATTTATGCCCTTCATGTCGTGATCTCATTCTTAGCGTTTCTTTGGTGTATCGCTTTTATCCTCAAACTGTATGTAAAATTACATTATGTGTTGTTTAGACTCCAATTTTACATGATTGAGTATGAGTCATACCAATTAAGTTTGATTTTGTAGGCTATTGTGGATTCCAGATTTTGCATGATTTTAGTCATAAAGAAAATTTAATTTAAACACAGTATGTTTCAGTGACACTAAATGTAAATATCCGTTATTGACACAATACACAAATAGTTAAAAATAAACAAATAGTAGTCTTTTAGTTAGGCTATTAACTTTGTTGATATTGTAACTAGCAACAATCAAAAGTCACTGGAAAAAATAAAGTAAAATCTGATGGAGGTGTTTAAGCTTATCAACAGGTAAACACTTCAGTCAGTTATTACCAAAGCATAATCAATAATTAATCATTGTTGGGCTACATATAGTCTTCATTATAATGATGGTTGACCATTTTCAATTTCCTCTTCTTTACCCCATCACCAGAATCAAATCTATGTCATTGCAAGGTTTTAGAAGATAGTTGGCTTTCATATACATGTTGCGTAAATGACCCTGTTATCCTATCCTTTTTAGTACTCAATATTATTGGTGTTTTTGCATCTGTTTTCTTCCTGGGTGTCTTCCATTTGGTCATAAGCTGTCTGTGACTTACAACAAGATGTATTTGTTTCTCAGGTAAATCACTAATATCACCCTTCCTTGGAGAAGTTGAATGGTAAACCTTTTTTAAATTGAAACTGAGGCTTCCTTGGATCAAATTTCTTTGGTTCTTCATAGTTCAACATGAGTGCATACCTCAAGCAATTTTGGGAATGGATGTCATTTGCCAAGCCAAGTCTGGTATGGGGAAAACTGCTGTGTTTGTTCTTTCAACAATGCAGCAGATTGAACCCATTGCAGGTCAAGTTGCTGCGCTTGTTCTATGTCATACGAGGGAACTGGCTTATCAGGCACGTTTGTTGCGACTTCTGTGCATCTTTTATTTCCTGTGTTTCAGTAGTATATGACTAGGAATCTTGACAGACTAAAATTTTTAATTGTATGACTGATATATGTAAATATCACTAATGGGAGTTGGTACATGGCCTTGCCACGATATTAGAGAGGTCACTGGTTTAATAACAACATCTATTTCCATATTTTGTCAACGAGTTCGTTGTTGTAAAGAAATAACATCATTTATTTGATCCTACAACGACCCCACCTAAAAAAATGAGATCATGATAATCTTTATATGCAAGCTGCTTTGTTTATTTTGTTGGTTTACATCCTACTTACAGTCTCTGATTCTAAATTTGCAGATTTGTCATGAATTTGAGAGGTTCAGTACATATTTGACTGACATTAAAGTTGCTGTCTTCTATGGTGGTGTGAGCATTAAAACCCACAAAGATCTTCTGAAGAATGAATGCCCTCACATTGTTGTGGGAACGCCTGGGAGGATACTTGCTCTAGCTAGAGAAAAAGACCTATCTCTAAGAAATGTGAGACATTTCATCCTTGATGAATGTGACAAGATGCTCGAGTCTCTAGGTATGCCTGGCCCCATTGAAATTATTTAGCTTTGTTATCTCAACATCATTTATTCTTTCTTCACTATCTGAAAAAAATTGTATTATTTACCCATTTCATTTTTCTGTCTGGCCAGATATGAGGAGAGATGTACAAGAGATCTTCAAAATGACGCCTCATGACAAACAAGTTATGATGTTTTCAGCTACACTGAGCAAAGAGATCCGACCAATTTGCAAGAAATTCATGCAAGATGTAATGTCCTGTGGCCAGTCCTACTTGAATTTTGAAGTCTTCAATGTTTCCATTATTCCAGCTTTCTGCAAGTGACATGTATGTCAAGAATGCAGTGGCAGAAGCACTGTATGCTTGCCATTTCATGCTAATCTATCCATCTGACATCTGATGGTTCATTTGAAATGGGTTCGCAGGCAAGGGGGGTTTGTAGTCTTTAGTTATGTAGCTGGTGCTGATTTAGTGGCTTTTCTTTTTCTTATAAATGTTGTTTTCTCCTCAATTAGGCATTTTTATATTGTTTCTTTTAAATTAATTTGGTGGAGGGGGATGGTAGGGAATTTGGGATGCTCTTCTAGTTGGACAAGTTGTTACTTTTACAAGTGGCGATTAGTAGTTGGTCTGAGTGTCAAAGTCTCTGGAAGGAGTTGATTCAGATGGACCAGGCCAGGACCTCAACCCGGGCCATGTTGAATTCATTTCATACAGATACCACCTAATATGCTTTACTGTGACATTTCTTCCTTACAGCCTATGGAGATTTATGTGGACGATGAGGCAAAGTTGACCCTTCATGGTCTCGTACAGGTTTTGATTCTGACACTTGAATGTTCTTTAGTCTCAGAAGTTGTATTTTATGTTTATGTATGTCTCTAATGACAGCACTACATCAAATTGAGTGAGCTGGAGAAAAACCGGAAGCTGAATGATCTGCTCGATGCATTGGACTTCAATCAAGTTGTTATCTTTGTCAAAAGCGTTAGTAGAGCTGCGGAGCTTAACAAGTTGCTCGTGGAGTGTAATTTTCCATCTATTTGCATTCACTCTGGCATGTCCCAAGAAGAAAGGTTTGTCGAACTTAACTACATTTTCCCGATTGAAACACTGTTCTTTAATTTTTTGTCCTTTATTTCTTGTCGTCTAATGTATTATAAATAATACATTTATAAGCTTCACGAGTCTATTTTCTTTGATGCAGAGGTTTTACATATGTTTATAGTGGATTGTTGGTTTGCATGAAATATAAATGAATGATGTGTTGTTATTTTCACCTTTTTATACTGAGTGGTTTGGATTTGCAGATTGACTCGGTACAAGGGATTCAAGGAGGGGCATAAGAGGATTCTTGTAGCAACAGATTTGGTTGGTCGAGGAATTGATATAGAGCGAGTGAACATTGTGATCAACTATGATATGCCAGATTCTGCGGATACTTATCTGCACCGGGTATAGTCTGTTTGTGATTTTCCCCTCTCAGTGTGGAGTTGAAAGGTTGTGCATATATTCCTGATTTCTTTTTTTTTTTGTGTCGTTTGTCTATGTACTAGGTGGGTAGAGCTGGGAGGTTTGGCACTAAAGGTCTGGCGATTACATTTGTTTCCTCTGCTTCTGATTCAGATGTCCTTAATCAGGTTTGATACCATGGCATTTAGTTGGTTTTGTAATTGCCATCTTGATAACATGTTTTATGTGTGAGTTCTCTTCTACATAATGTAGGTGCAGGAGAGGTTTGAAGTTGATATTAAGGAACTACCTGAGCAGATTGACACATCCACATATAGTAAGTCTGTCTGCTTTCCTACCAGGGCAAAGCCTTCTCTGAAATCTTTAGGAACCTAAGATCTTGCAATGCATTCTTTTTCGTATTGGATAAGTTCTTTTTCTTATGTACATATCTTTCTGTCCGTGCTTGCATTGCATGTTATTTGACTGATAATGTGAACACCTTTTTTTAATTGGCTTCTTCATTATTATGTACTTCCTCTGTCCCTTTTTAGATTGCTCAAAATCCCACAAAAGGAAGTTCTTTTCCCCAGTTACCTAAAATGACAATATAGTAATTATACCCTCTAAACTAACCTCTTACAATCATCTTTTACACCTCATGTCACTACATTTTCCAATGCACCCTCAAACAATGCACTGACTTTCATGAAGTTGAAAGGACTAATATACCTTCAACTTTACACTTTTAATACTAATAAACTTTTTTATTAAATCCCGTGCCAATTTGGTTTAAGCAATCAAAATAAATATGGTGGGAGTACTATTTTTTTAAAAAGTTGTATTGTTCCTGTATAACATTTTGTTCTTCAAAATTAAGCTTGTGGCTTGCTTTTTCCAGTAGTCAGTACTTTTAATCATGCAAGCAATCAAAATAAGTATGGTGGGAGTACTATTTTTTTAGAAAGTTGTATTGTTCCTGTATAACATTTTGTTCTTCAAAATTAAGCTTGTGGCTTGCTTTTTCCAGTAGTCAGTACTTTTAATCATGCAATTTTAAGTTTCAGTGCCTCATAGTTTGATATTTCAAGTTATGCATAGAATGACTCTTTATGTAATGCTAGTCCTTGTTTACTTATCCAGTTAGCTCACACTATGATTTATTTTATGCAGTGCCTTCATAGAGTAGTTACTCATGTCGAGACAAACATGTATCTTGAACGAGATGTAGGGAGGGAGTTTGCTCTTGGTTATTAAGTGCATCTTTAAGCTTCAACTTCGGATCCAGCTATTCACAAGTTGACAGTTCCATGGTTGTATCGTTTATTTATTTTAGGCAATCCTTACTTGATTAGATACTATTCATTTCTGGTCATTTTTAAATTTTATGCAATGTCTGATCTGTATATTTTTCTTCTCCCTATTTGATAGTCTGTCATGTGTTGGAACTTGTTATAATGTGTTGAGTTCCTCGCTAGTTTAGTAACTAATTAAGCCGAAATTGGCACTATATCTTTGCCCCCGCAACCCCCCTCCCCCCCCTTCCCCCCCAACCCACAAATCAAATCTGTCCTTCATGATTCTCGTTGATGGTCGGTTGTGGTTGGTTTCGTCCCTGATTGTTATGTTTCGCGTCTCTCGACTGTTGTGGGATGCATCTAGTATCTGTTGTTTTAGGATTTTACCCCTACCAGTGTGAGCTGGTGAGTGACATTAAGGTTCAGACAGTTGAAACTAATTTTTTTTTTTTTTTCCGGGTGTCATGATTTATTTGTGAGAGAGAAGCCTCCAATTTTCTACTGATGTTTTACAGGAGGTTTGCCATGTGTGTTAAGGTAATCCCAGTTCGTATGTTGGTGGTGCAACTTGTAGATTGTAGCACGACTTTTAACATTAACTACGGTGTCAAACTGTCAATATGATCAAAAGTTTGATTTTTTTTTTTTTTTTAACAATTTGTTGATTAACAAGATTTTTCAACCCCACACTAGTTTACTGTTGTTAATTGTTAATCAATTCCTCATAAAAATAAACTAGGTTCTGCTAAATTTATAATTTTATTTACTTAGATATTAGTGGGAATATTGTATTATTATATTATAGTTGAATTAATTACCTTGGTATATTATATACACTGAGTAAACACTTCAGGAGTTTTGTTTTTAGGGAAGGCAAATAACAGGACATGAACCCAAGCCTGTAAAACAAGGTGATGTTTCCTAATTGGAAGAACATTATCCACACCATTGTAGAGGTTCCATATTTTTGTTCAGCCATACAATGTGCTAGTTGAGTATAGAAGTCTTCCTTCACCATTGCCCTTGTCAGCACTGCTCGTTCGCCTTGCCTAATAGTGTTCCGATACAATCAATGAGCAGTAGCGTTGTTTTGATGCTCAATTCCAAGTCCAATTTCCTTCATCCTATAGTTGTTATTCAAGAATAGTATAACCCAGTCCATGATATGCGCATTTTACCTATTCTCCAACCGATCTTGCTCTTGCTTTACTGGAGATAATTCTTGCCATCTTTAATTTTCCTTCCCTTCCCCAGCAGAGCAGATTAATTGTCTAATCAGGAGTTGGAGAACCGAATATCATTAAGTGGCTTTGTTTTATTGGATGGGCTCTGTTCATCTATTTTTTAGTCCTTACTCTAATAATTTCATTTCATTTCATTTCTAGTTTCGGTAGATTTGGGTGCTGAGGGTCCTCTTTGCACACTCGTATTGTGCTTAAAAGCGTAAAAGTGATATTGTGCTTGTATTTTAGATGATTGTGACAAGAGTATGTCTATTATGCACTAAGTGCACCGTGGAGTTCAAGTGTATTTAAAAAAGAAAATGCACTTGTTTTATTGAAAAACACACATTTGTTATTATAGAAAAGTTAAATTTTAAATATGCACATTTTATGAATGATATTTGTGATTTTCAGTGATAATTGATATAACTGTTTAAATTTTATATTTTGAATTTCACAGTTTATTTGGTGCACACAAGACTATCTCTAAAAAAATTAGTATTTTGTGCATCAGTTGCACCATAGAACTGGAGAAAACGATATTCATTTTGTACATGTGTTGTGTTTGAATGTAACATATAATTTTTTCAATTTTTAAGTAGTCGTAATGATAATAATTGTTTGGGTGGAAATGTATTCTGTCTTTAGTCCCGATCAAACCCTGCACTTGCTTTTAATCATTTATTAATTTTTTTTGGTTCTTTTATTCTATTCTTTTCACAAAATAATTACGTTGAGTTACCAAGAAAAATTATACTGTTCAATATTGAAAAATTATCTCATTCAACAATGATTGATTTTTCTACCATTGAAACCACTAAGTTTCCACCGCTGTTTACCCATGACCGGCATTCACATCTGTACTCATGGAGACCAAATCCGACCACCACTCATCATTGAAGCCACCTTGAAACTGCTATATATCATCGCCATCATTTCCCCGTTTGAATTGCATTCGAAGTCCACCAGTTCTCGCCGCTGCCACTCGTTAGCTCAAATTGCTGTCTTTGAAGAAGTCCTGAACCTCCCCACCGCTGAAAAAAAGACCGATGAGAGAGAGAGAGAGAGAGAGAGAGAGAGAGAGAGACTGGGGGGAAGGGTGGGCTTCTGGGGCTTTCATCATCTTCACCGTCCCACCACCGCAGTAGCAACGACGGAGCTAAACAATTCCATCAATGAATGGAGGTATTCCCACATGGAAGTCTGGTAGCAACAATGCCGGAGCTAGAGCGTAATCGGTAATAGAGGAAAGCCCACTTGGAAGCTATCGTCGAGGTCATCAATGGATTCCTATTTTGTCCAATTTCATCGAGAAAGCGCATCGGATAAGGGGGTTTAGATGCATTTAGTGAGAGCTACAATATTTTTTTAACAGAAAATTAACACTTGTGAGGGCAGAGGGTTAAGGTGTGACCCCCCAAACTTATATATAGCACCAAAAAATAAAAATACATCAAAAGACCAATCCACCCTATCCTAAGCCGGCAAACCCGAACATAGCAAGGTAATCAAGAAAAATACAAAGTGCACCACTCAAGGGGGCAAAAGTCAAACAAATAAGACAAATAACTATATATCAATAGTTAAGAAAAAGATTACGTCTGAGAACCCAGACGACCACGACCTTTGCCCCGGGTGAGGCCCCTAGATGTAGCACCTCGAGCTAATCCTCGGGACGAAGCACCCGGAACAATCTGGCGACCAGCTGACATAATAAGTGACATTGAAGACCGAGACTTCTTCCCCAAACCAGTCAAGGATGGAATAAGGGAACCAGTAGAAGACTCAGATACCTCAGCAATCTGAATAATCTGATCTGGACAGCCGCTCCTACCCAGATCTACAGGAACCAAAGCACTGGACTTAAAGGTATCAATCGAACGATCATGCTGAGCGAGGCTAAAATGTCACTGTATCTCCCAGCGAGGCTCAGACGCTGTGAGGATCGTATGGAATCAATCGAGCTACTTCGGGTAACTAAAACACCATTAGCCTGAGCAGAAGGCTCCACAGAACGTGATTGCCCCCAGAGGCCGTACTCGCAGAAGAAACATGATCCGAATCCTCAGCAAAGTCATTTGTCTTCTCAGAATCAGAACGAACCACCTCACCCTCATCCAAACCACCAGAGTAAATGGATGAGAAGTAAGTATGCTTCACCCGTGACGAAAGGTGGACAAATGACTTACAGAGCATGCCTGAAGAGCAGTTCCCCACCGGCTTCCACTCAGACTCTGGAGCTGGATCTCGAGTAGTTTTGGGAGTGGAATCCCGTACCACCCGTGCATCAATAACAGTCTTGCCCCTAAAGGGGGCAACTAGTTGTTGGCTATCGAGGGCCTCGACTGGTAGAACGAGTAGTCGCACGACCCCATCTCGGAGGGCGGGGCTTATCCTCTGTAATGTAACACTCTGACTGATCATGACCCACATGCCTGCATCCTATACAATACTTGGGCCGATTCTCATATACAACTTGTTGTGTGTAGGAGATACCACATATATCAATATCGAACTCAGGAATCGGCTCGTGTAATAAGTCCATCTCAATACAAACTCAAGCATAAGATAATCTAGAGTGCTCTGTAGTCCGTCGATCAACCTGCAATGGTTTGCCAAACTCCTTGGCAATAGTATAAAGAGCATCCATGCGAATCAAATGAATCGGCAGTCCCGAAAATTTCACCCAAATAGGAGCTATGAGAGCCTCGTGAGAGAGATCAAACTCCAGAGTCCACTTGAAGACCCGCATTGGACACCCAAGAATCATCCACGTGGGTTGCATCCACATGCGTGTAAACTCCTTCTCAGGAGTGAACTTGAGACAAATATGACAATAATTCACCCAACTACATTAAAAATTACCCTTAAATTCCATACGGAACAAAAAGTAATTTATGTTCTGAGGAGTGAGAATGACATGCGAATACTTCCCAAAAACGGAACTAATCTCTTCTCTTGAAAAAGAAAATTTTAATTTCTGTTCCTCACATGTCACAGGACCAATATTTTGTATTATTGAATCATCAAAGTGTAGAAAATTAGAAGTATTTGGGCTTGTACCAGTCTCAGGGAGATTACCAACAACACTGTCAAAAGATTTTGGACTAGTTGATTTTGGGGGAGGCTCATTTGAGTCCGGATCAGAATTATGTATTTGGGAAATTCGATGGAATTAAATTAGGGACTTGAGGAATAAAGTCCACCGACAATGGGTTAGGATGAGAATTGTGTTAAGTGTGGAATCAACTGTGAGGGGCCGGGAATAATGAGTAAGTCTCGTGTGCACCAGTTACACGGTGCAACTCAAGTTCATTTTTAAAAAGTTAAACAATTTATTACTGAAAAGTTACATTATGAAAGATACATTTTTCAGTAATAACATATGTAATTTTTCAGTAGTATTTTGTGTAACTTTTAAAATGAACTTGAGTTGCACCGTGTAACTGGTGCATACAAGACTAATCCGGGAATTATTATTCATATTTTTTCTGGACCAGGAATTGAAGAAGAGGAGTAGGCGGACAATTGTTGGTGCTTGGGCCTGAATTATTTAATATTTCTGGGCTGGGAATTAAATGGTGGATGGTCTTTACTCAAGCCCACATTAAATTATTTCATGACTATTAAACATCTAAATTAAAACCTCTAAAAATTGATATATTCAGAAAGCATATTAATATGCTAGTCATCACAAGTGGCGGAAACTTAAGGCATGTGATACAAAACATAGGAATTAGTACACTAAATTAACGACAAAAAACCTGCCGTAATTTGGGGAATAAGCAAACGCAAGTATACTACAAATTATGCATTTTGTCTCTTTTACCATTTCACTATCATTGGCTCTGCTTTTTTGTTTATAATTTTTTTAAAAATAATCACTGCAAAGAAAAAGAGTAACATGTTATGATTCATAAATGTAATAAATTTTACGATTTATTTGTAACTAACTTTTTTTTTTTTTTTTTTATAAAAATTATCTATTGTTAGAATAAATAAATAAATTGATTAAACACCTCTCTTTAAGTTCACACTTTTAGATTAGAATTCTCTCATGATATCATAGGGCATTAAACTAATGAATTAAATTTTACATCTCTAAAATAAATAGGTTCTCACATATAAGGGCAATTTTCAAGGAAAAAAAACGGATTAGAAAACTTTTTTAGTTTTTTTGTGGGGCAAAAAAATTTTAGAGACAAAATCTATTACTATTCATCTTTTTTATATGACATATTTACAGTTTTACAAATTCTGCTGGTATATTTTTTGGCGAGATGCGTCTGTACTGTTGATTTTTTTGTTGTACCACACTTATTATGATTGCATTATATTTCTCAATTGACCTATTTTTCGGCAGACATATTTTTAATCTAAAAGACGTGATCTATTATTAAATTTTATTATACTATACCTATTGTATTTGTATTATAGTAAATTTCTTATTATACTACACCTTTGTGACTGCACGATATTGAATTTCTTATTACTGCCACTAGTTAAATTCTTTTATTTTACTACACACAAAAATATACAGTTTTAGATGGATGAGTAACATAACAATCAACGGACAATGTTTTTTCCCCACAAAGATAAGACATAGAGCTCCATTACAATCAAAAAAATTGTTGGAGCTCCATTACAATAAAAAACAAACACAATTAGCACTCTAAAAAATAGTAATACAACAATCAGCACAATCAGTATACTAAAAAAATAGAAAAATTCCTACAATTCCGCCCTACGAAAAAACCAGCACACCAAAGATCATCAAATCTCGAAAAATAACCAATAAAACACAGTTCATCGATGCCAAAAACAAAGGTTGCCACAGTACATCAATGCCGAAATTATTGCTGGAGCGCCAAAAATCATGACTGATGTTCAATGCCAATGCTCCCACCCACCATCTTGCTTGAAAATATAGACCGTCAGAAGTCGTCCACACAAAATCCAACCAAAAGCTATTGCACACATAAGTCATGGTCATTGTTCAACACCAATGCTCCTAACCACCATCTAGCATGAAAATAGAGACCACCAGAAATTGTCTATTTATATTTCGAAAAAGTCATAATTTTATGCAACAAAGTAATAAATTCATTTCCGCGGGGATCAATTGAAGAGACACTACCCTTACTGTCCTCATCATAATCACCGTCAAAGCCACTCCATCATCGTATTCACCATTCTTATCGTAATCACCTAGTTTGAATACGCCTAAAAAACTCATGTCGACGCTTTTGCCCAAATCCGCTCGATAGAGAAAGATAGATGGTGCTTCAGTTGCTTTGATGGTGGTCTTCCCAACATGACCTCCATAACGAACTTTCCATTAGATCTGGTGTGGGGAGAGAGAGAGAGAGAGAGGGGTGTAAAAATCTCAAATGGATGGGACCAGCCCACTACCGGCCCACCAAATTATAATATTTTTTGGATTAGCCGGGCAAGCCTAATTGTCTTCAGACCTAATATTTTTAATTGCATCCTAGCTCAAGATGGGATAATGGGCCCAAGCGGCCCACTAGGCCAATTGGACCGGACTAAATAGGTCTGGTTCTTTTCGAATCTATAATTTAAGATCTATTTTATTCTTAAAATTAAAATTTTCAGGTTGGCCCAAGGGATTAACGTCTCTATATATACTTGTATTTTACCCCTATTTGTAATGTCCAACTCTAATTGCAATTAACTTTTTTATATATTAATTTGAGTTATGAGTATCTATTATGTACTAAATTATAATAAATTTTTTTTTTCAAAACTAAAGTGGAATTCGTTCATGTACACTTTATATTTATTATGGATCGGGTCAACATTTACTCACATTGATTGTTTTTCCAAAACAAGTGAATGATCCCTTTATTTAAAAAAAAAAAAAAACAAGTTAATGCTCCCACATTATTATATTCTAATAATGTGGAAAAATAATAATTTTTGTGTCCTAAGAAGTAACGGACAAGGAACATTACTCTATTAGTACATTACTCTCAAGTACCGAGAATTAGTTACGGGAGGAACATAATAAATAATAAAAATTCAACATAACTATAAAAATAATACACCATCATATCCAAGGATGAAAATATCACGAAATATCGTGGATATATCGCGGATATATTGCAAATTTTGAGTATGCGATATGAATATTGGGGTACAATGTATTTTTTACAAAGTATCGTGGATATATCGCAAAATATCGTAAAATATCGATATCGATATCGGTTCACTCGTAGTACAAAATTGTTTGAAAATCGGGAAATATCGCAGATATATCGCAAAATATCGCACTACATAAAAATCGCAATTTTTTTCTTTTTTTATATTTTTATACAATTTTCAAATGATAATATTTTTTAGTGATTGTATATTCTTTCATATGCTTCTGACACACATTCGAGTTCATAATTTGGTTGGAATACTCAAAATGTGTTTCAGTATCCATTTTCATATCAACAAAATCATTGGGTTAGTGCACACTATCCAATCTATGGTGAAACAGTTGGAAGAGATAGAGAAACATATGAATGTCATGTGCATAACTATATGTAGGATTATTCTAATGCAATGAATTGGTACCAATATTGTTTGGACAAAGATGAGATTCCATCTTCTATATTTGAACCCCATAGGTCATCATTTTGGTACTAAATGTATTGTATCATGTAATTCAAATCATCTTTTATTGTATTATGCATTATATTATTAATTAATTAATGTCAGACAATGATTATATAGTCCATTATCTATTTATTTGCTTTAAACATGTCAATTTTTTGTGATCTTAAATGAAACATATGCATAATAACATGCTATAATAATTCCTAAAATTTCATATTAAATTTCCAAAATTTTAATAAAATTTCCGTTATTTTTCTATTTTTTTTGCGATATCGATATGCGATATCGATATATCCATCGATATTTCCGTAAATTTAAGGTTGCGATATTACTTGCGATAGCGATATTTTCATTCTTGATCATATCCTAAATTTATTATATTTCTATTTT
>JAPKLY010000131.1:971726-1030409 GCA_026898435.1 Prunella vulgaris | reverse complement strand
TTTATATGCATGCTATGACTGAAGTTAATATTTTCTGGATTTTTAGTACTGGTGAACTAGGAAGAGAAATAAGAAACTTTGGAATACTCATTTGTAGTTGGTTAAAATTTTAAAAGTTAATGTTTTTCTTTTGGTTGTTCTTTGGCCTTTTAGAGGAACTTTTGATGGAAAGTTCTGAAACTATTGAACTTGTCTTTTTAAGGAAAAGAGAGAAGTACACAACAAAAAAAATAACATGCCACTTATTAACAACGTGCAATGCCCGTGATAACCTATTAGTATAGTTAAAAGTACGGTTGTTTCAATTCATTTCGTGTTCAACTTGAATTGTAATGTGTTTAAAATATTTAAAAGAAATATCAATTTGAAGACAGTGATTATCACTTCAAGAAAACTGAACCCAAAAAATTTTGTAATTAGCGAAGACTCTGTAACATACGCAGATTCCGGTAACTTTTATCTTTAGTGTTTACACAAGACTTGTCTTTTTTCCTTATAATTCATTTGGTCCCAAGTGTCCCACACCATTCATTTCTAAGCAATATTCTTCCCAATAAGGAAGACTTGGGTTTTAAGAGAATTGAAGACATCGTGTTCATGGCTTTCTCGTTTGGTTCTGAATTCCACGATGTTGTATTGTTAATCACACTAGACAACAAGAGCAGAAGACCATTATTTTTTATCATAAGCCATGATTTCCATTGAAAAAGGAAAATAAATATCCGTAAAGTGATGTGTGTGTGTAGGAGAGCTGCACAATCAATGGCTAATTATGTGGAATTGAACAGATTGGAATCAGTTATCCTATGGGCTAAAGATTAGATGGGCCGACACATGATGGGCTCTAGGAAGGAAAGCCCACCATAATGCATATGGCTATGGGTCCGACTATATACCCCTACAATTTTATGAGATACACCTACATACATTATTAAATATCTATTTTATTTATTTTTATATAAAAAAAATTGAATTAAATATATATTAATTTTATTACATTCATAAAAATATAATTGTTAAATACATATTTATTTTAATTTGCCACCGTCTACAAAAAAATATTGATAAAAACGGTAAAATTGTTGCAGAAACTTAGAAATTGATCTGCAGGGCTTGGAAAAATTATTGTGCGGTTGGAAAACAGTAGAAACTTAGAGATTGATCTGCAGGACTTGGAAAAATTATTGTGCGGTTGCAAAACAGGGGAAGAGAAAAAAGGCGGAGTTGATGCGTTAAAAAGGGATAAATTAAAATAATTTTTTTAATAAAAAAAATAGCAAATTAGGTGTATGTTATAATATTTAAGGGGTATATAGTCAGTACCTATGGCTATATAAATTAGACCCAACAATTATCCCACCTTTTATCCACTTCTTTGGTTCATTCACATTTTAACATGATGTAACTTGAGGTCTTACTTTTGTCATTATCCTACAAAATCTATTGAGGCTAGTACATGTTGTCTATCCACCTTGCACACTCAAACACACAAATCAGCACATGTTAAAATAAACACTTTAAACACACAAGAGATTGTAGAAAAATTTTAAGAAAACACAATCCCTATCCCCAAGGAAGAAACATAATGAAGACTCAATCAATTGAATTAAAATTCAACAACTTCATGCATGACTTTAACTCAAACAAATATGAAAGACTCAATCAATTAAATTAAAATTCAACAACTTCAAGATTAACTGTGAGAATTGGATATAAAGATATAGGGAGTGGAAGGTGGACTCGAGCTTCTTGGCGTGAAATCCAAATTCTTTTTCAATTCTGTAATTGTTCTTAAAAAAAAAAAATTAACTTCAAGGAGTGATGTTGTAATGGAGTTGTAACTCATACTCCTCTTCTATGACTTTGTAAGTTGTTAATTATTTATGAAAATTTATTTTCTGATTTAAAAAGAAAGTAGTTAATTTCTTATTATGTCATTTGCATAACTCGAATTTGCATAGCCCACCAAATTAACATCATTAATAGATCTATAAATTTTAGACCAACATTCATATATAGGGTCTTTCGAATACCTGAAGTGTAATTTACTTTTCAAAATCGTAACTTAAAGAAAGTGATAAAATTTGGACCATAACTTTAAAAAATGATAAATTGAAGACAAACCAACACGAATCAATGTAAATTGGGTCTTTATCCTCAATTTGCAACTTTTAAAAGTTAGTATTCTTAAAATATCAATCCAAAAAGGTTATGGTTCTTATTTTGTCAGATCGAAAAATTATTATTCGAGTCCATAAAATTAAGGTTCTTATTTTGCTAATTCTCTTTAACTTATGGTCCTGGAAAACCATTTTCTCTCTCCTCTCCATTATACAAATGATTTTAAAGCATTGAATTTCTATTTAGGAATTTTAATATATTAGCTACAATTTAAAATTGATATAGCAAAAAGTATATTGTTTCAATTTATTCCATGTTCAACTTGAATTCTCATGTGTTTAAAATATTTAAAAAATCAATTTGAAGACAGTGATTATCACCTCAAGAAAACTGAACCCAAAAAATTTTATAATTAGCGAAGACTCTGTCAAATATGCAGGTCAAATATGCAGACTTGGTACATTCCTTCTTATCTCCACCAGTTGTTGTCTTTATTTTGATGCTCTGTTGATATCTTGTACACAAAACAAAAGGATAGCAATAGGGTAAGCTTGATTGCATAATTTGTGGTTATGACTGATGGATTTTATTCTACGGCAATACACTTGGCTTGAAAAAATATAATATTAGATAATTATAATATATCTCATATTCGGAAAAATTATTTTTCAGAATCGTAACTTAAAAAAAGTGATAAAACTAGGACCTTAACTTTAAAATATGATAAATTGATGACCGATCGCACAAATCAATGTAAATGGGGCCAATTAGCTAGAATTCTGGCCAAAATTGGGTCTTTGTCCTTAATTTGCAACTTTTAAAAGTTACGATTCTTAAATTATTAATTTTAAAAAGTTATGGTTCTTATTTTGTCAGCTCGAAAAATTATTATCATTATTTTGCTAGTCCAGAAAGTTAAGGTTCTTATTTTGCCAATTCTCTTTAACTTATGGTCTTGAAAAATCATTTTCCCCCTCCTGTCCATTATACAAAGAATTTTAAAGAATTGAATTTTTATTTAGGAATTTTAATATATAAGCTACAATTTAAAATTGATATAGATAAAAGTATGGTTGTTTCAATTCATTCCATGTTCAACTTGAATTCTCATGTGTTTAAAATATTTAAAAAAAAATCAATTTGAAGACAGTGATTATCACCTCGAGGAAACTGAATTCAATTTTTTTTAATGAATACTATGCTCAATTACTTGTCGTGCTATTTGTAGTGTTAATTCATACTCCCCCGTTCACGAAAACTATGCTCAGTTACTTGCATGTGGTTTAATGAAGTATGTCGGAGGGTATTACAGGGTATTGTAAGATCCGTTTTGAATAAAAAGAATATTTTTGAAAAATACATATGACATACTTTTTTTATTAACAATCACTTTACGCATAAACGGAACAAAAAGAACATTTATGGACCCACAATAACCTATATTACGCATCAACATATTGCATTAAATTACGTGCAAACAAGTGATCACATTTTTAATGGACGGGGTAGTATAAAGTACAATGTTAGTTCATATATATTGTAATATTAATTATTTTATTTTATTTATTTCTATAATAATCAAATCTCTAAATATTTAAAATAAATTATTATTCACAATAAAATGAGGAGGTCTAATATGCAATTGTTGTATGATGCATTCACTCAACAGTTGAAGTTATTTACACTGAAAAGTGAGAGCTAATTATGTTGAAAAGTTTACACTGATATTAATTTTGGACAAAAACTTGTATGAATTCGAGCTCACGATGAACTCGACTTGTTAATTGTCATTATTACGTATTTACATTATCACTATTATATGTATTAACTATTACTATTAAAAAATTAAATATATTTTTATAACAATAACAGTGATTATATGTGCTAGTTCATTCTTATAAATTTAGTTGATTTGATGTAATTATTATCAAATGCACACAGATTAGGTCAGGGAGTGTGCATTCCAACGGAAAGATGAGTAGCCGTAAAGGTCCGCCGAAACACCAGAACAGAGTCGCCTGGAAACCCAACGCCGGCATCACCATCAACCCCACTGTAATCATCTTCAATCCTAAAACCTCCCCTTAATTACTTCTATTCTAAAATGCCTTGTATTTATGTGCGTTTTCTGCTTGTACGGTGTTAGGAAGTAGGGGGGAAATTAAGACCCTTTTCAGAACCAACAGGGATTTGCGCTCGCTGTAAGGATCAAATCGAGTGGAAACGAAGATACGGGAAATATAAGCCGATTACTGAACCTGCAAAGTGGTAATTTTTGCCCTTTTCTCTTGGATGATTTTATTTATTACTCCTATTATTTTTTGGCGTTTATTGAGTTTGTCTTTGCAAATAATTACAGTCAGCGGTGTTCCAAGAGGAATGTTCGTCAAGCATATCACAATCTCTGCACTGGTTAGTATTGAATTTCTATGTTTTTTCTCCCTTATCTTCGTGCTTCAGTCTTTAGAAAAATCTATGACATTCCATTTATGAATTTTTATGGTGTTTTTTGACTAGATTTTGGTGAATAATGTTTGTAGGTTGTGCTAAGGAGCAGAATGTATGTGCAAAATGTTCATGCCGGGTTGATATATTAATTGGAAAGTATGAGGTTTTTCCCTCTTGTGATTAACTTCCTTAGATTGCTATAGGATTCAATGTGGAATTGATTGTGAAACTGTTGTAGAAAAGATTAAGTGGATCGATCAATTATAGTTGAAGTTACTGATTTTTAATCATAACTGATTAGTTCACTTTGATTGGCTTTTTCTTGCAGAGATATCACCGAAGTAGAAGCTGATAAGAAGGCCTTAGAAGAGGTGTTCATCTAATTATTTTTACTGAACTTCATTATATTTCATTTCATGTATTGTTTGCGTTGTACATCATTATATTTTATTGAGTTGCAACCTCATTAATTTTCTTTGCTTTGCTTTAGGCCATAAAAAATGCTCGAGAGAGGGACAGGAGAACTTTGCTGAGAGCTGTAAGTTTCTTCTAAACATTTGGATTGCAGATGGTTCTTTTTCTTCTCAATTTCTATTCAATAGATCTGTTTCTTCCTGGGGACAGTGACTGCAACGGGGGTTGTTGGGGCAACTTTGTGTCGTTGCCTAGATAGGAATTAAGTTCCTTCTGGAAGCGTTTTCAACATTTTGCTAGCATACGTAGATTGGTAACTTATGACGTTATCTATGAGTCCTTATCGTGTATGTATTATGGGGTTATATTTGTCATGTGTCATACTTGTCTCAGGATCTAGACACATAGGTAGTGTTCTTTTTCTCTCCACCTAGTGTCTATTCTACTCTTATGTCATAAAGTTAAAATCTACTCTACTCTAAAAGTAAAAAAGAACATAGATTTTAAAAACCATAGTTTTCAATAATTTATTTTTAAAAGCCACTTAAAATCCAAAAAGAACATCCCCTATGGACTTTAACCCCAATCTAATGTCTTGGAGATGTGAGTTCATTGTTAGAGTGATAAGAGATTTAGGATGATTAACAATGTGATTTACTGAAGTACCTATATAATCCCTCCGTCCCACCAAATTTTGCAAGGTGAGAGTGACACACATTTTAGAAAAAAAGTGAAATGAGTAGTTTTGGGGGGATAATTTGGTAAAACTTTATTTATAAAGTAAAAAAGTTGGTTGGAATGAGTGTAGTGTGGACCTAAAAAGTAATTGCATATTTTGTAAATATGTAAATATTGTGAGTGTATAATTTATGAAAGGATTTACTTTCTGGGGTTTGCAAATAATAGTGGGATGTCCTGAAAAGAAAAGTCTACAAATTGCAGTGGGACGGAGGTAGTCACAATTATTTTTAAGTATGTTCTGCAAATATTGAAGTCTGCCTCATCTTGTGCATGGGTAAGTTTTCAATCCAAAAATAAGATGCCGCCATGCTGGTGTCTAGGAACATTTTTAGGTTGCATGTATCGAGTTTCTGAGAAAAAATAATGCAATATGCACATGATAGTCATGAAGAATGAGGGATATGAATTCTACTCGTTTGGATGCTACCAACTGTGGGAGACTGCTCGATATCATTTTATGATATTATTTCAGTTAAATGATGGCCAACCCCTCTTGATCAATATAGTAGGCAAATTGGTAGGACAAAATTTCCACTAAGTTAGATTATCCGCAATTGTTAAATTATTATAACACTTTTATCATGGATGTTGAGCCCTAGATAGTGAAACCAAAAGATGGACAGAAAACTAAGTGCATTGAGGGGGGAGTTTTCTTGCTGTCAAAAAGAATATTTATAGACTGACAAACTTACAATTCATTCATGGGGATTGTTATCAATCTCAGGGTTGATAATCTTCTACTAACGTTACAGTGCATCCCACTAGTGATACTAAATTCTACAGAGAATTGATAAAGATCTAGAGGCCTGTGATTGAAGTTGGTCACTTGATGCCTTCTTCAAGCCTGTCATTCTCCTGACATAGTAATTACATATTTCTGGAGATAATTTTATTCTGAATTTCTGCTAACTTAATGTCTACGTGACAGATGAACAAAGAGGAGGCTGACCACTCTGCTAAAACTCCAACCAATGATGAGAGCAAGGCTGGTGAATTATTTACAGCACAATCACTTGAAGAGCACGTAGAAAACAGCAGGAAAGACGAGGATTATAGTGATGAAGATGTGTTGAAAGTTGTTGGGTAAGGCAGATCTGGGGACAGCCTTCTCTTCTTTTCTTTCTTTTTTTTTGTTGTGGTGGGGGGGGTGGGGTTGTGTGTGTGTTTGCTTCCTTTAGGACATCATTTTAATGTTTGTAATGAGATATGTAGATCTGCATCATGGATAAAATCATTTTTGAGTAATATCTGGTTATTGCCAGGCAATATCTTCTCCGTAGCTCTCATCTCCATTTGAACCATAGGTTGAATTGGTTTCTCCTTTTATACATTTGCCTTTTTTTTTTTTTTTTGCCAATAGTCTTATGTATTGAATGCAAGTTCAGATGCATCTAATGTAAAACCTTTTTTTTTTCCTAATGCTATCACTTGTAATTTGCAGATTGATTTGAGTCGGTTCTCTTAAACTAGTTTTTCTCCAAACCCCTTTTGTTATGCTGCCACTTTTAATTGAATTCGGGGTAAGTCTCATGTGTATGGTGTATTCATTTAATAAATGAAATTTATTTTATTGAAAAGTGTGGAATAATTATACTGAAATGTGTGGATTGATTACACTAAAAAAATTATATTGAAAATCGATAATAATGTAAACCTTTTGCTGTAATCAATTCACACTTTTCATTGTAATCATTCCAAATTTTTTCAGTGTAAACAACGTTAATTTTTGAGACATTCACCCTAAGTGGTTCTTTGGTCTTTAGTATAAATTTGATACTTTAGTTATATACTCCTTCCATCCCACAATATGTTACGGAGTTTCTATATTTGTCCGTCCAATATAAAATTTGCATAGCTAAAATGGACATTCAAAATCACACTTAGGGCATGTTTTAGATTTTTACTCAACAATAGAAAATACTTTTAAAATTCAAAAATTAGGTTACACCAGCTTTGAAAAAAACATATCTCTTTATACAATAGAGATCCAAAACCAACACTTATAAAAATATAAAATAAAAAAAATTTAAAAACCGTGTGTCCATATAAAACTCACAATGTATTACAGAACAGAGTAAGTAAAAATCTAGGGAGCTATTTTCTAAGCGGGTATAATGGAAGAAGAGTCCTTTCCTGTAAAACTTGTTCTAGTATCAATATAATATCCATGGTTGAAAATATCGGTATCGATGGAAATATCGAGGTCTTTAATTTGTAAAAATATTGATGGATATATTGATATCGAATATAGATATCGGTAAATTTAAAAAGACAAACACTTATATACAAATTTCTACGGATCTAAGATCCGTAGAAATATCTATTTTTGAAAATTCGCGGGTCTAAACCGGGTAGGGTCGAATTTGAGTATTTTTTCCAAAATTCGCACAGCTTGTGATTTTCGCTCTCAGGTATGTTACAGTTGGGACAAATGCATGTTACTTTAAGGCAAAACGTGTGTTACAACTAGATTAAATGTTGTTTTCTACACATATTCATTTATTTTTGTAGAAGTAAATATTTTTCATGCAATGTAAAACATGTATATGTTACATTGTATGTGTAACACATATTTATTCTTAATAAAAATACATTTTATCCTATAGTAACACATATATGTTCATATAATAACACAAATTGAGGAACAAATATGTGTTACAATTAGAGTAAATATGTATTACTGCAAATTTATGTTACAATTGGAGTAAATTTGTGTTACTGCAAATGTATGTTACATCTAGAGTAAATGTGTGTTACAATTAGAGTAAATGTGTGTTACTGCAGATGTGTGTTATAATTAGAGTAAATACGTGTTACTGCAAGATCAAATGTGTGTTACTGTATGCACAAACATTTATTTATCCTTATAAAAATATATATTATATTTTATATAACATATATAAGGTATTAAATGATGTATTAAGTACATGAATAACATATTATTAACATAAATCAACAAAGAGAATAAAAAAATAAATCAAGTAACACATATTTATACTTGCAGAAATACATATTTTTTTATAGTTACTTGAAAAGTACAAAAAAATAATTTTTTAAGAATTAGTAACACAGATTTTGTCTAATTGTAACATGCCTTTGCCTAAATTGTAACATACCTGTGAGCGAAAAAACATATTATTAACATAAATCAACAAAGAGAATAAAAAATAAATTAAGTAACACATATTTATACTTGCAGAAATATATATTTTCTTTATAATTACTTGAAAAGTACAAAAAATTAATTTTTTAAGAATTAGTAACACATATTTTGCCTAATTATAACACGTCTTTGCCCAAAATTGTAACATACCTGGGAGCGAAAAAACCTGGAACTTTAAGTTGCGCGAATTTTGAAAAAAAATGTCCAAATCTGACCCGACCCGGTTTAGATCCGCGAATTTTTTAAAAATGGATATTTCTACGGTAGAAATTTGTACACATGTGTTGCTCATTTAAAAATTATAAAAAATTTAAGAGCAAACATTTAATACATATATTTAACAAAATAATTTAAACAAATTTTACAGTTGTGATAAATTATATATACACACTATTTTTTAGAGTTTTTTTTTTTAGAAATTCATCGATATTTTCTCTATATTTTTTTATATTTTCTCGATATCTAACGATATATAGTTTAATTTGTGGAAAAAATAAGCGATGTCGATATTGCAAACAGATATTTACCGATATTTTTTATTTTTTTAATGAATATTATGAAAATATCATTTATACTCAATATCGATATCGGTGACTACAAAATATGGATATATCGGGATATTTTCATCCTTGGTAATATCACTATATTAATTTACTAATATTATTATTTTTGTAAATGAATATCATAATATTTTATGTTATGATATTAGTTTATGAGTCAAGAAATCGCTAAATGAGTATTATGATAACATTTAGGGGGCGCTTGGTAAAAAAATTCTTTAATTGTAATGAGAATGAGATATACAAATAGTAATTATTATATGAAATGAGAATAAATAAGGTACATAACATTATTTTTTTTCTTCTAAATAAGATAATCATTACCATTGAAGAATTTAAAACAAACGTCCCCTAAATAAATGTAATAGTTCCTTTGTGATTGAGGAATTCAGAAACTGCATTTGGTTTATTATTTTTACAGTAAATGTACCAAATAAGGAATCCCCTAAGGTAAAGGATCCGCCGTTCCTAAATAAATTGAATCGGATGTCTTTCATTCTTCAACAGACATTGTTATACTTATACATAATACATCCAACACAATGGAAATTACTAAAGAAAGCACTTTTACTTCTCGTGTAAAAATTGCTACGTAAATTTTTAAGTAAATAAATTATTTTCAGGCTAAACCCTTGGATAAAATTTTAAAAGAAAAACTGTGTTCTCTTTCAGCTGAAGGACGTTACAAAGTAATGTTTCTTCCTCAATTAAATTAAAAAATCAATGTACACAATACCTCTTTTCATTACTAAAAGCAAACACAACAGTAGTTCAGTATCAAAAACTATGGCCAAAATGTGTGTAAATTTCCTCAATACAAATAGAGTATCAAGTATAAAAATGTAGAGTTGCAAATGACATTATATGGGATTTGTTCAAGTTTTAACTAAAGAATCAAGTCAAGTATCCCCTCGAAAAGAATTGTGAAATCAATATTTCCAATTATTCGGAAAAAAATAGCGGAGGTGAAAATCTTTCCACGGCAAGCTAATTTTGTGGTACAAGTGAAGATTGCACGGGTCTTGAGCAATTTGTACCTGTGTATGGAGATGTCTAAACAAAACGGTCACCTACCTAACCAATGTTGTTGAAGAGCCTACTCAACTTTTGCGCACACACGCTCTGCGTACCAGAAAGGAAAATATATCAAATTGAGCTCCAGAATCAGCTGAGAATAAATGTGTAAAGTAAAACTAGGATAACGGTAATTGATAAATACTTAATTTTGGTACAAGCGTGTTTATCACTTATAAGCAGTTACAATGTGATAAAGCAACACATTAGCAGAAAACTAAAGAACATGGATGACAATGGATGTTTGGCGGTCTTTTGAGCAACAAATCTGTGAAAATTCTAATATCATAGGCGTCCCAAACGTGCTAAAACCATTAGCTGGAAAATATTTGTTCCCAAAAAAATAAAAAGACTTGGTGATATCATAAGTAGACAAAGAGAAAGGAAGATGAAGCAGCTTGAAAGAATGAAGCTTACTTAGATATTCATAAGCCAGAATCATAGAGGTTCCCCAAGCTGACATGCTGAAAAATCTTGGGCCTAGTCCTCTGTAAAAGCCAGTCCATCCATCATCAGCAATCAGACTTTTGACTACTTGCCTTGCAGTTGGTCTTTTGTCATGCCCCATTACCTGGAATATAGAAATATATACAGATAAGTCCAAACAATAAAATAGAGAAATGCTTTGTTAATTCCTAAGAATTTTACAGGCTAGACTCTCTACTTTGGTCGTTGGCCTTCTTCCCGATTTAAACTAGTGGTCATCCTTCCCATCAATATAAATAATGAGCATTCAAAATAACCGTGTAGATTTGAATATTGTTCCAATAAAGAATTGATTGAACTACAAAAAACCAAGGACAAATCTTTTTTACAATGAATAAGATGTAACAGAGAAAGCTTACCTGTAAACGGGTTTTAATAGTGTCCAGTGGAGTGGTCACACAAGATGCAGTTGCACCAGCAAAAATCCCTCCAGCAGCTTGAACCAACATAATTTTCCCTTCAGTCGGAGCTGCACCGCCATCATCTAGGTGCCTGCCAAAAGAACAAGTTCCATCATGAAAAATAATATACCCAAACTAAGCTGAAAGAAATATGCATACAGCAGCCAGCTTTAATATATTATGTAGTTGTCTTTTGATTCTTCTGCATTAAATCAGAAAATACTAATATAAATTTTAAAAGATCGAGCATGCGCACTATTGATCCCATGAGCCAAAGAAAACGTGGCATTGGGCCTGTTAAGATATTAAAGGAAATGTTTTTTGCAGGCTTGATCTTCATGTCAGAATGTTACTTGATGAACATTATTCATAGGAAGAGGCTTATGATAGCTGTACTTGAAATTGAAGATAATGAACAAGTGCATAGCCTATTAGCTAGTGAACAATATATGCAAAATTGGTAGTTTGCATCATGTAATCACAATAAAGCATCTAGAATATATTACAAATGTAAATGTTTTTAAAGATGGTGTTTTGAAAAAATTATCTCTGCAGGTAGTCAGAAACTGCTCCTTTACATTTAATTCTCAATAATCCCTTCTTCTCACGATCTCCGGCATTAGGAGAGTAAAAAGTTAATGTTTACTCGCTCACTGCTCCTAAATTGCATGTATTGTTTCCATGTCGACATATATAACATTAATAAATTAATTCTTCCGTAAATCTATATAGAGCAATGAAAAATGAGGAGAACACACAAGAGGCAAAGATGTGGAAATGGCTGTTCTAACCATTAAAGATTAGAGATTAGAACTTAAATTCTAGAAATAAGAAACTAATTAACATAATACCGCCAAATGAAGCGTTGACTTGCACCATAGCTTGCCCACCATACAGCACTGGATGGAGAATAGGTAATAACAGAGAGACCAAATCCTCTATATAGCCCACGAATCCCATCAGCCTTAATAACCTTGCGAACAACATCCAAGCCCCCAGTATAGGATGCATGGCCAGAATATCCTTGCACCATTAACCTCTGACTAACCTTTTCAGAAAATCAGTTATTAGGCGCTAAATTAAATTAAATTAAATAAAGGGGCTTTAAAATGATATAGTAGAGATCTGATTTGTACTGCACTTTGGTGACAATTCATTTTAATTTACAAAATATGTTTTGGCAAGGTTATAGACTTATAGATGAACTCAACATTGAAGTAATTCCTCTTCCATTATAAATTCCATAGTGAACTCTCTATAGAACTCCAAAGACAAATAAAACAGAGGAAAATATGTGAGGCATACCACGTCAACGGGAACAAATACAGCTTGTGAACATAGAGACGCCATCATGCCAGCAACCCCATTTGCTATAGCAGCTTGTGTAGGCTCTGACAATTTAAAAGGTTCCACTGCCTTGAAAGCAGAAACTTTCGTGGTCTCCAATGCTGTGAGAAATAAAACTCTAGTAGGTATTGCCCCTGTGATGACAGTGCCAAAACCTCTATATAAACCAGGAATTCCTTCCGTTTTCAGCAGACCTTTTATGACGGAAATTGCATTTCTTTCTATGGAATCATGTGATGCAACTTGTAGCCTAGTTTTCACAACTGAAATTGGATAAAGTGCTACTGTAACACCACTAAAAATCCCAGCCCCAACAACGTAGAATTTAGTTTTGTCAAGCCTGTCGGGAAAATAATAGCATGAATAAGCTTGAAGGAATCCAAAATGACAAAACAATAACTTGAAGATACTTTCAAATACTTGTAACCACCCAGATACAATGTTACAAGCAACACAAGTCCATGGAGTTTGGGAGAGCCATTATTCAAGTCTCCACCAAAAAAAAAAAAAAAGATATAAGAATCACTTAAAATCGCATTGAAAATTTTCCATTTTATATTTGACAAACACACTTGCATTTCTACAATGGAATTGTAACTTAATCTCCTTCATATGCAGAAAAATGGCAAGGAAAAATTGAAAGCTCACATTCAAAGACAAGTACGAAATGTGTCACCAATGGAAAACTCTCAATCAACCACTAATAACGAATCAATCCAGTTCTCATGAAAATCCATTAATTCACTTCAGTTGCAGAATTATAAAATTTCAAGAATCCAGCGATCAATTAAACCTCCACCACCCCAATCTCCAAAAGAATTGGGGAAAAAGAAAAGTAAAGAAAAGAGAGGAATAACAAGCAAAATGCAACTATCGAAAGTATATTTCTTCTCCCCCAGAAATTCACTAAAAACAACAAACCGACCCACCCGATTTTCAGAGTTTCAGGTATAGCAGAATCAGCAACCGAACTTCAAACTAGATAAAATCGGTACCAAGCCCATACTATCACAACCTAAGATGATTTCCCATTCACAAAAATATAACACGAAAAAAATTAAAATCTCAATACACCAACTTCACATTCTTCAGAAATTGGTCGATTAATCAGCCGTTATAGAACCAGGTTTAATGAAACTTACTTGTCCCAATTAATTTCTGTTTGACCGTACGATTGCCGAGGAGTTCCCGGCGTGCCCATCGAATGCAGAAGTGAAATGGATTATCGAACAAAAAAAAAAACCCTAACTTGTTAAGAAGAATATCATTCCCCGATGAGTAGAAGAAAAGGAGGAAATTCAACGGAATATGCCTCAACGAAGAATAAGAAGAATGGAAGATTAGGAGGTTTCTTGTTGAAAACGCAGTCTTTGAAAACGAAAAACCGGTTATTGGAGGTTGAGTTGAGTCTTGATTGGCGGCTGCGATCCTCTGAGCCGCGGATTTTAACAGTAAAAGGTAATGTATGTGCTTTGAGGAAGAAAGGGGGTTAATTGCAAAATTAATCTCACACTTTCCACTAATCTAGAGTGAAAGTCATATTGTGTGTAATACATACAGAAAAAAATGTGTAACTCTCTTGTATATTAGGTATACCGTGCAATTCAAATGTATTTTTAAGAAGTTACACCATTTATTACTGAAAGTTACATAAATTATTACTGAAAAGTTATATCATGAAATATATTTTTTAGTAATAATATGTGTGATTTTTCAAAAGTATTTTGTATCTTTTCAAAAATGAATTTGAGTTGCACGGTGCACCTGGTGCATACAAAACTAAAGCACAAAGAATATGATCTATATGTAATAATTTAATTTGTTTTAAATTATCAATAGTTGAATAGATAGGGTCGAAAATTAAATTATTACACATAAATTCTATTTTTAATATGCATTACACATGATACTTTGCCATTTTGTAAAGAATCGATACTATTATACTACTACAATAGCATTTCATAATAGATAATATTATGATATCGCCGTATAAACAGGGAGTGTATATTTAATAATAAAAATAATCATTAATTTATCGTGGATAAAAATTTATATATCCACCACATAATAATATATGAACATGGAAGTTTATTATTATCTTTTGACCATTCTGAAGTTTGAACAATTTTTTTGATCATTTTATTAATTTCTGCATGTTCATTTAATTATCTTAATTATAAGTTTGAATGACTTTTCATTCTACTATGTATCTACACCTATAAATAGGTGTTCATATGATTGAGAATGTATCAAGATTTCTATATTCTGATATTAAGAAATTTATCTTATCCTAGTTGTACGAAGAGCGTTTGTCTTCTACGAATTATCTCCCGTTTCAAATTTTGTAATCATGCAATTAGATATTGTACCGACCCTCGGTACATTTCATGCCCGTGTTGGAAATGTATGAATAGAAAAACCGTTAGTGGTCGAGAAAGTTTGTTCGATCACTTGATGATTCTCGGTATTGATAAATCATATACTGCTTTGGAGATCTCTTGGTGAGAGATGTTATGGATGTAGCTCAAACAACCTAGGAATCGACTTTAGGTTTGAAGATATGATGGATGAGGATAGTTTTAGAGATATACCGAGTGTTGATACGTCTAGTTGGGATGACGAAAATCTGTGATATCATCTTTATATGTCAAAGAAGTTAAGGGGTGATGTTAGATTACCCCTTTGGCTCGGATGTAAGAAAGCAACTGAACTGTCAGTTGTGCTAGTATTGTTCAACCTAAAAACAACTTCTAGTTGTTTGATGCGTGCTTCACAAGTATGCTAGAAACAATTAGTGGTCTATTGCTCGATGAAGTCTACGAGGGCATATGATGCTAAGCAAATGTTAAAGAAGGTCAGGCTAAAACATCAGAAAATTCATGCTTGTCCGGGTGATTGTATCTTATTTCAGAAGGAGTATGCAGACTTCGACGAATGCCCAAAGTGTAGTCAGAAGCGATATACGAAAAATAAATCTCCCGCGTAGGTGATGTGATATTTTCCATTAATACCAACATTCAGCAGGATGTATAGTAGCGCTATGGATGCTAGATATTTGACTTGACTTGACATGATGATGATGATAGGATCAAGAATGGATTGCTAAGACACCTTGTTGATTCACCCCAGTGGAAGATATTCGATGTCAGACATGTAGAATTTGGCAACGAGCCACGATACTTGTGTCTTGCACTCTCAACTGACGGAATGAATCCCTACTAATTAAACGTGGATCGAACATCGATCATCATAATTAAAATTCAACAATAACAATTAGTACATATTAAATTTAAAAAGTGAACATTTGGTGAAAATGAATATATATGATATCAATGAATCTAGACGAGTTTCCATTGTTGAAATGTGTCACATATAATTGCAAGTCCAATTAATAAATATAGAAAAAAGAGAAAAAAAATCAAATTATTGTTTAACTTGCTCCCAAAAAACCAATATTAGAAAGGAAACCACATCAATTCTTATTATTTTCTGTAAGTAATATGATCGAATATTATATATTCCTATTGTTAGCTAGTGCAATAGTTCTTTGATTTTTCAGAACTTGTGGAGCTTTTGTATGCATAAATGATGTAATCCACCAGCTTAGAATTCAATTTATTAATACATATATGTGTTACCTATTCACGAAAGATAACTGGAAATATCCATTTTCTTTTATAAAAAAATAAATTATCTAATGTTCAACAAATACTTATATTTTAAATGTTTTTAATTTATTCAATAAAAAAATATAATTTATTCACTAAAAAAATAGAGATACACATGGCTACCGCCTATGCCACTTAATCGCTTGGCGGCACTGATCGCCAACGACTTACTCAAATCGGTGAAAAAAGACAGCGATGATATTTGACAGCGCCTAGGCAATAGACGATTTTTATATATTTTTTAATAATTTAAATTCAAAGGTGTTTTTGAAAAAGTACCGGACCTAGAGAACTTGACGAGATGATTTCTCATTCGATGAGAAAAAAAAAATATTGATGTTGAGTTTGAGTATGAAGATGAAGACCATGTGTATGGAGATGAACAATCTTTGTCTTTTGAAGTATCCCTTAATTGAACCACATAATTTGATGTTAATTTATTCATACTATGTATTTTGCTATTTTTGAATTTAATTTAGAAGCTGGACATGTGGTATTGTGACAATTTTTCACATTTTGTTGACTTATTTCATTTTGTGGAAGATATATTTAATTATTAATTATATTTTAAATTTATAATTTATCATATAATGTGCATATTTGCTAATATAGTAATAAGAAAGTTTGACATAAATAGAAAAACAATTTGGCGCTACTTAAGCACCGCCTAGGCGATCTAGGTGCTTGACGGCAAGACGACCGTCAAGCGCCATTTGCACCCTTGATAAAAGGGACATAACAAAATTAATAAAGTCATCATCAATTCAAAGGTCATTAAATATAATATATTCATCAAATTACATATCCAAACATTCAATATCATAATCAACACATCCATCTCAGTCAAATTCAAAAGTTAAACCTAGCCTACACATTAATATCCAACTGTCATAACTTTGATTAAACACGATTATCTGCAATGAGCTATGTGAATGTCAAAACACTTCAATTCAATCATCAATAAAGAGACATCTGAAAGCCAATTTCCTGTCATGTATTGCATCTGAAAGCTTCAATCTAAAAAAAAAAAAAAACAAATTTATAATCAATACATGTATTCCAAATAAATAAAACTGAAAACCAATCAACTTAGCTATATAATCAATTTATTTTTCGTTTCAGTCTTCTTTCACATATTCTAATTAGAGGCACTATATGTCCACTCTGCTGATCACAGGGCTTAATGCCCTCAAAATCTCAAACCTATATAATTAATCTATCTATATGTAATTAATAACAAGAGAAATTCGAATAGAATATAACTACAAGACATTTGAACAAAACTATATAGTTCAACCCATACCTTTTTTATTAGATTAGATTCATCATTTAAGGATTATACTTTTCTTCATAAGAAGCATCATTTATGTCACAGCTATGCATCACAGTTTCAATTATATTACTTAAAAAAAAAAAAGACAATTTAGACTTGGGTACAAATAAAAATGAATACAAGATGAAGGTGAAATTTATCATAGAGAACATTGAATTTAAAAAGAAAAATGTAATTACTCTTACTAGTGCTGATCAGTTGTGTGTTTTAATACGTAGGTATTACCTGCAGTGAGATAAAAGGGATTAAAAAAATTTACTGCATGATAAATACTCCCTCCGTCCACAAAAAATACGCTCAGATATTTGCACGTGTTTTAATGCAATATGTCGGAAGGTATTGCGGGATATTGTGACGTCGGATATGAATAAAGAGAATGTCTTTGGAAAGTACATCATTAAAACACGTGCAAATATATGAACATATTTTTCGTGTGCGGAGGTAGTATATAGAAATGGTAATTACTGACCAAGTATGACCATTATATCGAATGCGGCACCAGTCAACCCATATGTTGGGGAGATGGGAAATCTTGTGCCACTCAGTTTGCTTTTTAATATCACTCCCACTTAGTAATGGACACTCTCTAATCTGCAAGTTTGTTAAGTTAGTGAGGCGTAGCATGGCCTCCACAGAGGGCAGACGCTTCAACTTAGGACAATACCATAGTCCTAATTCCTGCAGAGAAGAGAGGTTCCCAAACCATTCTGGCAATTCCTCCATTCCGAAATTACTTAGAGTTAGGCCAGAAAGAGCAGTGAGATTTTGAAGCTGATCCGGGAGAGACTCCCAATCTGCATACCCTGACAATTCCAGCGTACGTAGTGAGTGAGATCCTAATGGCAATATTCCCTCACTCAAGGACGCAGCGTCGATTCTCAACTCCTCTAACAACGGCACGGACTCAACTAAAAAATCCATCAGCCCCGGGAATCCAGAGATTGACAACCTGCGTAGTGATGTCAAACCTGCTTGCAATTTGCCACCACTAACTGACTTGAGAGTATCGCACCCCAACAAAGTCAGCTGCTCCAGAGAGTTGAGGTTGTGCATACCATCTGCAGGCAACTCTATCAACTTGGGACAATCTCTTATTTCCAAGGCCGAGAGATGTTGATTGTTATGGAATAACCAACTCGGGAGACGTATCAATCCTTTAACTCCGGAAATTTTGAGTTTCGTAAGCGTCTTCAATTTGATACCACATATGCTTGCCAAAGGCAACTCACTATCCACCTGATCAACAATCAACTCTTTAAGGGTTGTGAACTGACTTGGAGCACTCCTCAACTCATTGCATTTCCAGATCGTCAAGTACTCAAGGCAAGGGAATACCTTCAAATTTACTTCTTCCCACTCTCTCAACCTCAACATTTGTATCAACTCGAGTCTTTCAAGTGCAGGAAACACACTGATTGTTTCCTTGTAAGCTCCATTACACTCTTCAATGCCATAGAATGAAGCACCTATGCATTTTACATTTTTCAAATCAAACAAACACAAGGATTTGAGATGTGGCAAATGCCCCAACATTGGGATTTCTCCTATTTCTCCGCAACGTGAAAGTTTTATCTCCATCAAGTTACTCAGTCCTACCTGGCAGCCTTCAACAAATACAGTCATCTTTGCAGTCCATGTTGGAAAATTTGCTCCACTAAATCCATCAATTTCTAACATCTTCAGATTGGGGTGAGGCTCAACACCTTTCAACACATTCTCATCATTTATTATTACACCTTCTCTGAATGAAAACCACCTCAACACTAACCTCGTGATGCCCGACTTTTGAAATAAATATGCTTTCTTAGACTCTTGTTCACCTTGCACATTTTCAAGATTTATAATCGTCAATCCCCCTTTGATATTTTTCAGACTTCCCAGCTCTACAATTCGGTGGCCCTCCTTGTTGAGCACTTTAAAGTATGGTAATGTTTGGAGAGAAGTTAACTGGCCCATTTGAGGAGGCAGTGCTGTTGATTCTTTGATGTGAAGATGCCTTAACTTAAGCAAGTGCTTTAAAGTACTTGGCAGCTTCTTCAAACAATACGCCCAAACCGAATGTGCTCTAATTGTCTGCAAGTGAGAGAGTTTGCCAATCGAATTTGGCAAATAGCTAATATATGTGTCTGAAATGTCAAGATATCTCAAGTGTATTAGTTCCTTTATAGAATTTGGCAATTCTTCGACTTCATGATTTGTCAAAGTTAGTGAATGCAGACTTCTTAAATCTGAGAATATCGTATCAGAAATTTTACCATTGTAGAAAATTGTACGCACCAATCTTGCCTGCTCTTTTGGGATTCGACTTGATTCATCTTCGTTACATCCCACACAAAAGTGCCATTTTGCTTGCTCTTTAGAAATTTGACTTGATTCATATCTTTTATAATAAATACCATGTGAAATGGAGCTTGCTACATCATGCACTAGATCATGCATGTTACAGTGCTTCACATTGCCGTATTCATCGTTATCCACAACTTGCAACAGAGAGTTGTGCAGAAGAACTTTGAGGAATTGGTTGCCAACAGTCTCCATATCTCTTGTTTGAGAAGGTTGAAGAAATCCTTCTGCCATCCAAAGTTGAATCAATTGTTCCCTGTCAATCTGAGCACCTTTGGGGAAAATGGAACAGTACGCAAAGCACTTTTTGAGTGATGGAGAAGGCAAATGATGAAAGCTCAATTTCAATATCTTTGAGATATAATTTTCATCTCCTCCAACATCTGACAACCAACTCTTATTGATTAAGCGCCACTCATCTTGTGATTTACCACGCAGTGCTCCCCCGACCACGTTGGCAGCTAATGGCAAACCTTTGCATCTTTTTGCAGTACTTATTCCAATGTCTTCTAGATACGGCATAATAACCCCTCCTTCAAATGCTCTGCCTTTGATTATTGACCAGCATTGTTCATCAGACAAGTAATTCAAGGGATGCATATCATGTGTTTTTACAAGCGCACCAACCCTTGCACTCCTCGTCGTAACAAGGATGCCATTCCCGTTGGTAGAAGTAATTCCTGACCACGATCTTGTAAAATCCTCCCACTTCTGATGGTCTTCATTCCAGACGTCATCAAGAACAAGAAGATAAGTCTTAGATTTCAAAGCCTCCTGAATCTTCTTCACAACAACATCCCTGCTCTCATCTTCAATGTTCCCTCCTTCCAAAAGCTTCTTTTTCAAAAGGTTCACTTCATCATCATCATTTTGAGCTTTTTTTGAAAGACCTTCTCTGATCTCATTTCGGCCTCCATTCACATTCTTAAGAATCTTTTTCAAAAGAACCACTGCATCAAAATCTCGAGAAACATGAACCCAAATACGCATTCCAAAATAAGTCTCAATCTTTTTATGATTGAAGACATTCCGAGTCAGAGTAGTCTTCCCCAATCCACCCATTCCGACAATCGGAAGGATGGACACCACTTCTTTACTTGGAGTCGTCAGCATCTCAATTATTCTGGACACATCATCATCTCTTCCAATAAACATTGGATCGATGGTGACGGCATCGGTTTCGGTGGCAGCAGCAGCAGCAGGGGCAGCAGCAAGTTTCTCTCGAAGGCCAAGCTCCATAGCAGTTTTGTTAATAGATTCAAAACTGGTATTAATTCTGTTGATTCTAAGAGCCACATCTCGGCGATGGACACAAAGATAAGAGGATGGGAAGCATGAGGAGGATACCTTTTGAGAAAGAAGTTGATAGTTGAGTTCATCCAAGGCATTGTCAGCTTCAAAGGCCTTTGCTTCAAGCTCTTTCAGCCATGTTTTGACAGCCTCTTCGGTGATGGACTTCGTCTCGGCATCATCCAGAAAACTCTGAATCATGCCAAAAGTGCTCCTCAGCTTGTTAGCGTTTTCCTCCAGACCTCGGATGAGTGAAATCTCATCCTTGGAAAGGTTGATCAGATTTTGAACAAGCACTTCAATGGTGGCTGAAATTGCTTCTCCTTCCATTTTTTTTTTTTTAATGGTTAGAGAGTGAGAGATAATAAAATTTGAAATACAGTTATCATATGATATGAATTCATTCAAGTCATTCTGAGGACGAAGTAATATGAGGGGAAAGAATATCCAACATTTGTTGTTATTCTAGTAACGGTGTCTAGACTAAAGCAAAGTAATGTAAGAAAAGTGTGATGGAGTCTAATCATATTATTCGTATCAAATATTTTTTTTCTTAATTATTTATGAAAGAGACTGATGCATCTTTTAAAGCTACAAAGGTAGATTCGTCTGCTTTTCCAAGCTCTGCCATTTATTTTCAAAACTACTATTAATGTATGAGAAAATGGTGTTGTAGACAAAGTGTTTGTTAAAATGCCTATGTTATATAAATATCAATTTGATTTTGTCTTCATGATTATATGAGTTTATTACATTTGAGTTCATGATTTACCCTCCACTTTAAAACAAGTTCATCAATGATTTACCCCCCACTCTTATTATATTTGCGCTCTCTCTCTTTACCCTCGTACACTGCATCACGCAAGATTTACCCATTTACAAGACATGAAAATATTAATAGTCCTATAGTTATTCTATTTCCCTTGATAGACATGATTAATTCACCAAATTTTTAGTATCTTGGGATTTCTGTGATGAAGATTTTAATCTAGTTTTTTTACACACATTCGCAAAATTGATATTTCGTCATTAATGGATATTTTGGACCTAAGAAGTTCAAAACGTGATCGCGTGAAAGGGGCTTAGTAAGTAAGTCAACTAATTGATCTACTGTACTTGCATATAAAACCGATAAGACCCCTTTTGGGTAGACATAATTGGTATTTAGGTGAACGATTTAATTAATTAATTTGAGTTAAATAGTGATCAATTACACCGAGAGAGGGTTGGTTGCTAGATTCCCCATTGGTAGACATTAGATGTTTTAATTGTGAATTAAGAAATTTGATGAAGAGTGAATCTAGGGTCGGTATCTCGCAATCTACTTTAGTATTCACTATCTTAGGTGCTTTTGAAAATTAATTAGGTGTTAATTAATTCGATTCGATCACCAAAGCCTCAAATTGGATAGGTCTTCGATTGCTTAGTGATAACTCTTAGCACACACCTAGAAAGAGGCATGACTGAGTTATGAATTTGTCACACAATAGTGGATTATGTAGTGAAAACACTCGAAACACATATCTCTTGCACTTTCTCCTCGGAAGTTAGTTGGTAATTTTTGTTGCTTTCTAGTTTAATTGTTGTTTAGTTTATATTTCTTGCAAACTTGCTAGTCATTATAGTATCATGACGACACAAATCCTTGGGGCTCCACTACACTTCTAAATCCTAGGTCGATACTACTTGGTCGTATATTTACTCTACTACAATTACCCATCACCTTTGGGATAGATTTATTTGATTTGAAAATTGTGCAAAAATACGAAAAAGTCACTATACACTGAAAAGTCACACAACTATACACTGAAAAAAAGAAGAAAATTTTCGCACAAAAAATTCTGGACTATGAGTGAAATTTGTTAATAAGTCCGAATTTTATAATATATAAAGAAGCTTTGAAAGCAGGTTATATTTTGACTCAATTGCATGGTGCACCAAGTGCACAAGAAACCTACTCATATACAATTATAATTTTCCCACTCATATACAATTATAATTTTCAAATGTGAAATTTATTTTACATATGCTACGTTTTCATACAATACTTTATTTTAATGTGTTATTAAAATTATGTATTAAATTATTTAAAAAATATATAAATTATTATATAAAAATTATTATTCATATGGCAATTATAAAATTTTTGAGTTTTAAATATAACTAGTTGGCTGACCCGTGTTTCGCATGTTGTTGGTAATTATTCATAATTACACATAAATTTTATTTTTATTTAAATTATGTTCACAAAAGTCCAAAAGGTCAGTAACTCAAATATCTAAAAAAAAATTAAAAGATCATATTTTATATGGTGTACAACCCGACCCGAGGTCCCAATGACCATGTTAATTGGGCTATCCATGGAGTCCTCCTGAGCCTTTAAACGCCCACCACCACTTACCATTATTATTGATCTAAAACCTAGACACAAAACCTGAATGTCATTGGTTGATATAAAATTGTATTCCTTATGATTTTTTTTCAATAAACACTCTACCAGTTGCAATAATTATCCCCGAATTCTTGTCTTCCACAATGTATATAAAGTGGTCATTGTCTTACTTGGTGATCTCCAGAAATTGTTCTTCAAATATTTCATCGGAGATGAAGTCATAGATGGCCAGTTGTTGCAATAGGTTGAAGAATCCCTTCTTCTTGTCCCTAATCTCTAGTTTGCTAATTCAAAATGTATATTCTTCTATGGAAGAGTGTTCGATTCATATCTTATCTTGAAAAAGATATTAAAAATTACAGGGAACTCTTTGAAAATATGGAAAAAAATTCAAGTGAAATAAGGTAAAATAAAATTTTAATGAGAAATATGAATGAAAATCAGCAACGATGAATGCACTACCTGTAATTCATATAAGTTATGCACAGATCACGAAATTAATCAAGTAATCACATGATATAATATTCATCTTAACACCAATCAATAAGAAAAAAAGTCAATTTCTGCATATATATAAATAAACATGACTTTCTTTCATGATACTCAATTATAAAACTTTGAGTTACACAAGAGAATTTAGTCTCTTAATCGTAGCATAAATTCCTAATACATTGAGCAAATCTTAAAAAAAAAAACACTAAAAATTGCTAACAAAATAATAAATTAAATAGTTGGAATATAGAGAATAAACTCCTTCATAAGTGACAAATAAATGATGGTAATAAATCAATCAAATCGCAAAGACGTGGTGAAATTTAACAAACAAATCTCAAACACCATGAGAAAATCAACATTTTAGCAATTGCTGGCATTTCTATTGAAGTAGGAAATTGTTGGAGTTACTTCATATAAAAAAGCCAGTAATTCCCTACATTTTACCTGAAAATCTAATTTAAAATTTCATATAGAAACGTCAGCAATTCCCTACTTAATCGTCCAAACTCATAAAAAGAGAACAAACAGAGGAAGGTATAAATTAAATGGAAGAAAATTAATCCAAAATATTTCAGTTTAGACTTTATTGCTAAGATAAAATAAAGGGGTTTTAATGCAAGCAAATATAAAAAGGGGGGAAATCATTTTTCAAAGTGTTTCTCCCCCACATGTTAGTGTTCGCTAACACTCCCAAACAATAGTCAACTAAGGGTATGTTTTTGCATGTTTTTTACGGATGTATACTTTTATCTTACGAACCAAATGAACCCTAAAAGAGAAATTAGTGTTGCTAATAACATGAGAGAAAGTTTTAATTTTCAAGCAAAAACGAAATGAAACTTTCAACAAATTGAGAAAGGAACTACAAAAATAAGATACCTGAATCACATTTTAGTGGGTTATCAGGCTTTGGATAAACCATCAATACAATTATAGCACTACAAATTGGTTGCAGTGACCAAGCCGGGCTCCAAACATTTTTCAAGATATCAAGACAAATCTCATCGATCTATAAAAAAAAAACATGTAAATAATAACTAATATAATCAAGCAAATTGTAGATTACCTCATTAAATGCATTATAGAAATGTGAAGAAACAGAGGATAATTACACAAGAATAAAACTATCATTATCACAAATTGTCAGGAAAAGCTAAAGCAATACTTATCAAATGAATATGAAAATAGGTCATGTAATCATGTTCATGACTAGTTATTTATGTTCGCACACAAATGCACTTTCTACAAGTGTATAGGATCGTGTAGTGGTAAGCTGATCAAGTTATAAATATCGAATTCACGGGAAGCAATGAGATAATCTAATTCTAAGACTTGTGTGATGAAATTAAATAACAAGAATCAAATTGCAAATTTGGTTTCTAACTACTACTACTTAAAATGCTGAAATAGAAATGAATCAAGAATACGAAAATAACAACCTAAACTAAAACGTGCAGGAATAATGAGATGATTCAGGTGAATTCCGTTATGTATCAGTTACAATCAATGCCTAAAATTCCTTTGTAAAAGTTATCTAATGAGTAAGCCAGACATTATTGTCCTGCTGAAATAGAAGTCTCATTCATATCTCAACACTCTAGTAGTCTTGTTCTCAGTTTCTAAACATCTCTCAATGTCATAGGAACCTTAACCCTTAAATCAAGAATCTATTACTACCAATTGAATACACTTATCCTTCTCACTCAACTCTCGTATTGTTGTGAATGGAATTCAAATATTATTAATCAGTAGAAATTAAATCCTAAGTGTCTAACCTGCTAAAAGGACTCATCTCATCGGAGAACCTACAAAAGAAATTGAAGTCAATGACTATAATGATTCATTATCTTCCTTCACCCAAAACAAAAGGCTTAACCCGACAAAAGATATATTAGAATTAAAAACAAGGAGTAAACTATTCAAATTCATGTAAATAACATCAAAGTGAAAAGATTGAGCATAAACTACTAAAAATGAATTGAATGGAAATAATTGGCATAGAAACTAAATTAAAGCTTCAGGTCTTCTAAAAATAACTGCAAACCAAACTAAAGATTATTCCTACTAATGAATAAAAATTAAAGAAACAATTTATTTTCAATCCCTAATTCTACCGTGTGCAAAGCAAACCCCTAAAATCTACCTACTGCTCGTGATAAAACCTAACCCTCTTCATGCGTCAATCCTCTCTGAATAGAATAATATACTCTCCTCAATAAACAAATGGGCTAAGATCATCCTTCTCTTATATTGGGCTTAGTAAATTAAATAGAACTGGTCCAAACATTTAAATTAGAGAACTGGGCCCACATTCCTCCTTACCAGATTGTGGCGACGGAAACGGGCGAATCGGTGGAGACGGTTGGACCTCGTTCGCTTCCTGGCGCTGCGTCGGGTTCTGATAACAGGGGATTCCCGGCGAACTGGTGTTGGCCACAGAGACGATTCACCGTAAAATTTACTTTTCCATCACTCACATAATATTTTGTCTAATTTATTGGGCTTGATTGTTCTATAACATATTTATGCTAGCCTCCATTTCTATTGGGCCTACAAAACTTATTAGCCCAAAACGGGACCAAGAAATAGTGGCATTAATTAGTTTTGAAAAAGGCCCGACTATATAAACCCTCCATATTTATTTGATACCACTTACTTAATTAATCTATTTTATTTTAAATAATAATTTAATACACACACTAAATATACCAATATTATCCTAATTATTTTAAAAACTCATACACCTACTTAAAAAAAAACCTTTATATTCATTTTTTATAAATATAATCATGTGTCATGCGGCTGCCTAACTAGACTAATACACTCATATATTTAAAACCCTAGTTTACAAATAATCCGCCGGTGTTGGCAAGGCGCTGGACACTACGATCAACCGGCGCCGCCCTATCAATGAGAATGATACAAAGCACTATTAAATCGACGGATAATGACAGAGGTTAGTGATTTGAGTTGTATATCATCATTTCGTTCATCAACAAAATGTGGGCTATAATCATCATCATCGTCCAAATTCTGGGAAAAAAAAAAGACAAGTTCAACAATATTTTATCGAAATTTATATTACATTTTGGCAAAAATTTGTCAAAAATTAATTAAAATTTTGATAACTTATTGTCGAAATATTACGTATATTTTGACAAATTTTTATCGAAACCCTAATAATATTTCGACAAATCAGTTTCGAAAATAAGTGTCGCGGTTTTTTAAAAACACATGAGAATAACAATAACATACCATCAAATTTATAGGCTAATAAGTACAAATACTTGTTACGCATAAACTGATAACAACATTCAACTTAAAAATTTAGTTATATTTTATTAAATAAATATTCAAATATATACACTTACATATGTCCAAGACTCCTGCGTATTCACCATTTTTGTTTCAAAATATACGAACTAAGGTTGTAAGGATGATAATGATGGTGCAACTACAAGACGAATGATATTTTGAGCATTCCGCTCCCTCGTTTAAACTTTCAGTTTTTTGTGTATGATCATGATTTTTGAATTCTCAAGTGGGTGTATCAATTTAGTATTATTTTTATTTTTAATATTAAAGGGTATGTAAGTCATTTAATAAATAAATCAAAATAATTTAATTGGGGGTATCAAATAAATATGGAGGGGTATATAGTCGGGCCCCTTTGAAAATAAGTCTAACTCGTATTTTTAAGATTTCTATGTTTCACTTTCGGACATGTTTAATTTTTAGTTTCAATTAAATAAAAATAAATAAATTTTACTATACTTGATATCTAACTCAATGACCTGCTAATTTGAGAGACTATGTAATTCACCATTCATTAATAGGAGAATCAATTTCAAATCAGAGCCTAACTACTAATTTGAAAGACTTATAATTCACCATCCAATAGAAGGGATCCATTTCAAATAAAAATATAGCTTTTTATTTATTGTTACATTATTTTATTTGTAATAATTAATTATTCTCTTTTTTATTTGCATTTTGATTATAATAGGTGTAATAATTAATTATTCAGAAATCAATAATTTATAGGTTTAATAATTAATTATTCTCTTTTTTATTTGCATTTTGTTTATATTTTTTATTAAATTAGTGATTTTATTAAAATATTGTCCCTCCATTTTAGTTTTGTTTTCTCATTTACTATTCAACCCCTACAAACACCTTAAAATTAAAATTTATACCACTAATAGTTATACACACAAAAAATATTATTTTTGTATCTTTTACTTATGTTGATAAATATTTCCTCATAAAAAATACTTTATTGATTTAAATATTGCAAATTAATTTCAAATTAAAATTCATATAAAAGTAAAATGAAAAAATAAAATTGAAATGAGAATATGAATTTTAATTGTTTTAGTTATTTTATTAAAGTAAATCATTAATTATTCACCACTTACCAAATCTTATTTCATGGTATATAATAAAATTGGATTTGGACGGACAGTGTATTATTATTGAAATCAAAATATAATGAGCCTCAACATAACAAGGTAGGCCCCATTTGCCATATGGACTTTTGCCAGTTGTTTCTTTCTGTTGGAAAATTGAAATTCCGCTGCACCGACAGTGGCAAAGGCATTATTTAACAATTTATTATCCTTTCAAAAAAAAAAATATTATTATCCATGGCTTGAAATAAATAAGCATATAAATAAGAGTATTTCTTTTGTACACAAGCAACACCGTGCAATTCAAGTGTACTTTTAAAAAGTTATATTATTTATTATTATAAAATTATATAAATTATTACTGGAAAGTTACACCATTAAAAATACATTTTTTAATAATATGTGTAACTTTTCAATATTATTTTATATAATTTTTTAAAAATGAACTTGAATTGCAATGTACACATGATGCATATAAGACTAAAACAATAAATAAATAATCCAACTATGCACATGGTGCGGACACTTTGTACATGGATGGACCTCATGAAATTACGGAATTGGATCTCTCTCATGTACAGGATGGTCCTGTGCAGGAGGAGGATCCTTGGATCACACACACCTGAAATTGGATCCCCTCCGAAATTTACACACTTATATTTTTTGAATATTATATTTAAATTTATATATTATTAAAAAAATATCAATTTATATATATACTTATAAAATTGTAAACATATTTATGTATATATTATTATTTTATTTGTAATATATATTTTTTAAAATTTTATATATTTTCGTAAAGTGCAAACTCCTATGCAAGGGAGTATATTTTACCACCTCCATTGTCGGCAATCTTCTCTCTCTCAAATGTATTGTGCGTGTGTTTTAATAGTATAATTTTTGTGTTTGTTCGGCAGACAAGAATAATCATTTGGGATCTACTTCTTTTTTATTCTAATTAATTTAATGCATTGAATCGGAAGAAATTTGGGATGATTTATTTCTCACAGGTAAAATCTGAATTTTGACATTATTTATAAGAGAAAATTACAATATGGTTCAACAAATTGATAAAAATTACATATTTGTCTTATGCAAAAAAAAAAAAAGCTTCCGTGCAAAAGAAAAACATACTACCGTGCAAATTTTTTGAACCAATTTATAAATATAGTAATTTTTTTTAACCAATATGTAAGTGACCCTATTTATAATAGGAAAATAAAAACACAAAAATTTAAGCTGAGTTTCCATTTTAAAGTATTGAAGAATAATTTATTCTCTCTTTTCCACCTTAAGATTCAATTTATTCTTTTTATTTTAATTTAAGATTCAATGTATTTTTAAAACTATATTATACACCAATTATATTTTATAAATTTTTTTATTGAGTATATTTTTATATATGTTTGTTTCCGATAATAAAACAATTCACACGGTATTAATTTTAAATGCTCAAGTTTATTTTTTAAAATTAAGGGTATGTTTGGTTCGTAAGATAAAAGTATCTATCCGCAAAAAACATGCATATTTTTTTACCGATAGATATTTTTATCTTACGAACCAAACATACCCTAAAAGAATTAGAAATTCGGTTTCTAAATAGATTTATAAGAATAAAATAAAAATTATATTTTTTAATTTGTATATTATGTTTAAAAAATTAATTAGAAATAAAAGAAATTATTATATTTTGAGCTTTTTAAAATTTTGAAATAATTAAAAACATGGCATTTGTTAAATTGGGATGAGAAATGCAAAATATTATGCACAACAAAAAAGGGGGCGTTGATAGGAAATCAGTTTTCATAATATATGGAGTGATTCACATGTGAACTTGATCCTTGTGCCTAGTCCAAAACATATAATTCTAATTTATAAGCAATTCAAAATATTTTTTCTTGGATTATGTCAAAATAAGATTAGTTTATTAATTTTAGTATATAATTAAAAAATATATAGTTGATTAAATATTTTAATATACACAAATACAATATAATTTTTAATTTTAAAATAAAACAATAATAATAACAAAATTTTTAAAAAATTAATAGGTTGGTTGATAAAATAAATTTAATTTATATTTATTTTAGTCGATAATGAAATATTTTATTTAAAAAATTGGTAAATTTAAATATCAATTATACTTTATTATTTATATAATTTTATATTTTATATTCAATCCGCGTATTGCATGGGAGAAAGACTAGTTATGATTTTATTGGTCTCAACTCTTGATACTTCTAATGAACATTTTGATACAATTAACTAAATATTTAATATTTTAAAACAATTTTATAATAAACTTATCATGAACTATTTTAATATAAAACCTACTTATTATGGAGTAGTTTAAATTTTAACTTGACGTACAAATTTAAAAAAAAGAAAGGCTATTTCAGCAGCGCCAAATGTGTGATCGATTTTTTTCTTACGATTCGATTTTGGCGTCGGTGGTCTAGTACCGTCAAACATCTAAGCGATCTCAACGACCGACATTAACATGAAATGAAATAATGATACTAACTTTAACTGAAGTATGATATTAATTATTACTGAAACATCAAACTTAACGAATGTAAAGATCCAATAAATCTTTTGTGTATCAGGTGCACAGTGCAACTCAAGTATATTTTTAAATAATTACATCATTTATTATTAAAAAATTGTATAAATTATTAATGAAAAGTTGTAACATTAAAAATATATTTTTCAATAATAAAATGTTTCAATAATATTTTATCTAACTTTTTAGAAATGAATTTGAGTTATCCGTGAAGACGTGCAATCCATGAAATTGGTGCACATCCAACCTTGCAAAACCTTGTTTTCACATTAGATTTTGCCCAAAGATCAAACCATGATGTGGAATTCGTCCCACCACAATGCAAGTGGCCCAACCCAATCGCCGGGTTATAGTTGTCGGTGGGGCACTCATTCTATCATCAACAATTCAACACATGCATACATCATACGAATTAATAATTTGGAATACATATACAAAAAGCCTGTTGCTGAATTAATCAACGAGCTAACAACCGATCTTAGATTAACCCTCTTTTAATTCAAAAATCAAGAAAATGAAATCTTGATAACAAACAGAAAAAGACAGCAAATAAATCAATAATCTTTTTTTCCAGTGAGTCACTCACTGGGTACAAGACTTTATTAAAGTCCAGTTTAGCTCTTCTTAAACAAGCTTTGCCAGCCAGCATTTCCCCCTCTCTCTCTCTCTCTCTCTCTCTCTCTCCACACTTGAGTTGCAGATCTTGCGATAGCAAGAAGTTCTGCAGCACAAGAAATGAATCTCTTCTTCAATTTCTCAATTTCCACGCTTTTGCTATTGTTCGTGCTCTCTAGCTTCAGTTTCCCTTCAACAGGTAATTGCTGATATTTACTTGTTTTAATCAAGTGTGTTTCAATTGTCTGTGTAATTTGATGTGACTGCTGCCATTTTCGAGTAGTTTGAGGTTTGAAAATGAAAAAATGGGGATAAGGGTCTGTTTTGATTGTCAATAAATGTGGATCTTTGAGTTATGAGATGTTGATTGAGATGGGATATTATAGGGGAAGTTTACACACAATAAGAATTTGGTTACTTAAAATAGCACAAGTGCGACAGAGTATCTTGTTTTCTTTAGGTTTTAGATGGCAAGAATAAGAATTGATGAAATTAATAGAATATTTTTCAAGATTGGTCCAGTTTACTTTGATCTGTTCTATGATTCAATATTATGGCCGTTCAAGGCTCAATGATCTTCAATTTTTCATGATTTGGGGTTATAGAGGAATTAGTTTTGGGGGGTTGCTGTTCATCATTTTAATTAATAGATTTAAGCTGTCTTCTGTGATTTTGAAACAAGTGTTTTAAGTTAGAAGCTTTTGTCTGGAGGAAAAAAAAAGGTTTAGTACAATTTGGAGTTTGTAGTCAACATAAAATGGTGTATTTCTGGAGTTTCTTGATTTCTGAATATTGTGAAAGCTCTGAGTCAGTGACTCGTGATCTCGAATACATGATAATGATAGGAAGCTGGATTGTGACTGAGTCTGTTTATTTTGCTTTCAGAAGCGTATGATGCACTTGATCCTAATGGAAACATCACGATAAAATGGGACGTTATCAGTTGGACGCCCGATGGCTATGTGGTGAGTGGTCTCATAAACTCAAACATCCTTAAACCATGGTCTATAGTTGTGTAACAAATATGTATCCAACTTAGGAGATACATTAAATATCCCATTCTTGTGATATGATCTAATTAAAGTTGTACTAAAAACGGCAGGCTGTTGTAACAATGTTCAACTTCCAACAATATCGTCATATTCAAGCTCCGGGTTGGACTTTGGGATGGACTTGGGCTAAGAAAGAGGTGATATGGAGCATGATGGGAGCTCAAACGACCGAGCAAGGCGATTGTTCCAAGTATAAAGGGAATGTCCCGCATTGTTGTAAGAAAGATCCAACCGTGGTTGACTTATTGCCCGGAACTCCTTATAATCAACAGATTGCGAATTGTTGTAAAGGAGGGGTGATTAGTTCATGGGTACAAGATCCGGCTAATGCTGCGAGCTCGTTCCAAGTTAGTGTTGGTGCTGCGGGGACTACAAATAAGACCGTAAGAATGCCTAAGAACTTCACTTTGAAAGCTCCCGGTCCTGGTTACACTTGTGGGCCTGCGAAAATCGTGAAGCCTACCAAATATGTTACCCCAGATGGAAGGAGAGTCACACAAGCGATGAGTAAGTTTGCTCGTCTTTCTTATGTGTCTTGCTCATAATGTTCTTAAAAAGATATATGCTGAATATAAATGAAAACATTTGTCACAATTGATCATGTTGGTAAGATGATCCATTTCTTCGGTCTCTACATTGTTTGATGAATACTTAGGGGACGCCTTGATTCAAACAAATTCAATTGGAATGAGAATGAGCATGAGTATAGGGTAACTGTGGTTTTTAATGAGAGTAAAAGGTGATCGATCATATGACTAAAAGTAAGTTAATCATTACCCTGTTTTGATTAACTAATTCCCTTAATCATTCCACTATTCGTCAACCAACATTCATTTTTAATCCCAACTTATTCCTAATTTAGAGCAAAACACTGACAACTTAACCATAATGATTCTCATTGAAAAATTTGAACCAAATACTCCCTTAATTTGAGGTTGTTAGTCGATTATATAACTCTGAATTTCTAGTAGCTTACTGGTAAGGGAGTTCATGACTTTGAGTAACTGATATGCACTAAAACTTTCATGTAAAATATGTAACATCTTTTAGTGAAACATCCAATGTTTTTAATAAATTACTGATCATACTTGTGAATCGGGTTAAAATTGCATACATTTATGCTAATTTCATGTTGTCAATTTTATATATTCATATTCTTGAACTATTCCTTGGTGTTTGTGTTATTGCAGTGACATGGAATGTTACATGCACATATTCACAGTTTCTGGCTCAGAAAACTCCGTCATGCTGCGTCTCTCTCTCATCCTTTTACAACGACACCATCGTTCCTTGCCCAACTTGTACCTGTGGATGTCAAAACAACGCGACTCAGCCAGGCAGCTGTGTTGAGTAAGTTTTCCTGTTTTGGCATTTCCTCCACATCAATTTTTCACTGATCGCTCGTTTCTCTTTACATTTTGCAGTCCAGATAACCCGTACCTTGCCTCCGTGGTTTCAGACAAAGGTAAGGCCAATAGCTTGGCACCTCTAGTCCAATGCACCAGCCATATGTGCCCCATTCGTGTCCATTGGCACGTGAAGCAAAACTACAAGGACTATTGGAGGGTTAAGGTCACTATAACGAACTTCAATTATAGGATGAATTACACCCTCTGGAACCTCGTCCTCCAGCACCCCAACTTCGATAACTTGACGCAGATATTCAGCTTCAACTACAAACCACTAAATCCATACCAAGATATCAGTAAGTTACTCTCTTCATTTCTTATTATCTATCTGATTTTACCCAATAACACACATAAAAATTCCATTGATTAGGATATCAAAAGACTGTTTTACCTTATTTATTTACTACTGATGAATTAAATTTACAAGCATAAGATGATGGCTAGTATTTATTAGGCATGGGTGGGTAAAAGAAGGGTGACTTTTTGCTGATATTATCATAGTGACAAATAATTAGGAACACCAATTAATATTTCTGATTTTATCATTTACACAAATCAAATTTTCATTGTGATGAACTAATAAGCTTATTTTTGTAAGAAGATGGTTAGTATTTCTCAGGGTATTGGTGGAAAAAAAAAAGTATTTTTGTTGATATCAGCAGAGTGACGAACGAATAATAGGAGAAATACCATTTCGGATATAGTCAGACAGATAATTAAGAACAGAGGGAGTATAATGAAATATTTTCGAGTAATTCCCTCGTAGATGCATGAATCTAATGGCTTCTTTCGTTTCAACAGACGATACTGCAATGTTGTGGGGTGTTAAATTCTACAATGATTTCCTCATGCATGCGGGCCCTCTAGGAAACGCCCAGTCGGAGCTTCTATTTCAAAAGGACAAGTCTACTTTCACTTTCGAGAAGGGCTGGGCTTTTCCCAGACGAATCTATTTCAACGGTGATAACTGTGTGATGCCACCACCGGAAGCGTATCCATATCTACCAAATGCCGGTGGGCACCAAAGTGTCTCGTGGATTATGCTGCTGATCACTCTCTTCACAACTGTAGCCGTCCATTTTGCATGTGTTTAAGAGTGTTGCACGTGATTAAAAAACGAGCATCCCCATCCATGCATGGCAAGGGAGAGCATTGAAGAACTTGTATACCTCAGGTGCACGACTTCAGTGGGACGTAAAAGGTTCATGGCTACTGCAGTTTTCGCTCGATTTTACAGCAATTCATTTGATTTTATAGCTGTTAAAACACTTTTTTTACTACTAGATACACTATGATATTGTTCATACAGTATGTGATAGAATTGTAATGAGAATAAGAACATCTGATAGGTACAAATGAGTGTAATGAACTTAAAATTATTCTTTTCCCACCTTTAGTATCTTGTTTTTTTAATCATGATATAATAATCATTATAATATGTGTAGAAAAGTTGGCTTTAGACTAAGCATCATATATTTCCAGTATTTCATCATCTGCAATTCTGCATACATACATTGACTAACCATCTAAGAGCACTTTTTAGAAGCTGAATGAATGTTTTGCTGGTGAAATCTAAATGATAAGGAATAGTTTGAAAGAAAAATGCAAGAAAGGGGAAAAGTAGGGCTTCAAATCCATTTTTATTATTGTTCGAGTTTTTTCTTTCAGTTCAACTAGTACAATTTTAATTTATTTAATAAAAACTATGAGTGTTTCTACTATGCACAGGGTGCATAGCTTGCACCCTTCAATTTTCATTATTTTCAATCCAATTTTTTCTCTGCCAAGAAACTTGTTCGCGAGATCTTACAGATGCTTCCTTCCAAACCGTGAATATCATGCCATTTCCCAGTTCAATTACGAAATTGATATTGTAATTCGGGAAAAGACCATTTCCAGGTTCAATTGCTTTCGTATTGCGGCGTCAATGGAGGAAATCAGTGGGCTTCGAATTCTGGTAACGATTGGGTGCGATTCCGGCGAGTCTTCGAGGTGGGTTGAGCGACTCCTACGACAAACAGAGGTTATGGCTTCGAAATCCGGCGTGTGGCGAATTGCAGCGGCCGTTTAGCTTTTCAGGCGACACTTGAGAGGCTGCTTCCATGGCTTTTGACGGCAGCCATGGAGTTCCGAATTCCAGTTTCCAACGTGTGAGGATGGTGGCAAACTTCATTGGCGGTTGTCTTCTTCACGGATGTGGCGAATTCCGGCCATGGGCTTTGGGTTTTTCATGGCAATTTCTTCGGTTACACTCCCTGGCTTCAATCTCAGGCATGGTGATTGGGATTTGATAGAAGCAAATCGGGTTTGGAATTTGACTGAAGCACTTGTAGTTGTATGAAATTTCGGCTATGGACTATGGGTTTTTCATGGCAATTTCTTCAATTACTTTGACTCTAAAAAATATTTATAATACCCGTAGAATATTTTATAATACCCAAAGAATATTTTTTAATACCCAATAAATAATATATAATACACAATGAATAAATTATAAATTGAATAATTGATAATTAAATAAACTCAAAAAATAATTTACAATACCTAAAGAACAATTTGTAATACTCAAAAAATAATATATAATACCCAAACAATAATTTATAATTTACAAAGAACAATTTATAAATGAATAATTAATAAATAAATAAATAATAAATGAATAATACTCAAAAAATAATTTATAATACCCAAAGAATAATTTATAATACACAATGAATAATTTATAAATAAATAATTGATAAATGAATAAACCCAAAGAATAAATTATAATATCTAAAGAATAATGTATAATATTCCAAGAATAATATATAATACCCAAAGAATAATTTATAAATAAATAATTGATAAATGAATAAACCCAAAGAATAAATTATAATACCTAAAGAATAATGTATAATATTCCAAGAATGATATATAATACCCAAATATTAATTTATAATATTCAGAGAACAAATTATAAATAAATAAATAATAAACAAGTAATACTCAAAGAACAATTTATAAATGCCCAAAAAATAATATATAATACCAAATAATAATTTATAAGATCCAAAGAACAATTTATAAATGAATAATTAATAAATAAATAATTAATAAACAAGTAATACTCAAAGAACAATTTATAAATACCCAAAGAACATCTTATAATACCCAAAGAACAATATATAATACTCAAAGAATAATTTATAACCAAAGAACAATTTTAAAATGAATAATTAATAAATAAATAATACCAAAATAATAATTTATAATACCCAATGAACAATTTATAATACTAAAAAATAATATATAATACCCAAATAATAATTTATAATATCCAAATAACAATTTATGAATGAATATTTAAATAAATAAATAATTAATAAACAAGTAATACTCAAAGAACAATTTATAATACCCAAAGAACATCTTATAATACCCAAAAAACTTTTTATAATACCCAAAGAATAATTAATAAAACACAATGAATAATTTATAAATGAATAAACTCAAAGAATAATTTATAGTACATCTTAAAAGAGCAATTTGTAATACTCAAATAACAATATATAATATCCAAAGAATAATTTATAATATCTAAAGAACAATTTAATGATTTTGTTAATAATTTTGTTCTTCGGGTATTGTTAATTGTTCTTGGGGTATTGTGAGTTGTTCTTGGGGTATTTGTAAATTGTTCTTCATGTATTACTTAAATTTGAGGGAATTTTATGTTTTGATTAGTTTATTTTTTAAGCATTCTTGTTAATTTTCAACATCATTATGTAAAAAAAAAAAAACATATATGTCTATTTTAAAGATTAAAAGTAAAAATGTGGATTAATATGAAGAGAATAGTATATTTATTTCATAAGAATTTATGAAAAATATCATTTTTAAAGGTAATTTATAATCTTTTGATGTTGCATTTTGAATAATTATTTTATAATACCCGAATAACAATGGAGTAATACCACAAGAACAAATCTAAGTAATATCTCAAGGACAAGTCTAAATTATACCCCAAAGAACATCTTATAATACCCAAAGAATAATTTATAATACCCATAAAGTAATTTATAAATAAATAATTGATAAATGAATAAACACAAAGAATAATTTATAATATCTAAAGAACAAATTATAATATTCAAAGAACAATATATAATACTCAAATAATAATTTATAACATCCAAAGAATAATTTACTAATAAATAAATAATTAATAAATGAGTAATACTCAAAGAACAACTTATAATGTCCAAAGAATAATTTATAGATGAATAATTAATAAATAAATAATAAAGATACGAGTAATATTTAAAAAACAATTTAAAAATACCCAAAGAACATCTTATAATACCCAAAGAACATCTTATAATACCCAAAGAATAATTTACAATACCCAATGAATAAACTCAAATTAAGAATAATTTATAATACCAAAAAAACAATTCATAATACTCGAAAAACAATATATAATACTCAAATAATAATTTATAATATCCAAAGAATAATTTGTAAATGAATCATTAATAAATAAATAATTAATAAACAGGTAATACTCAAAGAATAATTTATAATACACAATGAATAATTGATAAATGAATAAACCCAAAAATGAATAATTGATAAATGAATAATTGATACACAATTCATAATACCTAAAGAACAATTTATAATATTCAAAGAACAATATATAATAACTAAATAATAATTTATATATAATGTCCAATGAATAATTTATAAATGAATAATTAATAAATAAATAATTAATAAATGAGTAATATTCAAAGAACAAATTATAATACCCCAAAAATAACTCACTAATACCCAAAAATAACTCACCAAATACCCCCAAGAACAAGTTTAACTAATAACCCAAGAATATGTCTGTAATACCCGAGAAACAAATTATTAATACCATAAGAATAAATTATTAATACTCTAAGAACAAGTCTAAATAATACTAAAAAATAACTCACTAATATCTCAATTGTCAAATAAAAAAAGTTTCAAGAGATAATTTGGCCAGGCACCCCAATTAATTCGGATTTTGGATCGTCCCTTTTTTTTTCCTTTTTCCCCTTTATGGAAAATGATATCATCTTATGATTAATACTTTAAGGGGTTTTCACGTTCTCTTTTGTGCAAATTATGCTGCAAATTGATGATCGAGTGTTGTTAATTTCAATGCGATTATCACATGGACAACCCTTTAATTTATTGATGATTCTTGAATTTGGGGAATTGATTTTTTATGTTTTGTTAAACATAAAAATCCCATGTAGAGGATCAATTCTTATTGGGATCTGTTCTCTTTTTATGATGTTCAATTGCATAGTAGGGGGAGGAGCAATCAAAAACATTTTGTTTGATGAATTTGGGAACAATGGTGGGACAAATTATATTTATGTGATGATGGCAATAGTTCCAGCTCATGCAGGAGACATGAATCCTGTATTTGATCCATGTTCAGATACAAAAGTTCAGAGATTGGATGATTTCACATTCGGGCTTGCATTTGCTGCAAAGGACTCATTCTTTTTCGACCAAACTCAGCTTTCTCCGTGTGATAAACGTCTTTTTCTGTCCACAAACGGTGCAGAACTCGCAGTTTTTTTGCCAAAGGTTGATGAGATTTCTCTGCTTACTATCAATACCCCAAGAACAATTATTAATACCCGAAGAATAATTTTGTTATACCCCAAGAACAACTACTTAATACCCAAAGAACAAATCTTTGGAATACCCAGGAACAACTTGCTATATTAAAAACACACAGTGCGGCGTGTAGTGTGTGTTTCTGGAAAAATCAAATTAAATTTAAAATTGAACTAAAATCAAGGTGCATACTATGCACCCTAGTGCACGCTAGAATTTGTGAAAAACTATTACTTTATATATTTTTATGTTTGAAACATGAATTATCAAAAATGTAATTTTGTTTTACAATTATCCAAAATTTGATTAAAAACGAAATTAGTCGTCACAGATCTTGATTTTTGTTGCGATAATACAAAAATATAATGATATAGTCATATAATGTTCAACTAATATATACATTTTATGTTTGTTTAAAATGCAATTTTAACAATTTAAATTAAATGCCAACATCACTTAAACAAGTTCACCAAATATCTACTATTAACAATTATCTTACGAACATCAAATGTATAACCAATTCACCAAATATCTACTATTAACAACATAAAAATGTTAAATTTGAAAGGATATCCAAATTAACACCACTAAATTAGCTTGATCTTATAGTTACAAATTTAGATTTCGTCGAATACTTAGAAAAAAGATGTAGAAATGATAGATTAAGAGTTTGGGGAAGAAAAAGGATGCACAGAAAACACGATGAAGATGATACATAATAGAAAACCAAATTCGATAAGTTAAGGCTTCAATAAAAGTTTTAAATTATAAAAAGCCCCCAATTTTTTTAAAAATAAAACAAAAACATCGAGTTGACTAGATCGGCATGTTTTTGCTGCTTTTAACCTCTTTCTGGGTACTTCAGAAAAAGAATAATCCAACACTTTTGAACAGTTCGGCATGTTGTCCGAATTGCGGTTGGACTGATTGGACCGGCCAGTTCAACCTGTTTTCTAAAATATAGGTTTCACTAGTTCAATACATAATTAATAATAGTAAATTCAATTTAAATTAGCATAATATATATTTTAAATTATATGGTATAATAAAATTTAATAGAAATAACATATTAATGCTTAACAAGTAAGATTCGCGCAGTAAAATTGAGAATCCGTTAGCTAAATACATGAATTCGTTAGCCAGATTTGTCACATGACAATTAAATTCATCACGCGAAAATTCTAATACACAAAGTTAAGATTTGCAATGTGAATTCAATATTACATTATAATAGAAGTATCCATTCATTATAGTTAAAAATTGTGATTAATGATGTTAATAATGATGTTAATATGTTATACACCATATTGAAATATAACAATAATTCAGTAAAATGAAACACCAAATGAAATATAAATAATAAAATTGAAAAATCGAATTTGAGTAGGTTTTTTGTGAACTCGTATTACTGTCATGTATATATAATCACAATTATTTTTTAATAATATACTTGATTTTTTAACAAAAATAGTGTAAATGCATGATAATTATAATATATACATATAATAGTGTTAAATTGATAAACTCAAATTCACCATGAACTCGATTTTGTACACGTTTTTTTCATCGAATTTTCTTGCATCTGTTATAGAAAATATATTTTCTTTTGAATTGTGGTGGATTTTATTTTCGTTTCAGTTATTTTGTTGAGAAATTATAGTGATTCTACCAATGGAATTATGAAATCGATTAAATGTTTGTTAATCTACATCATTTTTTTTTTCCACTTTAGGCAAAATATAATAAAATTGCATTATCACGTGGTGATTTAAAAGGGAAAAAAAAAAAAAAAAATAACCACCAACGGAAAAAATGGGAAAACATTAAACAAGAGTCAAGAGGAAAGAGAGAAAATCCTCATTCATTAATTTGAAGAATTCACTAACCATACAAAACTCCCACCCGACGCACGTGCCGATCCCGCCGATCACTCACGTGCCACCACGTGCCCATGCTCCATTTAAATTCACAATAAGTAATAATAATACAACAAGTAACGTAAAATTATTACTACTACTACTATTATTATTTTTATTAGCTTCACAACACTTGTAGCTGCATTCTCCGCCGCCATGTCCGCCACCGCTCCGCCGCCGCTGAAAGACGAGCTGGATATCGTGATTCCGACCATTCGGAACCTCGATTTCTTGGAGATGTGGAGGCCGTTTTTCGAGCCGTACCACCTGATCATAGTGCAGGATGGTGATCCATCCAAGACCATCAAGGTCCCCCCTGGTTTCGATTACGAACTCTATAATCGAAACGATATTAACAAGATTTTAGGACAAAGGGCTTCTTGCATTTCCTTCAAGGACTCTGCTTGTAGGTGCTTTGGATATATGGTCTCCAAAAAGAAGTATATCTATACCATTGATGATGACTGCTTCGTAAGTTTTTTTTTTAATCACAATTTTCCTTCCAATCTTTAGAAAAAAACTATCTTTTTTAACACAAATAATAAAAGTAGTGTTGTTTAGAAAAATCCATGTGGACTAGTATTGCAAATTACAGATTGTGTATGCATGTTGCGTGGATCACAAACAAGAGCTCTTCATAATTTTTTTTTATGGTTCAAGAATATTATTTTGATGTAGAACACTCAAATTGAATTTTGTTCATCTGATTTTGTTTTTTGAATTAGTATCTATCTTTTTTGTGATTATATATATGTATACACATGAATATTAGGGTTATAAGGGATATAATATAAATTTTTGTATTGACTTATCTTGTTTGGTTAGGGTATAAAATTTTTATACTGACTTGAGACCCTGTAAAAGAAGAGGTCTATTACATCTTTTTTAGTATTCACAATATAATAAATTATCTCATCTAATGGTAACTTTTTTTCTTATATACATGTTACATCACCATGTCAAGTGAAATTACTTTTTTTCTTCTATATATTACACCATACCAAGTAAAATTACTTTTTAAAACTAATTTTATGCAATTTTTTTATTACGTCCTACCAAATAAAATTATATGGATTTTACCAATCACCACCTTACAGTTACATTTATAAGGTAGCATTAGTAATGCTATATGTGTGCATTGAATTGAATTTCATAGTAGCTTAATTATATATTTTTTTGATTTGGTAACGGTCCAAGGACCAATTAATTTGAAGATTTATTTTTTCATATGTAGCAAAAATTATCTATATATCCAGATAGTATATATTATGTTACTTATTATATGATTGATCAGTACTCTACTTCAATTGTGTAAATCAATTTATCTATACAAATTAGCTAAAGTGTGTTTGATTAGTTTGGGTCGATCAAATCCATTCCAAATCAGAATTTCACCAATATTATTTATATATTTCCCCTTTTCATTTGATTTGATTCAATATGATTGGGTAATTATTTAGATATCAATTGTTACATGCATGCAATAACCATATATGCATATTCAGCTAGATTGTTTGTTACACAATGTAAAAATAGGTTGCCAAAGACCCTTCTGGGAATCAAATCAATGCCCTGGCCAAGCACATCCAGAATCTACTCTCCCCATCAACCCCACTTTTCTTCAACACCTTGTATGATCCCTTCGCCCAAGGCGCCGATTTCGTCCGTGGCTACCCGTTCAGCCTCCGCGAGGGAAAGCCCACCGCTGTCTCCCACGGCCTCTGGCTCAATATTCCCGACTACGATGCTCCCACACAGCTTGTCAAGCCTCGTGAGAGAAACACAACGTCTGTATAATTTTATGAGGAAAATTACAAAACGGTTCACAAAATTGACACTAATTACAAATTAGTTATGTGTAAACTAATTTGTAAATACAGTCACCTTTTTGAACTATCGTGCAATTGTCCCTTAATTTATCGATGTTTCATCTCACTATCATATCTAATTTAATTTTGTGTGGTATAGGTATGTTGATGCAGTGATGACTATACCAAAGGGGACCCTATTCCCCATGTGTGGCATGAATCTTGGGTTCGACCGGGAGCTAATCGGACCGGCTATGTACTTCGGTCTAATGGGAGATGGGCAGCCTATTGGTAGATATGATGATATGTGGGCTGGCTGGTGTATCAAGGTTGGTATATATGCATCATTTATATATATAGGGATAGTCGTGAAATTATACATTTTAAAGCATAATATTTAAATTGGTATAATATGTAAAAGAAAAGCTATATTATTTAATTTATATTATTTATTATGTAAAAATTTTATACCAATTTAAGAATAATAGTTTAAAAATATATCAATTTGAAATTATAAACAAAGATATACTACCAACCTTTTATTTTACTCTAAATGCAACTAGTAACAATCTTTTCACATTTTAATATCAATTACAATTAATTTGTAGGATAATAAATGAACCGGCCCAGCCCAACCAGACCCGGTCCATCGGACCAAATTACATTCACATGTTGGGTCGGGTCGGCACATTTTTTATTCGAACCTATAAAATTGAGCCCAATCCAGCCCAAATGTCGGGTAGGCTGGCCAGCCTATCGTGCCGGGCAAAAATTGCCAATCTGTACATGTTAATAGGTCAATCGGGTCGGCCCATCGGGCCAAGGCATATTTACGGGTTGGGTCGATCCATTTTTCAACTGTAATTATAAAAATTGAGCCCAGCCCAGTGCAAATATCGAGCAGGCCGGGCCGAAATTGTCATCTCTACTCTCAAGTGTAATAAATGTTATAATTGATGATTGTGCAGGTGATTTGTGATCATTTGGGGTTGGGAGTGAAGACAGGGCTGCCATACATATGGCACAGCAAGGCCAGCAATCCATTTGTGAATCTGAAGAAAGAATACAAAGGGATATTCTGGCAAGAAGAGATCATCCCTTTCTTCCAAAGTGCCACTCTTTCCAAGAATGCCACCACCCCTCAGCAGTGCTACCTGGAACTGGCCAAACAGGTCGAAGAAAAGTTGGGCAAAGTCGACCCCTATTTTGTCAAGCTTGCGGACGCCATGGAAACTTGGATTCAAGCTTGGGATGAACTCAACCCCTCTGTCAAACCCAATTGATGATCATCATATCCATACATTTTCTAGACTCTCTTGTTTAAAATACTACCTTTTTCTTTTAATAAATTGACTATAAAATCTGTGAATTTTATTAGTTGAACGCCTACATTTTTTTTGGATTTAGCTCAACAATACTATAATTCATTCGGCTCATAAGTCTCATCATAATTAATACTCTGATTATGTTATGTGGGTCGTAGAAGTCGACTATTTCGAGTGTTTAAAGTTTAAAAAATTGAGCTCGAGTGGAGTTTTATTTACATCCCTAGCAAAGCAAAGCAAAACAATTGATATTGTATTTTCAACTTTTGAAGAGTAGTTTTAAATTCTAGCTCCACAAAAAAAACTCCAGTAAAAAGTAATAAACTCTCTAAAATAATTAAAATTTCTAGTTCCGACTTCAGCCTTTGTAAGAAAATTATTAAATTCGATAAGATAATATTTTTTTAAAAACTTCCTTAATGGTCCCATTAAAACTCTAAATTAATAATTCATAAATATTACAATTATAAAATAAAAAATTATATAACTATAATAATTATTTAAGTGCAACAAATTAATATAAATATTTATATTTAAGTAATACTCCCTCCGTCCCAGATCAATTTGCACACTTTCCATTTTGGATTATCCCAAACCAATTTGCACACTACTTAAAAGAGAAACATTGATTTGCGTGCCCACTCACAAAATTTTTCACGCATTTATCCATACACTACTACTTTATTTAAAAAATATATTTTTCTTAAACCGTGTGTCATCCCAAGGGTGCAAGTACCCCTGGGAATTGATACATGCGCCCGTGAATATAACGGTTAATTGTAAAATGAATTGCTATCAATACATATGTACTAAATTTGCTGATTAAAAAAAATATCTTTTAATTAATTAATTAACTTATGTAATATTTCTATAAATTATTAAAATTTTATGATCCCAAAATAATTAATTCATAGAGATTTTACTATATTTTAATTTTTTAATCAAATCCACCATAGTTCAATATGAAAATGAATTTTAAATTCTAGCTCCACAATACTAGACATAATTATATATTTTAGTACGAATAAATACACTCATGATAGCTGATCCTATCAACAATAGTATTTTTCCACTTATTGTCATATTCAGAATTTATAAGTTGTGTTGTGATACAAAATAATTTATTTATCGTAGTTTGTGACATGAAAATTGTGATTACATTGGAGGTTTTTGAATGCAAATTTGAAATTTACCATTAACTTCAAAAAAATTTAAAAATGCTCTCCCTCTGCCACCCACTTGATTATTCGATACAATTAACAAATACTTTTTGTATGATACATTGATATAATATGTGTATTATTTTTATAAGTATAATTTGTATATAATTAGTAAAATAATAAATCATGCTTTTACTACTCAATAACGGAAATGATCTATCCATCATAAAACTAGGCCCATTAAATTAAATCAAACACAGTATTAGTCATCACCATAACTTGGCTTCTGCATGCCCAACGTTTATTAATATATTTCATCACTACTAAACAGAAAATCAGGATGAAATACTTTTACCAAAGAGTCCAGCTATTCCAGCTGTAGGGTCTTTCTGTTTCACAAGGGACTCGCCAACAAGTACCTGTTACAAAAGAGAAAAAAACTGCATAAGATGAAAATACCTATACGAGACCGTCTCACGGAATGACGGAGTTTCGTTTGAATCAATATTTCAAGGAAATAAATGAATTGAGTTGAGTCTTATGTTGCATATAGAGGGGTCTCAGACGATCTCACGCAAGACCTCTTCAACGACAAAACTAAGGTCTAAGTAAGAGCATTTCTCATTCTTAGGGTGAATTTACATCTATCTCCCTAGAAATTTGGTAAACTTACCAAACGAACTCAAGGTTTGATAATATTACAAACTAAACAATATCTTCAGCAAATGGCTCCTTCGAGAAAGGAAGGAGGAAGGAACATCTTTACCTAAAATCTCGGACAAAAAACTATTATCGAGTATTTCAGTTTTCAAGAGCGCAAAGCCTCTAAACCAGTTTTATAATTTGCATTTTTGTGTGTATTTTTTAATAGTATTATCTGCTTCACTAAAAATATTAGTTCAATGGTATTTAGTTGTTTTACTATGAAGTGATAGTTGCGAAATAGTCGTTTGGCAAAATTGTTTTATGCGAAAAAATCATCAGGGGTGAAAAGTCCAGACTCTTGTACAAATGCAAAAAAATCATATTTCATGCGAGGTTTTAACTACTTACCGCTTCGACACCAGCTTCTTGTACAAATGCAATGTCATCAGGGGTGAAAAGTCCAGACTCCCCAACCACCTGAAATTTTTCATCAGAATAAAAAGTTGTATATATGTAACCAACTAAAAATCGAATTATGGAGTACTTACAATAATGTCTTTTTGACGTAGCCTTTCTCCACGCTCACCTTCAAGGAGCTTCTTCGTGTTGCCAATATCAACCTTAAAGGTTCCTACAGAAAGAAAAACGGTGAACACTCTTAGCCGGATAACAATAAATGAGCACATAGAACTTTAACTTTTGAGTATTTTGCCATTTATGAAATAGTACATATCTATTCAGGACACAAAATATATTTGAAATTTTATCAATATTATGATGTAATAATCAAATGCTTCAAATTAAGAGCGAACAGAGACAATCATATGGTTTGCAAGTTCACAAGAGTGCAAATATAAAGATGTATGCGTGTGTGTGTGTTCATTGAAGATAGGGAAATACCAAGGTCACGGTTATTGATGCCAACAAGTTTGATACCATCAATCTCTAAGACACGGTCCATCTCTCTCTCATCATGGACCTAGAAGATGGAAGACCAAAAAGTGGATGAGAGAAAAATCAATCAGACCCTATTATTATTTTATGAAACAATATAAAATCACACAAAATTAGAGAGGTGAGATATTTAATACTACATATATGCATCTTAAAATATAGCAAACACATACAGCAAGCCACTTCTTGCAAAAAATAACAACCAAACCTCAACTAGTGCTGCCAAACCTAGCGATTTGCATATCTTGATCATGTACTCTATTTCCAGATCAGTCAAAACAGCAGCAATTAATAGGATTGCATCTGCACCTTTCACTCGAGCATTATAGATTTGCCAAACATCTACCACAAACTCTTTACACAAGAGTGGACACTGAATTCAAAGATATCCACAAACATAAAAGAATTCAGTTAAAATAATTGGGAAAATAAGTGTTAGGAAGTTATGATAATAGAACTCGGTTATAAAAATACCTGTACCCCAGAACTCCTTATGTATTCCAAATTCTCAAAGCATCCCTAATTTCTTCCGCACAACAGAACATTCCAGAAATGAATGGTGTGAAATGAGGGCATCTATTTTGAGGCAAAGCCGAAAAGAATAAAGAAATAGCCTTACCTTGAAGAACTTCTCATCTGTCAAAACACTAAGGCAAGCTGCTCCACCTTTTTCATAAGCTTTAGCAACCTCAACCTGTCATGAAAATGATATATAATTCACCACTCAGTGAAAATCGCAAGAGTACACACATACAACAAGATAAAAAAAACAGGGAAGGAGAGAGCTAGTGGAGGAAATTAAACAGTGTAAAGAAATTTCAAACATACTTCATAAGATTAATGGCATTTCTTGTTTTAGGTTCAACTTTTTCTTTCGTCACGTTGTTATTTTTTCTTCCTCCATTTCCCTCATAAAATTCATTGTCTTGTGATTAACTCAGACAATCCCAGTGATGAATCGAAGAAGTTGTGCTGAAGGATTTCTGCTTTATTAAAATAACAGAGTTAAATAAACGTGTTTTGGTTATATGTTTTTATTCAGTTAGTTTTTCCACCTGTCAACAGCTGACAGGATAGCTTTTTCTTTTGTAGTTTCAGATATAAATTGAATACTCGATACGGAATTTCCATTTGAGCAGATATAATACTCTTAATTTCAGCAGTTTCTTCATGGATTTTTCAAACTAGAAACTAAAATCGATGCAAGAACCCCAAATGAAATAAATGGAATCTGACATCTCCACAAATACAATAATATCCTTCATTATGTCAACAAAAGGAAAAAAAAAAAAAAATCTATTCATACAGTGGAATCAGGAGGCTGATTGGGTGTATTTTTCTTCCATCTGCGCCGTTAATTTGAGTAAATATGGAGAAACCAACCAATGATTGTCCTAAATAATCCTTGCATTAAAATTTTAATATGACAAATGCACATAATCCATGTGACAGAATATTCAAAGGGGACTTGCACGAGTGACAGCCCATCTAATCATTAATGATGTAACAGTATAGATGTCAGTGTGTCACAATCAATCACCATAAATAAAATGAATCGCTTTAGATAAGGAAACTTTAAGTTGTATACACGATATGAAGGTCAAGTTAACAATAGACTTACAGGATCAAAATCTTCCCTCAAAACCCCTCTACTTGGAGAAGCCTTTTTCACTTCAGCAATTAAACCAGGAACTCCAGTTCGTAAATATGCAGCCTTAAGAGCACCAACAAAATCTCTAGCAGGTGGAGCACTGTCAACCAAATTTTTCAACATTGACAGTGGCTTGCTTTCTTTGAACTACAAATCAAAACCACATATTATTCAAAATGAAGATTGTCAATTTTAAATACACCAAAATAAGCACATAACCAAATCCAAAAATACCTTAGAGACTTCCAAGTCCTTGCACCATACAATTTCCTCAAGAATATCACGCGGTGTATTTCCCTCATTCTGCGTTCGAAATTCAAAAGGACCCACATAGTGAGGAGGGGGCCCAGTTGGAGGTCTTCTCCTAATCTTTATCCCTTGACTTGCTGCAACTTCCTCTTGCAACATCCCAACTTCCCACTCTTTAACTTTGAGTGCTTCACTATCGGAAATTCTATTATTAAATATCACTGCCTGCCCACCTGTAGCTTCAATCTAATAGTACAAAACATAGAAACTTAGATCACCTCAATAAACTCAACATCAGACCTCATGTTCCAATCTAAAGACAGTCACCATTTACCACACTTCAAAAAAAATTATTTAGGTGCAGAAAACAAGCACTCATATACACCTTGTAAAAGAGTCATGCTTTCTCAATTTTTGACAAGTGAAACAACCCCACAACAAAAATTTACCTCCCTCTTATCATGCATAATATTAAAACTTCCGCTTATGACTAATAAGAAAACTAATAAACATTTTATTCACATGAATAAAATTACAGAGGGCTTCAGAACATCTAAAGAGACTCTGATAAACATTCAGGCAAGTTACACCTGCTGCTAATTATCACTAAATCTTAAACAATTTACACCCAAATAACGTCTTAATCACAAAGAAAACAATTGCAATTTATACAGTCTAAACCCCGTAATCAAACCCAACAAACACCACATGATTCAATAACAAAAATCACATATTATAAACCATGCAATTAAGATAGCAGATGAAACTTACCAGCTGAGCTCTAATGGGGGGAACTGAAAGCTGCTTGAGAGAAGAGCGATTTGGTATGTGGGTCTGCATCATAGGCCTCAAAAATGCGGATTTTGAGGGCAAGGCATTGAAAGCTTGCTGAGAAGAAAATTTATGAGCGCTCATTGTTGCAGGGGAAGACGCTTTCATGTTTAGATTGTATACCTTATTGAGCTGTGCACAGTTTCAGGGGTTTATTATGCTGAAAATTTGGGGGCAATTTCCAGGGGGGTTGGGGGTCGGCAAGCTACGAAGAAGAGCGAGAGAAATCAGAGAGAGATGGAGAGAAACGTTCACGCGAGAGAGAGAGAGAGAGAAGAAGAGTAGAAAGCAGATTTCTTAATTCTGTATACATGTTCTGGGTATTTATAATAGGCCCAGGTTTTTCGCACTATCCTCTTTGGTAAATACAGTAACCAAATTAATTTACTATCTTTTTGAGAAATACACAATCCTTTGTTCGGCAATTTTTTATTAATTTTTTAATTTTTTCGGCATTTTTTTTCAAACGTAGTATAAAAATAAAAATTTATTCGAAATTTTTTTCCGAAAATTTGTAAAAATTTCAAAAAAAAAAAACATATTAAAAATAGTGTATTTTCCAAAATGGCTAGTGTCAATAACATGGGCCTTTATAATACTAAGCCCAGCCCAATTAGAGTATACACATAGAAAGCCCAAAAGGCCCAAAATTAGAATCGCGCTTCTTATGCCCGGAAGAAGGCTGTGCGTAACACATCCCAACTCTCTCTGCTCGATTCAGCGACGGCATCTGAATAATAAAAACATTTTAATAACAAATTCGGACAAAATAAAATAATTAAATTTCTAATCCCATTTTAAAAACAAAAATCAAGATTATATACGCTAGATGATATATACACATTTTAAATTTATAATTTAGTGTTCGATGGTGTGGTATTTAAGACTTTGGTGCGATTGAATTATATTTTTTCAATGTTATTTATTTGGATAAATTTGGAGTTTTTGTTTAATTTATATTTTATTTGACAAGTATTTTGGTTATTTTATGTACATTGTATGGTTAATTTTTTTTATTATTTCGATTTCGGTTATATTCGATTTTAAGTGCATTATTCGATTCGGTATCAACTACTCATACTAAAATTCGGTTACGATTTCAAGTACCAAAATTTAATTTGATTCGGTAACCAAACTGACCGCTAGGCACTCTTTGTTAAAGGAGTGTAGCCTTTAACATACTGTTAATTGTTTCTTTGGCGGAAATTTGGTGTGAGTCAACAATAATATATACTAGCAAGAGTCTACAATTAATACATCCAACACGATATCCGTGCATGGCCAAAAACATAGAATGCATGATTTCCTTCAAAAAGAAAACGATCCCAACTATATAAATCTTCACATCATCAAATTCAAATGATCAAACTAAACAATAATGGAAAATAAGCACCCAAACTCTCTCTACAATGCACTAATCATTTCTTATCTGCTCTTAAATTACACACATTCCGTCAAAGCTAATTCCACTGGCCAATGGACGCTTCTTCTGGATAGCACCGGCGTAGTAGCCTCCCACATGGCCTTAACTCACTACAACACTGTCATAATGTTTGACCAAATCGGGCCGGATCGATCTCGTCTCCAACTGCGCCGGCGTTTCAAGGGGGGCCGAAGATGCTACACGAGGTACGACTTCCACGACACGTCCTGCTTTGCTCATTCGGTTGAGTACGATGTGGCAAATAACAAAATTAGGGCCCTTGACATCGAGAGTGACACGTGGTGCTCGTCCGGTTCGATGTTGAGCAACGGGACGTTGCTCCAGACGGGCGGGTACGGGTCCGGTTCGAGACGTATTAGGTACAGTGGCGGAACCACCTTTACTGTGGGGGTGGCCATGCCCCCCCTCAATTTTTTTTTTTTTTTTACTAATCATATGTATATTTTTTTATTGAAATGAATATATTATAAATGGTGTATTTAGCAAGAATAATAATAAAATTTGTGATAAAAATAATGACATTGGCCCAAATTGGCTGCTACTCTTCTTCACTAAATTGGCCCAAATAAAAATAACTAAAGAAAATATGATATATCATATAATTAATTATTATATATTTTTAATATATATAATATATGTTTTATTTTTTCAAATTTTATTTAGATTTGATTTTCTCTTTAATTTCTCCCATCTTAAATATTTTTTACTCAAGTTTATCAATGAAAATTAATAGAATAAGAGTATCATCTCTCATATTATCACATTGTACAACATAGATCATTAAAAATTGTAATGAATTTTTGTCAACTATACATACTTAAAAATTTTGATGCAATTATTGTCTATCATCATCTTTTGAATGATATTTTTATACAATCATATATTTTTTTGCAATAATTTTATTTTATTAAAATTTTATCTTATGATTATTTTTAAATGTATCATTGTTTATTAGTCTGTCATACGATAATTTTTAATTTGTTCATTTTTTATTAATTATGAATAGTTCTTTATTTCTTTTGGTCCCCCTCACAGAATAATTCTGGTTCCGCCCCTGATTAGGTACTTTGAACCATGTGCGAGTGGCAAGAGGTGTGATTGGAAAGAAGGAAGAAAGGTTTTAGCGGACCGGAGATGGTTCGCCTCGAGTCTGAGGCTTCCAGAGAGAGATGATAAAGTGATTATTTTAGGAGGAATTAATACTTTCTCCTATGAATTTGTGCCCCAAGGAATGTACGGGGAAAAGACGTTTGATCTACCTTTCTTGCGCCAAACGTACGAGAAGAGTGAGGGTGGGAACAATTTGTATCCCATCATTCACCTCTCTTCGGACAACCATCTCTTCATCTTCGCCAACCGTGACTCAATACTCTTCAACTACAAAAGAAATGTTGTCGTGAAAACCTTTCCGCGAATCCACGGAAAGGGTTCACGAAGCTATCCGAGCACCGGATCTTCCGTCATACTACCTTTGGACCACAAAAACGGCTTTGCGAAAACTGAGGTTATGATCTGCGGCGGAGGGGCTTACCGCGCGTTTTCCGCCGCGAAACAGGGTGAATTCTTGAAGGGTTTGAGCACTTGTGGGAGAATGGTGATTACCGGGAATATCCACATATGGAGGATGGAAAACATGCCGGGGTCAAGGCTGATGAGTGATATGATCGTTCTTCAGAACGGTCATATCCTCATCATAAATGGCGTCAGGAACGGGTCGGCAGGAGTGCATTACGCCTCCGACCCAGTCCTGGAGCCATACCTCTACGACCCGAAAAAGCCACCCGGAAAAAAATTCAAAATCCTAAAAGCTACAAAAATAGCAAGAATGTACCCTTCATCAGCCATCCTTTTACCTGATGGAAGGGTGCTCGTTGGAGGGAGTAACCCTAACCACAACTACGTTTTCAAGAACGCGCCCTACCCGTCGGAGCTCCGATTGCAAGCGTTTTCGCCTCCGAACATGGGTAAAGAGTTCGACGATAGAAGGGCACACAATGTGACTATACGTAGTAGTGAAGGAGTGGGATATGCAGAAGAGTTCACCGTTGAGTTCTTACTAAAGAAGAGGTCGATGCACTCGGTGCACGAGATCGAGTTTACGGTGTATGCAACGCCGTTTAACACTCATTCATTGTCCATGAATCAAAGGATGTTGAAGCTTTGGTGCAAGAAGATTGAGAGGAGTAAAAAGGGGTGGTTGAGGGCAGTAGTGAATGCTCCTCCTTCAATAGTTGCTCCTTCTGGCTATTATATGTTAAGTGTTGTTAATAGTGGGATCCCTAGTAGATCACAGTGGGTTAAGTTTATACATAAATTATAAATGAGAGGGAAACAATAGCACCACCAATTTGTACTAACCCAACTCCTAAGATCAAGGTTAATTAGTCCTTAATTATTTTCATTAATTAGCTAGGAAGCGTGATCGATCGATGATGAGTCTAATTTTGTGTTTACCTAATGTGGTTACTTTTGGATATTGTTATTAAATATTATTTGAGATTTATTTTCAATTAAAGTTCATCCAATTATATTATTAAACGCAAAAACTTTTGTGTATTTGGATGCATACCATTCATTTGAATTTTAAGTTCAATGTTGAGTTTTGTTTTGATTTTTTAGAAACACATACTCCCTCCGTCCCGTAGGAATTTGCACCCTACGGGACGGCACAGTTTTTAAGAAAAATAGTTTTATATATAAAGTAGTGGTATATGGGTAAATATGTGTAAAGGTTTGTGAGTGTGCACGTAAATCAATGTTTCCTTTTTTGGTAGTGTGCAAATTTGTGTGGAACGTCCCAATAAGGAAAGTGTGCAAATTCCTGTGGGACAGAGGGAGTAGTACACAACGAACTGTTTGTGTTTTTTGACAATTGGGGCATTACTGACTAATTATTTGGGTATTATTAAATTATTTTTCGGGTATTGCTAGTTATTTTTTTGGTATTAGTAAATTGTTTTCCAGATATTAGTTAAACTTGAAAAGTTTTCATTCTTTATTTTGTTTTATTTTAAGAATTTTCGTTGATTTTCTACAGTACTACATCAAAGGCATATGTTTCTATTTTTCGGGTTAAAAGTAAGCATTTGGATTAAAATGAAGTGAGTAATGTAATTAATTTTATAAAAATTTATAAAGAATATCATTTTTTTTAAAGTTAACTTATAGGCTATAGCATATTGATGTTGCATCTTAAATAATTATTTTAAAACACTATATAATCAAGAGATATTATTTGTTCATTTGATATAAACCAACTTATTCTATGGGTATGAATTAGTGACTATAAAGGGAATCACTATAAGAGAGAATAAAATTGTCTCTCTATCAAATCCCAAGATTTCAGGACTTAGGTGGTGGAGCTCTAACCATTTGAGCTATTCACCATTGGCATCACTTAAACCTATCTTAAGTTTATATTAATTACATAAGATATTATGATTAGCTTGATACATATAAGTGTACTTATCGAAAATGAAAATGCACTTTCTAATATGAAAAAACATTTTAAAAAGAAAATTAAATGCTCCCTCTATTCAACACAAAAAATAAATAATAATATCATCAAAAAAAACACCATGCATGATCAGCAAATTTAAATTGTGATTTATCTGAATAACAAAATTTGGTAGAAAGCCACTGCCAAGTGCTTGATTCATCACATGAAGAAAATGATACAGTACGCAGCTTTACTTTCAACTGAAAATCGAAGAAAACTATCACTTTATAGTGTCACAAATTAACACTTTTGAACGAAGCAACTCATACAAGCAAAACTAGTACGTGTAAATGATACAACTAAATACTACTCCTCATATATCACCAGACAAGAGGTACGCATATTTCTTACACTCATCTTGCAGCTCAGATGTTTTGATACAAGGCAAAGTTCTAGCATGCGTATATTATGTGGAAAGACAAAAAGGACCATGCTTTCGAGTGAAGCACAGCACGCTTACCTCGGAGAGGATGGGGCATTCAAGGAATTCGAAAATCCAGAATACACATTCGAGTAGGTCTTCGTTAGATAGGCGAAGTTGGAAATGGGCGACAAACAAGGAACCCTTTCGCCTTTCCTCAAAAGATTGGCCAAGTTGAGCCTCTGCAATGTCAACACAGCTCTAGACTCCTTCCACACGAAAACCAGCAGCCCGTTTTCGATAACAAAGAGCGAACCAGGTTTAGAACCCGGATATCTGAACCCGTACCCATTTGCAATACCCTCTCCCACAAAAGACTGCTTCACATCTTCATCAGTAACTAAAGGGAACGTCTCCATAGATGGTTGTGCTATGTTCACTATAAACATGGCTGATCCATTAGGATGCAAAACGTAGGATGTACCCTCTAATATCTTTGTTGCAATCAGTAGCTGCTGCCCTGCTACAGGCTCTTCGTAAGATAACAACAGCAAGAAGAGGGCTTTCCCGGGCTTGTCTTCAGCTGGCCGCCCTGGAGGCCACCCGAAAGTCCCTCCCCACAAACCGGCATATTCATGGCTCGCCTTTGGGGGCCGTACGGGCAACTTGTAGAGTGCGAATCTGCTGTCGTGCATGTTTGGCCATGCTCTGTAAGAAGATAATCTCATAGCAGTTCCACGTAAGCCCAGCCCTATTGTATCACCAGACCTCAAGAATTCATGCAATTGGACATACCTACCCCTCTCAGAGGTGGAACCGGACTTCTTCTGAGATTCTTGACTACCATTTTTCGAGCTCGATGATTTCCCAAGTATCTGTTTGAGGCCATTCTTCAGAATCCCAGAAAGCGTTTTGCCCCTAGAGCAATGAGAGTGTTCATCCTCTCCATCTCCTGCACGAGAAGTAGTCGGGCAGCAATCAAGCTTCTTGCAAACGTCATTTGATCCTAATTCTGTAGGATTCAAAGGCATCTCCGCGCCCGAACTGAGATCATGACTCCCACCACCACGTTTATACAATTGCAAAAGCAACAATCTCCTTTCGTATAAGATGCATACATCCCTCTGCAAGTCAGCAGCATCACTAATACTCAGACGAGGAAACAACAGCACATTTCCCGTCTCAGGGACAATTTTTCTAACTTGACCAGTAACAAAGTCAAGAAGCCTCCTCCTATCACCAAATCCCAAGCGACTAAAAGACATCACACTATCTCTCTGTCCAGCTATTCTTTGTGACTTGGAAATCCTACTACCTGATCTAGATATCCTCTTATCTACAACTTCATGAGCAAAGCTCTTGCTGTAAGCAAGCTGCTTTCCTCCATTTCTTTGATGCCTAGATTCAACCTCAAGCAAAAGCACATTACAATGTGCATCAATTGATCTAAGCAAACCAGGATAAACATAATCAACTCCTTGTTCCCTCCCATGTAAAAAGAACGCCGGGGCGCCCTCATAATCACAAAGAATTTCGAAAACGGGCGTCCACAAGATAGGGCCATCTTCAAGGCCTAAGTGACCTACCTCTTGGGGGATGATTCTGCATCCAACAACAGAACAAAAACCAGGCATAACATAAACAACATTGCCTAGCTCGGGATTTTGGTGAACCCAAATCCCAATCATTGGATTGACATTCATCAAGAAACGGCAAAGGGCCTTATACGATCTTACTCCCTTTCTCCATTCAATTAGGGAACTCGAGAGGACTATCCCCATTTTATCACATTGTACAAACCATACCTTATCAGAGGCCACCACAGAATTCAGATCTTTACAGCTAAGACCAATACTACACACATCCCTCGGCGAGAGGGACCTCGCGATTACAGATAATATATCATCGGGTAGAGCGGAAAGCAAGCTAGATTCACACTGATCAGGCAACATGGCGGAATCCTTTTCTCCGTTTAAATTCGATTTTACACAATTGTTAATCAATCTTTCAGCATAAGACAGGCATTTAATAACAACAATCCAAAACAACAACTCGATCTAATGAGTTATATACCGGAAATACTGAAGGGGCATATCAATAATCCATTCGTTAATTCAAGAATCGGCAACAAAGTAGAAAAACAAATATGGGTCGACCTGAAACAATATGATAATACATCAGATTCCCAGTATCGTATGAGAAAACTAAAAAAAATATAAGGGATCGATAAGAACGTGTAGATACACGACCCAGGTGTTGATGATTGGGAGATTACAAACGGTAGTGAAGAGATCGAGCTGTGGTTTACTTGGTCACCATGATTGATGATGGTGAAGGAGAAAAAGGGCAATTTGAATCTTGATATTGGCACACAAAGTCGTCGAGAAAAGGAGAAATAGTGGGGGTCCTGTGTGTGTGTGGAAAAAATGCAAAATTTAAAACCTACCAATGTTGAATTCAGGCTCAAGAAGAGGCCGCAGAAGCACCATCTCTCTCTCTCTCTCTCTCTCTCTCTCCTGTCGCAGCTGCAAGTCCAAGACCAAGAGTAGTCAATGATGCATTCATTATCTTTTCTTAAAAATTGTTTAATTTCTTTTTTGACTCCAACGGAAAAAACAAAACTAATAAATTTTTTTAGGTCATTATATTATGAATATTTGCAAAATTAAAATTTCATGTTTTTTGAACTTGTAAAATTTAGAAATTCTTTATGAATTTGTAAAATTAGAGCTTTATATTTAAGAATACGTAAATTTAGAACACTTTCTTTTATATTTGATAAATTTAGATCATAATTTATAATTATGGGTCAAATAAAACCTAATTTATTTGACTAAACAAATAAAATTTGCTTAACTTTATCAAATACA